>OZ030009.1:65945113-66247613 GCA_964023405.1 Apodemus agrarius | reverse complement strand
TCAAATTTATCCTTTATTTTTTACAACTAGTTTACATAAAAGGAGATTATGTTTTTTATGAGGATTGTCAAGATTTTAGAAGTGTATTTTATGTTAAAAGTACTGTTTCTAAAGCTATAGTGTGTAATATTAGCTGTTTAAAACTATTATTTTAAATGTTTTAAGTCATAAAGCATAAGCATTAAACCTCCTAGAGGCAGGGTGTCTTTTTGCAGTTGATAAGGCCATGTTTATCCTTGTAACAGCCTGCTACCCTCCCGAGAATCTTTGTCCTAAGGAAGGTTCCTGTGGCTCTGCTTAACCCATGCTTCCTGGCTCTTCTTCGAGTGAAATAGCCAAACAATAAAACTTACATTTATGTCTCTACTTTTATAAGCTTCTGCCTCTTTCTCACCGTTACTCAAAAAAGCCTTTCCTTTTTATTGGTGAATTAGTGCCTCTAATAAACTTCCATACTTCAAGATTCTATAACAGTCCTGTGTGTGTTTCAGATCAGGTGACTGGCAGAGGTATCAGAATATACTTCTAGTCACTTTAAGGATTTATTTTCATGTATGCGTGTGTGTGCGCATGTATGTGTATTCACCGTGTGTGTGTGTGTGTGTGTGTGTGTGTGTGTGTGTGATGTGTGTGTGTGTTCACCATATGAGCCAAATATATCTGTGTATCTTCAGAGGCCTACAGAAGGGGTTGGGTTCCTGGGAGCTGAAGTTAGAGGGATGTGAGCCCCCTAGCATGTGTTCTGGGACTCTGATTCATGTCGTCTAGGAGAGCAGGAAGTGCTTTTAACTGCTGACCTGTGTCTCTATCCTCATTTTCCACCATCTAAAATGCTGCCCAATGAGTAGAATCGTATCCATTGTTGCTGTGTTGAACATCCAGGACTGCCTGCACGTGTATACAGTGGGCCCATAGTTGCTGAATGGACTGTGGAACCCGTGTGTGATGTTGCAGGTTTATCTTTATGTGTGGGCTTCTGTTTCATAGCTATAAAAGAAAATGTCTAGTCCACAGTACTAATTTAAGGGAAACCATTGAGTTGTGATCCTTAGGGCATGTAGTGCAACAGTTGTCTTTGTTTCTGGCTATAATACCTGGGTACTCAGTCTTATTTTGTCCAGAGCCTACAGGGTGATTGATGAAGAGCTAAGTCTGAAACCTACAGCAATCGCATGCTGGGCTCATTCATTTTCTGTCCTCAAGGTCGGGAAAAGCTTACACTTGAATTTCTTGTGCTTAAAGTTATTGAAATTTTGTTATGGATTCCTCCGTGAAGTGGTTTATGTGTCGATGTTTGTATATGTATGGCTGAGAAATGCCTTTGACCTAGATTATCTGTCAGATTTTATTCTGTTAGGTTTGTCTTTACATAATCTGCATTTTTTCCTGTTATTCCAGCAAACTGCATTGAGATCATTTAATCTATTTCTTTCCTCTCAGTCAGAGTGTTCTGGACAGGACCAGCAGTCTGCTGGTTAGCCGCAGTGAAGGCACAGCAGAGAGCTTCGGCCTTTCCCTTCCCTCCAGCCTCCCTCTGTCCCTTCCTTTCCCCCTCCCTCCTCCTCCTCTCTACCTCTTTCACCCATCTGCTTTGCTCACATTCCCTCTCTTCCCCACCTCCTCTCCCCTCACTCTTCCCTCTCCAATCTGTCCCGCTCTCCCTCTTCCTGGGCAGCACATGTTTAGGTGCATAGCAGTTACTTGAATCAAAACCAAACTTACATTCGTTTATCCCAAAACATTTCTTTTTGTTCCTTTTTTCCCCTCTTTAACTTTTTATTGACTCTTTGTGAATGTCACATCATGTGACCCAATCCCACTCGTCTCCCCATCCCTTCATATCTGCTCTCTGCCCTTGCAACCTGTCCCCCCAAAATAAAATAAAATTAAAATTAAAAAAGAATAAAATAAAACAAAATATGCAAACCAAACCCAACCCCATCTTTGTTGTGGCAGCTGTGGTGTGTCACAGTGTGTCACACAGTGTACCATTTTGTTCACACTTCTTTGCTTATAGATATTCATTGCAATGAACATTGATCTGATTCAAGGCCTCTGGCTTCTGCTACCCCATCCATTCTGGGTCCTCCCTGGGACTTCTTTTGGATATTCTGTTGTTGCTTGTGTCATGGAATCCTGTCATGGATCTACAGGATTCTCCCTTTCACATGTTCCAGCAGATCATAGACAGGGTAAATGTTGGGCTGGGCCTCCTAAATGCTCTAGATCTGGGCATGCACAGTAGCTGAGTAAGCCCACCAGACCTCTTGGGCCTGCATTACTAGGGTGCCTGCACCAGTAGGAAGAGCTCCCTAGCAGTGCCCCAGCTAGATGAGCTAGATCACCCAATGCCACAGCCTGCAAGGGGTGGGATCAGCTCTCCTACCTGCTACAGGTATGAATTGGAGGGGTGGCATCTCTCCCATGCCCAAACCACCTCATGGTATTTGAGTGGCAGGGCCAGCTCTCCCAAGCTCATGCCTTGGAAGCACTTCTTATATCACGTCTATCCCTAGTCACTTGAGAGCTTTCAGTTTGTCTGGAGTGAACTACAGACAATGAAATTTACCGTGGACAATATGGCAGTTCTCTATAGTACCATACCCAGCCATCCAGTGAAACAAAGGATGTCTCCCAGTGTGTCTCCAAACCTATTTCTTTTAATCATGCTATTTCCCCCAACCAGACTTCCTTTTTTTCATCTTTAATTTTTAAAATATGCTTTATGAATTGTACAATCGCATTATCTCATTCTATCCTTAGAGAATTTTCCTCCAGCAGACAGCTGATGCTCTGAAACTTCTTTGTGTGCTTATGTGAACTTGTCTTTTATTTTATACTATAGGGATATATAATTTTTCCATTAAACTATAAACAGTGAATTATAGAGTCCATGATTAAACTGGATTATGCTTTTTAAATTGCCTTCCATTAGTTATGGTATATTTATTCATCAACTCAGAATACATTCATTCCAACTATATTAGGCCATGATGATATTGATAAATAATGGTAGGTACTGTTTTCAAATTATTACTGAAATTGAAGTACCGAGGTTTGAAGAGTCATGCCCACAGAAGAAATCATTTATTGAATGTCTGATATATGCCAGAGAAGTCATTACATGAAAGCTGGTGCCTGCCTCAGGATTTTCCTGCTGGGTGCCCTCCTTCTCCTGTTACCCTCCACTGTCTCCATCCTTGTCCTCCAAAGTTCAGCCACAAGCAAATGAGTTTGGTGGAGGAAGCAACAAGCCTTGTTACGGGGACCATTCGGAATGCTGATGTAATTGGTGTCATCAGACTGACGCTGAAGATGTGTAATGCGGCTTCCCTTCCCGTTGATGCCAGGGGCAGGGGTTTTGTAACGTTAAGGCAGGAAGAGGAATGGAGTGTGAGTCAGAGGGGTCAAGCACTAACCTCAACCCTGCCTAGCACAAAGAAGTCACTGAGCACGAGCAGGCAAACAGTTCTGACTTTGACTAATTACTCATTGAATAATTGTCATTAATAGGAACCAGTCTAGGATTTGTGTTCGTAGTCTTTGAAATGAAAACGACACAGTGACGGTCATATGACATGTGCGACTTAACGGGAATTAATCCCACCACATGCTACTGTGTACCCGCCATGCATCCAGTTAGAGGAAGATGGGCGTGGGTGGGACAGGACTAAGGCCAGTATCACAGATGAGTGACACTTGTAATGGGACTTAAAAGGTCAGAGGCCATGCTCAGCTTTCTAGATGGTGTCATCTTGGCATGTGTTATGTGTGCATGTGTGTAGATGGTGAATTTGAGTGGTTTTCCTTTCTGAGTAATGGGTTCAGTCAGTTAATGATGCAATGACTTAAATAGTAGCTTAGTTTCTATCATTGTTATTTCAGATTCTTCAATTTAACTTGAACCCTTTCTTAATTGTTTTCCTTTGTGCTTCCTTATTTTTCAGAATTTTAAAGTTCAAGTTCTCAGCTTCCTCTGGACTCACACCCAAAACAAGGTATTTTTATAGGAATACCAGTGACTGAACAAACCAGGGAATGGCTGGGAAACAAGACTCAGGATAAACAATTAGCTCTCTTCAGCTGACGTTTTCATTTTAAAAAAATGACGACTAGTAAGTTCAGACTTAAAAATGGTTCTCCACTACTCTCATTAATAGTGACGGATGTGAAGGCCTGTTGACGTTATCCTTGCTTTTATATGGTTCTTTCTCTCTTCTGCTTTGGTCCTTCCACATGTCTGTACCAAAAGAAGGCCTAGTACACAGTACAGCATGTGTGTTCATGTGGGTTTGTGTATGATTGATGTATGGGGAGGCCAATGGACAGCTTCCGATGTCATTCTTCAGGCATGTCTTTCTTGACACAAGGTCCATCACTGGCATGGATACACCTACTAGGCAGGACCTGCTGTGCAGTGAGACCTGGGAAGCAGCTAGTCTCTGCCTCCCCTGTGATAGGGTTCCAAGTGTGCCTCGGCATGCTGGGATTGCGGGAGACATACTTGCCCAGTGGGTGCATGAGCTTGGACTATAGACGGGTCACTTGTCCTGTTAAACAGGGACTTGTCAGACTCTAAATCCTCACAGCCCAAATAAGCCCATACTAATTCAGAGCAACCGAGGAATTAAATAACTTTTAAGGTTCAAATTAGGATAAAACAGTGAGTGTTTTTGAGCCCGCTGGCTCAGTTTACTGTTACTATTGTGGGCACTCTCTCCTGAAGAATGCTTGATGATGGTCAGTCATTCTTTCTTCTGTCATAGTGATTTCTTAGTTTTGTTTTTCACCTCTCCTACTTTATTTTTAAACAGCATTTCTTTGAAATGATAAATAATTTCTTTTCTCAAGTATCTGGTAGATGTTCTTTTGGACTAAGTAGCACTTGAATATTAGTGGGATCATGGCATTGGTTAGTGAAGACTTTCCTCTGGATCTGCTGTTTGATATCTGTTGCTTTCTGTCTGCCTCGTCCAGGATCCCACTGTAGCAAGTGCTGCGTACAAATCTCTGTCTCACTTCAGTGCCAGAGAACACACCATCCTTCACCTGCCGGAAGGGGTAAGCACTCCTGCTGTTTTGCTGTGATCTCTTGATTTTTTTTTTTTTCTGGGTTATATGACTTTATCTCTGGTCATAGGAAGTCTCTACCTGATGAGTGTATATATGTACCTGTAGGCATAGCATCCATGCAATGCAACTTGCCTGATACTTTTTTTTTTAACCTGTGAAACTGTGAGACCTCATGCTTCACCCATGATAGGTTTGAATCTCCTTGCAGCAGGTGAAAGGCAGTGTGGTGCAAATGGAGTTATCTTAAGGGACTGGCATCATGGCTTACCTGGAAGATCTGAGCCTCCCTTGGAACCACTTTCTGTCAACTTCAAGTGCTATCCTCAAGTTCAGTTCCAAGCATGGGCCCATAGATTAATATTTCCTGTCTCCTGTGGCGCTAAAGATATTTATATTTTACAAACTACAAATGCTATAAGGAAAAGAATCTCCTTTTTAGTAAGGTGGAAAATGATTTGTATGGCATGAAGAAAGTGTTATTACTTCTTATGGCTCAGCAAAAATATGGCATTATCTTAGCTTTTAAAATAATATGGCATTATCTTAGCTTTTAAAATAAGTAAATTATTAATGTTGTTATTGTTATTGCAGTTTTGGAGATGGAACTCTAACCTTGTGTGTTAGGCATACTAAACATAAAGTCTAGCAGCTGATGGACATAGGGATATATTTCTTTAATACCAGCACTTTTGGGATGTAAAGGTAGGTGGGGCTATATGATTTCTAGCTCTGCCTGGTTTACCTAGCAAGTTTCAGGCTAGTCAAGGGCTACAGAGTAAGACCCTGTCTTCATAGAAATAAAGACAAACCTAGTACTTTGCTAATTTAACCAGCTAAAGCTGTTATTTCATGTTAAGGAGCTCAAACTCTGATTTTGCTTTCATTGCCACTAAGTCCAAATAATACAGATGACAAATGAATGCCTTTATGGTAAAAGATAACATTATTTTATATTATATTATATTATATTATATTATATTATATTATATTATATTATATTATATTATATGAAGTTACATATAATATTACCACAGAAATTACCCTGGAGATAAAATGTGAATTCCTTGGCACCTTCAGGCAGAAAAACATGTTTGGCTTTTGCTCTATGTTGTCTTTACAGAGATCAGAACCTATTAGGGACTTGGCCAACTTAATGTTTATTGGATTGAATTGGAGCTATCATGTAAAAGAAGCTGAGCATAAACTCCTGAGCATAAAGAAGCCAAATCTTAAGCAAGGCAGGGTTTCCTATACTATTGTGGACTCCCAAGACATGACTGGCCAGCTTATCCTGCAGTGGTTACAAGTGGGAAGACTTACCTAAGGTCTTTCTAATGAAAACCAATGGGGCTTCATACTGAACTTTGGGTAACCATCCAAGTCTGCTTTTAAAATATGTAATTGGGCCTTGAGAGGTGTCTCACTGGTTAAGTAAGAGACCTTACTGCTCCTCAGACAATCTATGCATAGTTCCTAGCATCCATATAGTGGCTCAAAACTATTTCTAACAATAGTTCCAGGGGATGTGACACCCTCTACTGGCCTCCATGGGCACTGTATAGTATGCTACACAGACATAAAAGCGGGCAAAACCATACAGGTACAATAAGAAAATAAAAAGAAAACAGTCTTGGGAATTTGGTGTGA
The DNA here is from genome assembly GCA_964023405.1 of Apodemus agrarius. Classification (NCBI taxonomy): domain Eukaryota; kingdom Metazoa; phylum Chordata; class Mammalia; order Rodentia; family Muridae; genus Apodemus; species Apodemus agrarius. The sequence goes on along the minus strand of OZ030009.1, from coordinate 66,240,893 downwards.
AAGCTCCCACCAGTAGATTAGTAAAGCACCTGCAGGGACACCTTTCATTATGTTTCTAGTAGACAGTTGCTCATTTAAATCATAGCACAGGAAGTTCCCCTGATGTTTGCTGTTACTCCAGAAATAGCCCACTGTTAGCAATAGCTTTTATTATGCAGTTCTTAAACACTCCTTGCAACTTATCCTGTTAAAATATTGGCTTTTATTTTTTTTAAGATTTATTTCTTTCTATGAGTACACCGTAGCTGTCTTCAGACACACCAGAAGAGGGCTTTGGATCTCATTACAGATGGCTGTGAGCCACCATGTGGTTGCTGGGAATTGAACTCAGGACCTCTGGAAGAGCAGTCGGAGCTCTTAACCACTGAGCCATCTCTCCAGGCCAGGGAACCAGGAAAAGGGAATTGAAATGTAAATATAGAATATATCCAATAAAAAAATTAAAAAAAGAAAAAAAGAAAAAAAATATTGGCTTATTTATCGTTTATGCCTTTAGGGCTATATTCAGCATCTGATTGTGTTTGTTAGAGATTATACTCCATTAGGTGGTATACAAAGTTCCTCTTTAGCTATTTTCTTAATTAAAGGCCTTTATACCTTCTGACCCATGCATACCTCAAACTGACTATGCCTCCTAATGTAACTAGTAGTGATGTACTTAGAGTCCACGTTTCAAAGATGGTTTAATTGTCAGACTGCAGAATGTTAAAGGCGAGCCATCAAGGCGTATTCTTTTCCACACATGCTTTTCAGATTGAGTAGTAGAGTCAGGTTTAATGTTAAAATCCCTTTCTCCAATAGCTCCTCCACTTCAGAGTAGCAATAGCTCACCGAGGCTTGCCAAGGTTGATGTGATGGGCTATAAGCATCTGCCCGTCTCTGCCCCCAGGTTCTGTCACCAGGTTCCTATCCTCCTACATAGGCTCACAGCCTCCAGCGCAGAGCCTTGCTGCCATGGCCTCCTGCTCCTGCTCCTCCTCCTAATCCTCCTCTTCCTCTTCCTCTTATTCTTCCTTAAGACTTGTATACATCTGCTATTGCTGAATAACTACTTACTGGATATTTACTAATTGTTGGGCTCTGTCCTTTGGGTGGAATATGTTAAATGATTTTACCCGCTTTTTGAATTTGCAATAATATCACTGTTTATCTCAAAATAAAAAACTAAATTTGGTAAAAAAAAATTTTTTGAGGAACTTTTCTATGTTAGAAACAGAATTGTTTTTCCCATTGTGTGTCATCTCTTTAGCATTTCTCTATGTATGAATTCCCCCCCCAAAAATCCAGCAACAACATCAACAACAACACCCCCCCCAACTAAGACAATATAGAATTGTTTTTCTAATAAATTAACCAGTAGTGGATAAACTTTTAGATAGAAGGCATTGATTTTTTTAATTCTGACTTAGAGTCATTAAAAGTATTAAGACATTTTAAAATTACACTTATAAGATTTTAATATAGTCTTGTTGATTTCCGAGGTTAATTTTAGAAGTGATAAAGAACTCATTATGTATCCAGGGTTGGTATAGCTGTGGTATAACCGCTTGGCTTTGATTTTAGTGAATGTCATTGCATTCATCAGCGGCTGTTTCTCTTTTTAACTAAATGTATGCAGATACTTGACGAGTTCTACATTCTGCTCCTCTGCCTGCTCACACACTCCTAGGCTTTCACAGGTTAGACACACGGAAAGGCACTTGGAAGGTTACCTGGTTAGGAATGCACAGGGAGGTTTATTGTAGGCTGTTTTCTCATATTCAATTTAAAGAATATTTTAAAAGTAATTTGTCAGTTTTTATTTCGGCTTTGAGTTTTTTCAACAAAGCTTTTTTAAACTTGGGAGGTCTCGTAGTTTTCTGTATGTCTTTTAAGGATGTACTGAACTTTCACTGGGTGTTTTAACAGCTAATGTGTTGCTATTGCCCAAATTCTGTGACTTCAAAAGATACTCTTACAAGTGAGTACTCTCACTCTGAGCTTATTAAGTTGTTACATTTCAACCAAGGGGAAGGACTGATGTTAGATAATAGGAGGAAATAATTCCTTAAGACCTGAGCTGAGGCAGGAGAGATGGCTCAACAGCTAAGAGCACTTACTGCTTTTCCAGGGGACCTAAGTTCGACTCCCAGCACCTCTATTAGCTGGCACTCACATCAGTGTGAAATTAGACTATTTAAGATAAATGGTTGGGTTTTCTTTATCCTTCAACCTTGGAACTTATTGTAGTGGCTTTTAGAAATGTCAGTGGCCTGAATACTGTTACTCATTTTGAGTAATGTCACTTGATGGAGCAGAAGGGAGGGACAGGAAGCTGCACAAGGATTGGAGCCCTTCTCTGCTGAGCAGCGCTGGAGGCTTTGGTTCTTCAGCACACTGTGCCCAGCGGTCAGTCTCCTCACATGGAGGGACAGCACTGGTTTCTTTTTCTCCTCTGCTGCCACCCCTTCTCGTCCTTTTTACTTTTGTTTTTAAACAACTTTTTTGAGACGTAGTTCACAAACCATAGGACTCAGCCATTTAAAGCTGACAGCTCAGCATGTCCAGAACCTGTAAAGATTGTGTGAGAACATTATTCCCTAAAAGAGCCCATGTTGGGGTGTTGGTCGTCTTTACTCTCTTCCTCTCCAAATCCTAAACAAACATTAATCTTCTTTCAGTCTCTGTGAATTTGTCTTTTCTGGACCTTTCTTTAAACAGAATCATCCATAATGTGGTCTCTTATGAGTAACTTCTTTTATAGTCCTTTCAGGGCTTCTTTATATGTACCATACATCTCTATGTATCTCTGTCTGTTTTTCCCCTTTTTAAAAAAAACTTTGATTATTTTTCACTGCCCCAAGCAGTCCTTTCTCTAGTCCCTAATACATACTTTCATGTCTATTATTTTAAAGGAAGATTCACATGTGAGAGAAAACACATGGTCTTGTTAATTTCATTTAATATGGTGGTCTTTATTTTCATCCTCTTTCTTGCAAGTTACCGACTTGACTCTACTGTTCTTATTGGTAGGAAAATATGCTACAGGGTATGTAGGCACTTTCCTTTTAGCCAGTCAGCTGTTGCTGGGCCGTGGGGCTGATTCTATGACTTGACTGCTGTGAACACTGCCACAGTAATAGGAGTATGCAGGTATCTCTCTAGCAAGCCCTCTCTGGTTCCTTCAGGTCCAGACCCAGAAGGGGGAAGCTATATTATAGGCTAGTCCCACTTTCAGTTTATTGGGGAGCTTGCATGCTGACTTATATCCCCAGCAGTAGATTAAGGGGTTTCCCCCTACATCATTGCCAGCATTTGGTGTATTTTTAAATATTTTATATTTGCTACTCTGATTGTAGTTGGACTCATAAAGTAGTTTTCATTTATGTCTGCCTAATGACTAACAGTGCTGCACACATTTGCGTTTATTTATTGGCCACATGTACTTGTTTATTTGAAAAGTGTCTGTTGATTTTTTTTCATTTTTTGTTTGGATTGTTTTTTAATGTTAAAATTTTTTAAATTCCTTATATATTCTGAATATTTTTCTCTGTTGGATATGTACAAGGCGAAGGGTTTTTGCTAGTGCATGTGCTGCCCGTCCACTCTGCCATTTGCTCTAAGAAGCACTATTAACATGAAATGATCACCATTTGTCATTTCAGGACTGACAGGGCCCTATTCAAAAGGTCATTGATGGTGCTGGAGATAAGGCTCAGCAGATGCGAGCACTGGCTACTCTCAGAAAGGACCCAGGTCAATTCCCAGCACACATGTAGTAGTCCACAACCATCTATGAACTCCAGTTCAGAAGGATCTGGTACTTTCTTCTGACCCCTACAGGCATACTCATGCAAGTGGTACACTCATACATGCAGGCAGAATACCCAATGCAAATAAAAAAAAAATTGCTTTGCAAAATCATTGCCAGCCAGACGTGGCATTACACAACTGTAATCTAGAGTTGGAAAGCAGCAAAAGGAGAATCAGGAACTCAGGCTCAGTCTCACCTGCATAGCAAGTTGGAGGCTAGCCTGCTATATGAGACTCTCTTTCCAAAAGAGATCCTCTACTGCCCAAGGGAAAGGGACTGTGGCCTGTGCCTTTCCCTTCAATTATTTCCTCTAGATTAGTTTCAGACTCTTGGTTCTACATTAAGGTCTTTAATCAATTTTGTGTTGATTATTTTATTTTAAATAGTGAGCCAGGAATAATGGTCTGGTTTCAGTGTTCTCTGTGGATATGCAGGGTCCTTTTTTAAAGCATTTTTGTTGAGGAGACTTTTCTCTAATACATTTTTTAGCCATTCTATTGAAACTGGGTGTATTTAGTTTTTTGTTTTTGTTTTTTTTATTTTCTATATTCTTTGTTTACATTCCAAAGGCTTTCCCCTTTCCCAGTTCCCCCCTCACCATATGTCCCATAAGTCCTCTTCCTTCTGCCCATTCCCCAATCCCCCCCCCACACACACACCATTTTTCTGTTCTGATACTCTCCTACAAAACTGGATCCAGTCTTTTCAGGACCAGGGTTATCTCCTTCCTCCTTCTTGGGAATCTTTTGATTTGCTAATTGTACCTTGAGTATTCAGAGCTTCTGGGCTCATTAATATCCACTTATCAGTGATTGCATTTCATGTGTATTCTTTTGTGATTGGGTTAACTCACTTAGGATGATATTTTCCAGATCCAACCATTTGCCTACAAATTGCATGAATTCATTATTTTTAATTGCTGAGTAGTATTCCATTGTATGAATATATCACATTTTTTATTCATCTGTTTTTTCATAAGATTTTTTTGTGTTAGTATTAAGCTGTTTTTGTTTTTAAAGTTCAATAGTATATTTTACGATAGATAATTTCCCCTCCATTCCTCTCCTCTCAAGATTACTTTGGCTTATTTGGGTTTCTTGCCCTTGAATATGAACTTTATGGTTATTATTTTCTCTTTCTCTGAAGAATGTGATTAGCATTTTGATGGGGACCTCCCAGAATCTCTGTTCCTTTTGGTAACTTGACCATTTTCAAAATATTAAGCTATAAACATTGGATGTCATTCCATCTTCTTCCATGTTTTAAATATCTCTTCTTCTTGGATTAGGTTATTCCTGGGTATCTTGCTTATAAATGGGTATTGTGAGTGACATTATTCCCCAGGTTTATTCTTCATTATATTTGTTGTTTAGAAAACTATTACATTCTTTTTTATATTGCTAGCATTCTAAATGTATGCCAGACTTAAGATGTTTTTCTGGTGGAATCTTTAGTTTTTTAAAACACAATATTGTGTATAAATATGAATGATTTATTTCTTTCTCTCCTAAATGTGTTCCTTTCCCTTCTTTCTCTTGTCTTATTGATTTGGCTGTGGTTTCAAGTACTAGATTGAATGATAGCAGATATTGTGGAGAACCTTGTCTTCTTCCCAATTCGAGAGAAAATGCTTTTGTTTTTCCTTATTCAATATAAAGTTGACTTTAGTTTTCTGTCTACAGAAGGAGTTTATCATGAAGGGGTGTAGAATTTTCTGAAAAATTTTCTACATGTAATAATTATGTGAGTTTTGTCTTGAGATTTTTTATGTGCTATATTTTTAAAATTTTTTAGAAGATTCATTTTTCTTAGCTTACACATATAAATGTTTTGCCTGCACATATGTGCATTACATGCATGTTGTTGGGTGGAGTCTCTGGAAATGGGGTTACAGATGGCTGTGAGCCACTGTATGTGTTTTGGGGATCAAACCTGGTCTTTTGGAACAAGAGGCCCTCTCCAGCCCCTCTTTGCTATATTTTTACATGTTAATTTTTTTTTTTTTTTTTTTTTTTTTGGTGAACCGAATACTTTGAACCACCCTGTATTCCTGTGAACCCAGTGTGCTCATGGTGTTTAATCATATAATATTTAATCCCTTTTATGTATTAAATTAGATTGTGAGTGTTTTATAGATGTGTTTTACATTTGTGGCTACCATGGAAATTGACTTTTTATTGTTTTTCTTGTTTCCTTATCTGGTTTTGGTAGCAGTTAATACTAGTTTCATAGCATGAGTTTGTCAGCAGTCTTTTCTGTTTGTGGAGTAGTTTAAGTATTAGTGCTATCTAAAAGACAATGAATCTATCTAGTCCTGGAGTTTCTTTTGTTTGGGAGATATTTTTTAAATTCACTGGATAGCCTGATTCTTCCCCCTTTCCTCCCAGCCTTCCCCCATGCTTCTATCCCCTTATTCTCAGAGACCCCACTCCATGGGTACTAACTCACCCTGGAACATCAAGTCACAGCTGGACTAGGTGCATTCTCTCCCACTGAAACTAGACAAGGCCTCCCAACTGGGGAAAGGGATCTAAGGGCAGGCAACAGTGTCAGAGACAGTCCCTGCTCCAACTGGTAAGGGATCTACATGAAGACCAAGGTACACACCTGCTTCAAATGTGTTGGGTATCTAGGTCCAGGCCACACATGCTCTTTGGTTGGTGGTTCAGTCTCTATGAGTCCCAATGGGCCCAATGTAGTTGACTGGGTAGGGCTTCTTGCGGTGTCCATGACCCCTCCAGCTCCCTTAATCCTTTCCCCCACTCTTCCCCAGGACTCTCATAACCCCACCTATTGTTCAGTGTATCCGTTTCCATCAGCAGCTGGATAAACTCTCTCAGAAGACAGGTTAGGCTCCTGTCTGCAAGCATAGCAGAGTGTCATTAATAGTGTCAGGGGTTGACTCTCTGTTGGGAGATTCTTTATTGAGGCTTCAATCTCATTGTTCATAGTTGGTCCATTTAGGCTTTTCTTCTTCTTTAGTTAGTTTTTGTATAGATGTATATAGAAATTTATGCATTTCTTTCACATTTTTTAATTTGTTTGAATACTTTTTCAACGCTTCCTCCAGATGTTCTCTGGGTTTCAGTGGTATCTATTGCTCTCCCCCAGATTCTCCCAGTTTCTTCTTTCTGTCTCTTCTGGTTTGCTTGGTGAAGTCTTTGTCAGTGCTGTTTATCCTTTCAGAGGGCCAATTCTTTTATTTTTTTCATTGATTCTTTAGATTTCAATGTTATTTCCGTTATTTCATCAGTTTCATTTTTTGATCATTTTTTTCAAATATTTATTTATCAGGTTCATCTGGAAGAGAAGGGCACATGTGTGGTGGCACATGTGTGGATATCACAGGACAAGTCAGTTTGCTCATCTACTTTATGGGTCTCAGGGATCAAACTCAGGTCATGGGGTTCAGTGCCAAGTGCCTTAAATCACGGAGCCATCCCTTACCCCTTTATTATTTATTTTCTTCTTGGAGTTTTATTTTATTGCTTTTAATGATTGAGTTATATTCCATTGCATGGATTTGCCTCAGTTTGCTTATTAATTCATAAGCTGATGAATATTTGAGTGCCCTTATATTTTGAAGCTATTATGAATAATGCCTCTTGAACATTTCTATGTAAATCTTTGTATGAGCATTGACTTTTGTTCATTTTTGTTATTTACCTAGTATTGGAATTCCTGGGCCTTTGGAAATTATTTTACTGGTTTCCCGAAATTCTTGATGCTTAAAACCAAGAAGCACGTCAGAGTGGCAGCAAGGCAGGTCTTTTATTCATCTAGTTTTCAGGAATAGGAGGCTTTAGTGCTGGTTAGAATTTCAAAGTCAGTTCTCAATCAGAGTAGACTTAGAAAATTGCAACTGCAAGCCAGAGACACTTGGGAAACCCTGCTTGTCAGAACTAAAGGTTCTTCTTGTGCCAGGGTATCTGATAATCTGATAATCATAAGTTAATGTTCTCATACCCTGACTGTACTCTGCCTAATTGTTATTTCTGAAGTGTGGCTGGCTTAGTCCTCTTAGAGCTAAGTTCTCAGGGTTGAATCTAAATGATGCCTTGTCGTGAGTACTCAGGAGGCTAAGTTGCTTCAAGTAGTGGAGATCGCTCTCCTTACGGCTGAGCGGATTCGCCGGAGTCAGATTATTATACATAAGAGAAGCATTTGCTGTCTGTTTTCTTTTATCCTTCTGAAGACTCCTGACTCAGTGCAGTTGCTAATGAAATGGTGCTTTGGGGACCCATGAAGAAAGCAGTCTGCAGGAATTGTTAATTATTTCTAAAAATAACTCCCGGAGACAGGCAAATGGTAATGACTAGGTCCTGGCACTTTATGGTTATAGCAACGACTTTTCTGTATTTTGATTCCCTACCCTAATGCTTAATTATCTCCACATGGACATTATGATGGTGTGTCATTGAAAGTATTAAAAATTTAATTAATTGCCATACCATTATGTTATAGAAAATATGATAGTGCTAATCTTATATTTTTATTTTGTTTCACACAAAGCAACTGAAAAAACTTAAATGCAGATTATACACAGTAAAGCAAAGCTACTGATTACTGATTTTAGTGTTATTTTCTGTAGAAACTACTGCTGAGTCCAAAGAATGCCAAGTAAAGCATTTGTCATATCACAATCTTGTCACTAGAAGATTTGAAACTTTGTCTTAGAGATATAATATGGCATAACAATTTTGAAAAATTTAAATTTAACATTTGTGTACATGTATGTATGTATGTGTGTGTGTAATACATGTGCAGGCAGCCACAGAGGCCAGAAGAATATGTTGGAATGCCAAGAGCTAGAGTTAGAAACTGGTGAGCTGCTCAGCATGTGGCTGGGATCCAGACTCAGGGCCTCTGGAGGGGAAACTATTGCTCCTGTCTCCTGAGCCATCTCTCTAGCCTCTAAAATCACAAATTAAAGTAAAAATCATATAAGTAAAATGTTTAACTATAAACCACAGACAGTGGTTGAACACATTGAGTATGTCAGTGTTGATATCTTACTCTACAGTAATTGCTTATGCTGCCTTATAATGATAAGTGATGTTCTTACTGTATTGGGAACTGAGATCATACCAAATAAAATGAACTTACCATTCAGTCAGTCTGGGACATGAGTGTGTGTGTGTGTGTGTGTGTGTGTGTGTGTGTGTGTGTGTATGCATGCATGTTGCAAGGGATGGGGGGTGAGGCAAGGACTCTATTGCTGTTTAAAGAACTTACTACACAGATTAGACTGGCCTTGAACCCAGAGATCCACCTGCCTCTGTATCCCAAGTGCTGGGATTAAAGTTGTGCACCACCAGACCTGCTGATACATGAAGGTATTTTTAAAATTTTATTTATCTTTTGATATTGTAGAGTGATTGAGTCTAAGACAATTTTTAAATCTTAACATAGAGTCAACAAAGAATATATTTACACGTCTTGTTTTCATTCTTTCTAATGTGCCATTACTTATTTCAGATAAGGCCAGAAATGCCTGTTCCTGATGAGTTGGATGAAGAAGAGTCTGTGGACCTTTCCATTCCTGGCGCTTGCTATCTCAGACTGTTGTCCATCACTGCTCCTTCGGTTTTACCAGGTGACTATTTGACAACCACATGGCTGGAATTTTCCAGTGGTTTTGCCTGTGTGGCAAATTGTGGGAGCTCTTTGTTTATTTGGTGTGCACATGCTGTTTACTCTCATATAGATTCTTTCTACCTAATGCTAAGTGTACCTGTGTATTCTAGAGGGACAGTCTTAGGTAATATGGTTTTTAACTATCATAAAACAATTAGATGACAGTAACATTTAACTGAACATAAATGTTTCCAATGAGAATTAGAATAGAATTCATTTCAAAAGCTGGTTTCTGTGTAAGACAGATTTACAGTGGAACTCCAGGCCACTGCATTAATTAATGCCTCTTTGTTATAAGCTAAGTGAGAAACATCAACTTTTGAGAGATTTACTTGTGGTTTTATCATTATGAATTTATTTCCTTTTTAGATTAAATTTATTTCCTTACAACCCAACATCAAGCTTTCTTCTCCTCCTAGAACCCCCTCTTTTCCCTCTGGGTGTTAACCTCTGCCCCGAGCCCTCCCAGCACATCATGTTGCTGCAGAGGACTAGGCATACTCTATCCCACAAGGCTGTCCATTTAGGGGCGTGGCATTCACAGGCAGGCAGCAGGCAGATTACAGGTTCAAGGACAGTCCCTGCTCCAGTTGTTTGGGGGACCTACATGAAGACCAACCTGCTCATCTGCTACATATGTTCATGGGGCTTAGGTCCAGCTCATGCCTGGTCTTAGATTGGTGATTCAGTCTCTGCAAGCCCCCGAGTGTCTAGGTTAGTTGATTCGGTTGATCTTCCTATGGAGTCCCTGTTTTTTTTTTTTTTTTTGGGGGGGGGGTTCCTCAATCTTTCTCTCAGCTCTTCCATAAGATGACCCAAGCTCCATCTACTGTTTGGTATGAGTCTCTGCATCTCTTCTCATTGACTGCTGGGTGGAAAGACCCTCTCAGAGGACAGTTATGCTAGGCTCCTGTCTATACTTCCACTTAAATATTTTATTTTATTTTATTTTATTACTTTGTGTGTTTGGGTGTTTTGCTTGCATATCTCTGTGTGCTGTGTGAATGGCTGGTGCCTGAGGAGGTATCATAGACAACTGTGAGCTGCCACATGGGTGCAGGGAATAGAACTCAGGTCCTCTGCAAGAACAACAACTCTTGTCTGCTGAGGCAGCTCTCTAGAACAATTTGTTCTTTCTATAAAGTATGTGAATCACATTATTAAAGTTAGAGAGCTATTAATGGCTACATGAATTGTACATTATTCAAAAGTAAATTAATTAATTTAAACAGTGGATCAAGGTGTGTGCACTGATGTACACAGATGGGTGTGCTAATGGGGCAGAAGCAGAAGGTTGTGAACTAGAGGCCAGGGTTAGACTTTTGCCAGGAATGGTAGATTTGAGGCTCACCTGCTATGTGTAGTGAGTTCCAGGCCATCCTGGGCTACCTGGTGACACCATGTCTCTTTGTAAAATTATTTTAGGGATACACTTATGTGGTCATTGTTTTTGATATAAAGCTTATTATACCGTTAGCCTTTAAGAGACATGCTGTGCATGTGTGTGGTGTTCACACATGTAAAATTTTCACTGACTTTATTTAAGTCTTACCCAAGAAACAGTAGGTGATTATAGTTGAGACATGGATTATGGACTGCAATTAATATTTTATATTATTTAAAATGTATCTCCTGGTTATTAAAATTTTCTTTAAAAGTTCCATAGATGATCCATTGTGATAGTAGAGATATGGATTATGGGCTGTGATTAAAATTTTATATTATTTAAAATTCATCTTCTGGTTATTAAAAATTCCTTAAAATTTCCATAGATGATCCGATCTGTTATCAGAAGCTCTTCAGTGTTAGCCCATATTTTGCTTTTTTGATCAAATTTTGCCTTGATCATATATACAGGCAAACACTTAAGTTTTAAAAATAAGGTTTAATAAAAAACATATTATAGCTTTTCAACATAGTCATTGTTATATGTGACTATAGTAATCTGTAATGTTAATATCTTTTTTTCTTGATTTCATGACAAGTAGAGATTTCCTGGAAATTTAACCAAGTGTATGTCATTTATTTATAGACAGAACTCCTGTTAGTTCCTGCCTCCTTTCATTAGAACAAACTTTACAGTGGAGCATAGCCAGAGATACCTTGTTTTCATTTCTTGTCTTTTTTACCAGCCTCAAAGTCCTTCACTGTTACTTTCTTCTCCTTACTACCTACCTCACTGCTCCCAGGGAGCCTTGTCTCCAGGGTTAAGTGCCCGCAGTGTAGGTAAATGCCTTGTCATATAAATCCTCCAGCATCCTGAACAGCCATGGCCAATAGCTCACTGGGGGTTCTAAAATGACTTTGTGCCCTTTGCTGATTTCTACAGCCTTCTGGCCAGAGGGTGGGTTTGACTGCCTGGGGAAGAGGAAAAGGTGGCTACTGAGAGGATCTTTTGAGGGTTGGTATCTCTGTGCTAGTGTTTATACTTGATGGCTACAACAATCTACTGGTTTTTTTGTTTTGTTTTTGTTTTTGTTTTGAGGCAATCTGAAAATTGGTTTTGTAGGTATAACTGTGTCTGGCAAACCATCACCATAGACAATGTTGTTCTGTGTTCACATTCTCTGATTAGTGGAGCACGGACAAACAGACAAGGACATAGGTTGCAGCCATGGGAACAGAGACTAGGAGGATGCTGTGTGGATAATGCAAGGTAGTCACAGTTACTGACAGCTCTGAGAAGAGGCGGGCCATCGCCTGTTTCTCATGTTATTTCCTCTCCTCTCCCCCTCTTCATACTTCTCCTCTTCTCCTCCTTTTTTTTCTTAAACTTTTATTTTAATTTTACCTGTGTTGGTGTTTTGCCTAGATTATATAAGGGCATTATATCTGTGTGTACCTGGTGCCCATGGAGGGCAGAAGAAGGCATCAAATTTTCCTGGGACTGGAGTTACATACAATTGTGAGCTGACATGTGAGGCTGGGAGTTGACCTCTGGTCCTCTACAAAAGTAGTATGCATTCTTAACTCTGAAGCCATCTCTCTAGCCCCAATCTTTACCTTTTAATGTTCTAGCTTAAACTTGTTTGTGCTATAGTCCTGTTTGGATTTCTCCAGAAACTCTAAGTTTTTGAACTTTCAGACTTGGATTTTTATTTTTTTCATTTCATATAGTAGGTTTAAGATCCTTATCTTAGCTCCTTGTGCTAAATTTATTTTTTCAGTTGTTGGATGATTTTTCCATTAGATATCACTGCAGTACTAACATGCTTATCTTGTTGTGTATAGATTTTATCTTCTTTTTAAATTCTCACCTGGTCCTATGTAAGGAAGAGGCTAAGGCCAGGGCTGCAGAGAGCAGGGAGAAAGCTGGCTACTGGCTCAGTTGGATGGGGAAGATGGTGTTCTCTGTAGTGGCTCCATTCAGATGCTTGCATCTTATCCTCACTTTACATCTCCACGAATGAGGTGAGAGGCTTTTATTGACCACAGAGATAGACAGGTAGACAGTTTTCCATTTCAGGAACAGTGCACTTGCAAGTGTATCTTCTCTTGTGACATATGTGCTTGTCCTCTTTGTCAGAACACAGTTCCTCCTGAAGGAGCATGAAATCATCCTTCCTTACAAAGCACTCCTGTCTTGTCTTCACGATCACATGACTCACACCCTTCAGAAAGCCTGTGCTCAGACTGAGCTTGGAGCAGTACTACCTGGACCACATCATACCTGTACCACATCATTCAGGAATTGAAGTATACAGTCTGCGATTACATAGCATTCATTTGTTTAGACGTTATAGTCATGAAGGTCATTAAAAAAAGCCTTCATGCTCAATGGAATAATTAAAGTTTAATAAAGTGGTTCTTTATAATTGTGTTTGCAAAGTTTATGGAAATTCATTAGACACAGTGAATCATCAGAGAAAAGCTAAGGCCCTTTGGTCTGTGGAGGGAGTGTAAAAGACATGCATGTCACAGATAGAGCTGCCTGAGGGGAGACCGCCTTCGGAATTAGGGTGCAGGCAGCCTGTAGTAACCTGTTGATAGTGTTTAGGAAATAAGTTCCTTGACTTTACCCGTGTTTTCACTCTTTGATCTCCTGCCAATGCCTTTCATTGGTTGACACAATGAGCAACCTTTTGATGCATTTCTTAAAGCTTAGTTCTTGAGGCTATAGAGCAGTGTTGAGAATGGTAGAGGGTAAGTGTGGAGGAGTCAATAGAAACTGTTCCTCACAGATGTTCTCAGAACTGTGTGTGTGAGTGTGTGAGTGTGCACTTGTGTGCTCGTGTTGTGGCATGTGTGTCTATTTGTGTGTGTCTTGAATGTGCATGTTTATGTATGTATGTGTGTCAATAGACAAGAGGGTAATACTTTGTATGCATTATAAGCTCATGTATACACATATACATGCATGTGTGTAGACTGGCAGTTGATAATTTGTGTTATGTATACATGTTTATGTATGTGTATGCATGGATATAGACCAGAGTTGACGTGTGTGTATGTACATGCCTATGTATCTATGTGCATGTGTATAGACTAGAGATTGACATTGTGTGTGTGTGCATGTTGTATGTGCATGTCTATATATGCGTGTGTGCCTGTGTATAGGCCAGAGATTGACATTGTATCTGTGTGTGATATATGTGCATGTCTATATGTGTGTGTGTGTGTGTGTGTGTGTGTGTGTGTGTGTATGGAAGGCAGAGTTTTTTGCTTGTCTCTTGGCCTTGCCATGTAGGTAGACTCTCTGGCTAGCAGTCTCCTGGCATCCTCTGTCCTTGCCTCACCAGTGCTGGAGTGGCATGTGTGCTGCCTCACTTGGCCTTTTTATTTAGGCGTTGGGGATCAAATGTATGTCCTCATGCTCTGCCATGTTCTTTACCTACGGAGCTCTGTCCCCAGTCCCTCTCCTTCCTTTCTATGCGTAAGTTTGGTTGCATCCAGGGGGTCATATAGAAAGATAGAAGGACACTTAATTATTGGGCCAGTGGGCACTTACTTTAAATCATGGTCATTTAAAGGAGACCATTAACTATTCATAGTTAAGTTAGGATGTGACCCTTGGCTATCTGTTCTACTTGAGGAGCATGCTGTAGTTTTCGCGGTTTGTTTTCCCACTGTGATTTGTTTGGCTTTCATGCTTTGTTTATATTTCTGTATTGGGCAGCCTCTAGTGGTCCTCGTGGAAATGGCACTAAAATATGATCCCATAGTCTTACCATTGGCTTTTGACACCTTGTTGTCTTCTGAGCCCACATTTTTATGTTGTTTCATTGTTCATAGAATGTCAAATAGCAAATTGAACTTCATTAGCATAGTTTCCTTTGTAGACAAAAGAAGCAAAGAATGAGTTTTTCAGGTTTTAATACGTGTGCGAACATTGCTAAGGAAAGGTCTTGGCTCTAAAAGGCCTCTGAAAGCATCCAGAAGACAAGAGGACTCACTCCTTGAAAAGCTAGAAACAGTGTGCTTCAGGTAGACAGCCAGCAAGTCTCGGGTTCCTGCCGAGCACATCAAGAGTATATTTTTCAAAGAACAGAATGGGCTATTTAGGCTATCTGGACAGATATCTTTAACTTGGCAAGAAGGGAACATGGCAGAAATGAGGCCAGAGGGAGAGTCATGATGATTCCTTATTTGAGGTCAGAGGCCATGTAGTCTTTGGTGGTGGTGTTTGTATGTGCAGGGAAAGCTATTGGGTGGTACTAAGAAGTAAAGGACAACTTCAGCTTCTGGATAGAGGATGCTGCGGGGTGATCACAAGGAAGCAGAGACTAAAGATACAGCTTTTATATTAGTATACTTGAGGAAGGACAAAGATAATAACTAGGCAAGGCCTCGTGAGAATGGTTGTAAAAGGAGTTCTCTGTAGGTAGAGCCACAAGAACTGGCCAGGAGATGATATGTAAGAAATGAAGAAGTAAAAAGAGTGAATCCCATGAACTGAGACTGAAAGCTAAGAACACCTGAGCAGTATAGTGCTTTGTTACCTTTGGGAACATTGAAGGAAGAAAGGATGCTTGCTGGTTTACTTTTCACTTGGCAAAGTTCAACCTGAAATAGGGCTGGCTGCCTATGTACCGGTTAGGAAGGAAAATGCCTCTTCTGAACTGTCACATTTATTTGTGATTTATACTCCTTTTATTCCAGCCTTGGAAGAATTCTTTACATCTCTTGTGAGACAAGAAATGGTGAATATGCCCCGTGGGATATATCACTCCGCATTGAGAGGAGGCGTCCGCTCAGACCAAGGGAAGACAGTCGCAGGGATCCCCAACTTTATATTGAAGACGTACGAAACAAACAAGCAGCCAGGACTGAAACCTGGCCTGGCAGGTAGGAACACTGCACTACTGTGAAGTGCAGGTTTATACTGTCACGTCTCAGCTTATACTTCCGTGTGTAATTGTAATAGGTTACATGGTGGGGCACATTTATACACAGCTGGAAAAATTACAACAAACAACTGGATTGAAAAGGAATTCAAAAAATGTAGAAGCAAAGACAGATAACTTCAAATTGCAGAATGGGAGACTATTTCAGACCATTTTCCTCCTTGGAGCATATTCCGTATTCTAGCTATGGGTTTGATTGGCAACCGGCTTAGTCAGAGGTCAGGTCTTGTTAGAGAAAAGAGCAACCAGTGGCCAACAAACATATGGAAACAATTTTAATATTCTTAGTTATCAGGGAAATGCAAATCCATGAACCCATTGAGATTCCAGCTTGACCCAGTCAAAAGAGCCATTTCAAGAAAAGAAACAAGAAATGAAGATAAAGACATAAAGAACGAGGGTACTCATACACCATTGCTGAAGCTGTAAATTAGTTTAGCCACTATGGAAGTTGGTATAGATGTTTCCCACAAGGGAGAAACAGAACTACCTCATGATCCCATGTAGGTTTTAGGAAAAGCATTCCACGTTAGCTGTTAATATAGTATACATGCACTTTTGCATTTATTAAGACATTGTTCACAAATCAGCCTGTGTCCATCCACAGATAAATTAACAACAACAACAATAACAATAAATCATAGTTTATAAACATAGATTTTTATTCCTCCATTAAGAGGAGAAAAATCATGTCATTTGCAGGAGAAGTGTATGTCATCATACTGAGTGATAAAAGTCAGATTGAGAAGGATATACTGCATGTGTGCAATCTAGATTTTAAACCTGAGACATGCAAGTAGAGGAGACTGTTTAGGAGGAGAAGGGGTTCTAAGAGGAGGTGGGGACTGAGGGGATGGTGGCGTGATGTGGTCAAAGCACATGATGTGCATGCACAGAAATGGCACAAGGAGCCACTGAATACGCCAATAAAGATGCTTTAAATTTTAATTTTAATATGCACTAGTAAAGGCAAAGCATATAATATCTTGTAGGATGTAACTACAATGTTTTTCTCTCGACTGTTTGTTTTTGTGTGTGTGTATATGAGTAAGTGGTATGCATGTGAAGATATACTCTTGTGTGTGTATGTCTGTGTGTTTCTCTGTGTGTGTGAATTTATTCACCTGTGTGTGTGTGTGTGTGTTTGTGGAGGCCAGAGGACACAGTATGCCTTTATATATTACTTTCTACCTATTTCCTTTGAGACAGTTTCTCACTGACCCTGGGTCTTTGATAGTAGCGAGTAAGCCTGACATTCTCATGTTCCCATCCCCTCAGTGTTAGAGTTACGTGTATACAAATGGCCATGATTGTGTGTGTGTATGTGTGTGTGTGTGTGTGTGTGTGTGTGTGTGCGCGCGCGCGCGCAAGCACGAGCACTAGAACCCAAATTCAGTTCTCATGCTTTTACCCACTGAGCTTCCACAGTGGCCTTTAGAGGGAAATTGTCTTAATTTGCTTTGCTGTGATAAAACGCTGTGACCAAAAGCAAACTTGGGGACTGAAGGTTTCTGTCACTTTACCATGTACAGTCTCTGACCAAGAGAAATCAGGGCAGAAACTCAAGAAAGAACCAGGAGCAGGAACTGAGGCAGAGACCAGCTATGGTGCTGTATGTTGGCTTGCTTCCTGCTGCTTACCCAGTGTGCTTTCTATTTAGACCCAAGACCACCAACCCAGGGGTAGCACTGCCCACAGCCTGCTGGGCTCTCTCTCACATTGATCATTAATATTAGGAAAATGCCCTACAGACTGTTACAGGCCAATCTGGTGGAAGCATTTTCTCAATAGAGGTATCTCTTCCCAAATAATTTCAGCTTGTATCAAGTTTTTAAAAAAAGAAAAAAAGCTCGTCAGAACAGAAATGTGTACTTTCAATGTACATCTTAAAAACAATGAAAGGAAACCAAACTTCCATTTACAAAAGCTTAGGAAAGAATAGCAGATCAAGTAAATATTGTAAAAATCTGTGACCAAAGACACAAAGATACTCATATAAAGTGAAGATTTAACAAAATCAAAAGAAAGAGAAGGCTGAGAAGGTCTATATGAGTAAGAAGAGAAGAACTGCTACTGCAGATCTTACACTGTTCACAAAGAGAAGTGCTACAAAGAACTTTTAGTCAATAATCTTAAATTTTTAAGTGAGGTATGGAAGTCCCTAAAATACTAAACTGATAGGAGAGAAATGCATTATATGAAGAATTTGATATTTACTCTTGAAACTCATTCTTTAACCTAATAGTTTTCCTAAAAGAAAATCTGGGTACAGACTGTAGCAAGACCACAGGAAAAAAGTATACTTCACAGGACCCGCATAATACTAATATTAGAGCTTGGCCATGACATTGCAAGACAGGAAGCTTGCGCACCAGCCTTCTCCAGTGAGCACAGGTGGAGAGATAAGGAGGGAGGTTAACTTAAGCAATACACATAAGGGCAAGACAAAGGTAATTTGAGGTTTCAACGCCAATTTAATTCATTATGCTGATTTAAAAGGATGGCCAGTCTTTAAGTAGACTTAAAAGTACAGGGAAAAATATCTGAAAAATTTAGTACAAGTTCATATGCCAAAAAGACTTATTAAAAATCATATATAGATGGAAACTTTTGTCTGATAAGGAACAACCACCAATGCATACTCATAGTTAATCCTGAAATACTGAGAGCATTGCTCTCTGATTGAGAAATAAAAAAAAAAAAAAAAAAAAAGAATGCTGTTACCACCACTCTTCCTCAGCATCGGACCAGAAGCCACAGCTAGTGAAGTCAGCTGAGGAAAAGAATTATGAGCTACAGGGATTAAGGAAACAGAACATTCATTACTTGTAGATGACATCGTTGTATTCATCAACAATGCAAAATAGTCCATGGTTAATTATTAGGATCAATAGTTGAATTCCATTCAGCCGGTTGCTGCATATGTATCTATACAAAAATGAATATATAAAATCAGTTATATATCTTATATAATATAATGAATAGGAAATGAAATTTAAAAGCTATAATAGCATCATATATATTGAGTAAAACAAATCAATAACCAGTATTTTATCAGCTACTGAAATAATATTGAAAAAATAATAAATGTAATGATATATGATGTTTATGGGCTAGAAGACTGCATATTGTAAAAATTTAAGTTCTCTTCAAATTAATACAGATTTAACTAAGTCATAATCAGTACAATACATTTTTGACAATTGACATTCTTATTATAAAAACTTTCTGGAAATACAAAAACTCAAAATTAAACCAAGGCAATCTTGAAGAACATCAGCAGCAACATAGGAGGGCATATATTATCAGATGTCAAAAACTATCATAAACTCGCAGTAATTGGTAAGTGGGTGTTAGTGCTATGACACAGGCTGAGCAAAAGAATACAGTGTGAAACATGCACACATTGTCAATGTGTCACTGATTTATAGCAGTGATGTGGAGAAAAGCCGGGATCTTTATCATGGCAAGCTCCCTTGTGTTTATTTTTATTTAGTGTCTGTCTGTGCTGTGTGGCCCATGTATGCAAACATGTTGGGATGCATGTGTATGCCCTTATGTAACCCCTTACGTGTGTTTCCCTTGGTCCTCTACCTTATTATCTGAGTGTGGGCCTCTCTCTGGACCAGCACACAGGTTGGCCCAGTGACTTCCAGGGATCTACCTGTCTCTGCCTACCCAGTGCATGGGCTCCAAACATGTGTCAGCACACCTCACTTTTATGTCAGCACTATATACTGAGCTCATGTCCTCACATTTGTGTGGCAAGAACACCGCTCATTAAACCCTCTTCGCAGATCTAAAAGCTCTACTTAAAAAAAAAAAAGACAAATCCACTGAGGATGTTCATGATATATATATCTGATAATGGGCACCTGAAGAATGGGAAGTAATGAAATTTACTTAATAGCAATTCTAGAAACTGCCTGAGGTGACAGGAGGAGAGGAGGATAGTCCAGCATCCCTTGTTTTCTACATTACCATTGCTCGGTGAAGTAGGATGGCCCTCCGATGAAAGGCGGGTGTTGCACAATCAGAGAGTACAGCAGGCGTTGTTAGAGGCACTTTGACAGCATGACCGTTTAGCAAAACTAGTGCTAGGTTCCTCCCTTGGCTCTGTGACCTGCCCCACCATGCTCTTGAACAAACTGTTGACAGTTAAGGGTGTGGCGGAGGACAAGTGTCATTCTCTTCAGTGGTGTAGCCACTGATAAGTTGCATTTGCTCCAGGAATGATCTCTTACCCACGCTTGGGCAAAGAGCAGGAACTAAACTCAGTGTATCACAAACCAACGGGAGGCAGGAGAGTAGGAGGGATTCTTGGTTGTTGGCAAGGAGGTTCCATTAGGAGATGGAGAAGAGAGGGGACCAGATAGAAATGACTAGACCCACAGTGTGATAGGACTAAAAGAGGTATTCGAATGTCCCGTGTGAACATGTGAGAAGATGATCGACTTTAACATTGAGAAAATCCTGGGTTGGAAATATAATAAGATCACATTTCTTACTACTGGAGTGGGTAAAAGATGGAAAATACCAAGTACAGTTGCTGCTATGCTCCCATGGGCTTTTACATCTGAGGATTCAACCACCTACAGATCAGAAGTATTTCTAAGTTTACAGTTGTTCTGAGCATACGCAGACCTTTTCCTGTGATTAGTTCCCAAACAACGCAGTGCAGCAACTGTTTCTGCCACATCAGAGTCTGCATTGTAATCTTTATAAATAATATAGAGGTCATAAGGAATGCAGGAGGAAGTGATTAGATTATATGCAAATGCTATGTCATTTTATATAAGGGACTTGAATATTCATGGATTCTGCTAAGCATGGGGGTTTGGAACCATTCCCCATGGACACTGAGCAAAGGCTCTCAGTGCAGTAACTAGGACAGCTGTTGGCGAACATAAGCTCCTCTGATATTTTTAAAATTGATTCTGAACAAATTCCTACATTACTTGGGATTTTATTTTTACAGAATTTGAACCCTGATTGGTACTGTCAGAGACTTAAGTCCACAGCAGTACTATTTTCCCAGTGTTTGAATACACAAATGTTGCATATTCATGTGATGAGAGAATGAGTAAACTCCAGCGCCAATAAGAGCAAGAAGAGTCTCAAAATACCGAGGGTAGGCGAAGGGAGTGAGATGCGAAGGCATCTTCCTGCTCTAACTCCATTCATAGAGAGCCGTGGTGGGCAAGGTGGGTGCTCAACGCGGTGCTGCCAGCCAAGTTGGAGCCGTGACAGGAAGGCGTGCCCAAACGCTTCTGAGATGCACATAATGACTTGCTTCTTGATCTGTGTTCTGCTTAGACACGTCTTCTCAGTGAAAAACAGTCTACTGAGCCATGTTTATAAAGTGTGCACTTTTCTCTGTCACTACTAAGAATAGATGTTATGTATTTTGCCATCTTGGTCTTTGAATATGTCTTTTTGCTGGCTCAGAAGTCCCAAGTTTTCACAAGTTACCTGGGGTTACCATAAATTACTTCACTGGCTTCCTTGGCTTTTGAATGACTTTGGGGCCTACCTGGTGCTGGAGTTCATTGAGAACTCAGTTAACCACAGTTACAAAGAAAGGGAAAGAGGCACAACCAAAAGCTTGCTGATACAGGTATGAGCTCAGCTTGTTCACATGTGGGTGTGGACTAAGGGCCTTATGTTACCAAGAGTTGACATTATATGTGCACATACTTTTACTTAATGAAACTTATCTTAGGATAAAATAGAAATTATAAGTTTTCTATTTTTGTAAATATTTATACTGGTAAATGTTAATTTTAAGTGACTTGTAAATAAATCATATTTTAAATGTTAATTTTTATACCCATTTTTCCCATTCTTTGGATACCAATATTCAAAAATATTAATTTATGCAATAATTTATATTTTCATCTATAAGTTCTTCATCCAAATTGTCTGAGTGTGTATTGCTGAGAATATAATTTTCTCTCATTGAAAATACTCATTCTGAATTTCTCTCTTTGGAAAGGCGGCATGTTGTTTTGCTATGATGTTGCTATGTACCAGAGCAAAGATGGCAAGCCACTGAATCGGCTGATGGCCAGTAGAGGGCGAAGCTTCAAGCAGACAACCCTGGCCCTGGTTCATGAAGTAGGTGCTGGTCTACACCCCATAGAGTTCCCCCCTTCCCTTTATGTGTGTGAGTTTGAGTCTGGAATGTTATTTTTCTTTGCCACAATTAGCATAGGTTGCTTTTAATGCTTCCAAAATAGCTGGCCAAATAGGATAATCAGTCCTGTGTTTCTACAACTGAGAGTTGACACTTCCCCCCTGCCCAGCAGTGGTATGAGGGAGGAGCCTCAAAAGATTTTACCTGTTGACTTATTTCAGCAATGTTTAACTCACATTGTTTAGATTGAATTTCAACTTATATAAAGAAAAAATACCCCCCCTTATTTCTCTTAAAAACTTGGTTTGGTGTATGTGTGTGTGTGAAAGAGAGAGAGTGGGAGAGAGAGAGAGAGAGAGAGAGACAGAGACAGAGACAGAGACAGAGACACAGAGAGACACAGAGAGACACAGAGAGAGATGGTTTATTAGTTTTATCATACATGTGCATGCCATGATGCATGTGGGGGTCAGAGGACAACTAGCAGAAAGTGGCTTCCCCGTCCACCATGTGGTTTCTGGGATCGGATCCAGGTCATGACACTCTAAGGCTAACACTTTCCTGTGCTAAGCACCCTCTGACCCCTTCCTTTACCTTTTCATGTATGTGCCTGTGACACATAGGATTTAGAAGGTAATTCTTAAGAGGTACATTTTTCCTTCTACCTTGTGGGTTCTAGGGTGAAACTCTAGAACTGTTCTAGGCTGCAGGCTTGGCGGCAGTCAGGTACCCTCGCCCATGCGGGCATCATGCTGGCTCCTGCAGAGCACTTGAAGTCTTTTTTGATAACAGTGTCTCTCACTCGGTTAAGAGAGGGAATTGTGGGAGAAGTATTGTTTCTCTCAGGTAAAAATGCTTAAGCAAAGCAGAGGCAGACAGGTCATTTCTGTGTCTGCTGTTCCCAGGTGTCTCCTTAGATAGCATGGAGAAGAAAGAGATTTGCCACCTTTATCATTTTAAGCTCTGCATGTAGGTATTTTCAGGACAAATCCAAGTTTAAACTTTATGAGAAGTTGATTTGAAAAGTTATCAGAACAGAAAAATTTTAAGAAGGTGTGGGCTAGTAGAAGCTATGATAAATTTAGCTAATGTCTCAGAAGCCATGAGATATGCTCCACATATGAGCAGAGGGCATATCTGTATTAAAGTACTTGTAGCTTCTGTTATAGAGGGCCCGGCAAATCTCCGAGGGATGAGAAACGGGCAGGATTATTTGTGAGTCAGTTAGAGGGCCTTTTGAACAGAATGTTGTTAAATCTATGATGGGATTTTAGTTCAGATTGAGTTCACATGGCCTAGTGCATAACTGTGCTGTTGTGGAGATTAGCTGTGTTTTTAACTGTAGTTCACGATCAAGCACCCCGCATTATGCAACTCATGACTGTCTAACTCTAGCTGTCTGAGTTTCAACACTCTTCTGGCCTCCATGCATACACATGTATGCACATGTGAACAGAAACACACACACACATACACACACACACAGATGGAATGATCCATTGGTTTCTTTATTTAATTAATCATTTTATTTACATTTCAGATGTTATCCCCCTTCCCTCTTCCCTTTGTCTCGATGGCAGTGCTCCCCTATCCCTCACCCACTCCTGCCTCACCCCCTAGCATCCTCTTCTCTGGAGCATCAAGCCTCCACAGAATCAAGCGCCTCCTGTCCCACTGACACTAGATAAGCCAGTCCTCTGCTTCATATGCAGCTGGAGCCATGGACCGGCTCATGTGTCCTCTTGGGATGGTGGTTTAGTCCCTGGGC
Organism: Apodemus agrarius; assembly: GCA_964023405.1. Classification (NCBI taxonomy): domain Eukaryota; kingdom Metazoa; phylum Chordata; class Mammalia; order Rodentia; family Muridae; genus Apodemus; species Apodemus agrarius. The sequence continues at coordinate 66,217,215 of OZ030009.1, read as the reverse complement.
CATTGGTTTTTAACACCATTTAACCAGAAATAATGACGGTTTTAAAGAGTCGACTAATAACAGTTGCAATAATAGCTACTTACAATCAGCTTAGATATTCTAACAGTTCTGTATCCATCCCAGACATAATCTGAATGTTGACTTTTTGATGGCCCAAAAGTTATATGGCTTTAGTAGAAACAATATTTGGAATTTACATTTCTCTTGGGCTAGCAACACACAGAACAGTGCTCTTTCTTGATCCCGCACAAGTGAGTGAACGGTAGCTCAGCAGGCCGCACAGCCACTGGGCCATGCTGCTGCACGTTGCTGTGCACTCCTGTGTAGCTGTGCTAGGGTGCCTGGCAAGCTAGGCTAATTACATGTATTTTCAAGTTAGGACATTTTCAGTTTGTAATGTTTTATTAGGACATGACCTCAGAATAATAAGCAGAGGAGCACAGTATATTCATTCATTTACTCTCCACATGCACAGTCTGAGGTAGGTCCTGTTAATTTGTTCAAGATCATAAAGCAGCTAAGTGGAAGAGTCTGGAAATTGAACCCTGGAATTCAATTTCAGTTTGTTACTGTAGAGCTTAGCAACCATATCAAGTGAATTTTTAAAAATTTCTTTATTAAGTCCCCAGCTTTTCCATATTCACTTCTTGGCTTGCTTTGGCATTTCTGATTTACCAGTACCACCATTCTTAAGGTTTAGAGCCACTATTAAATAAAATATGGGTTACTCGAACACAAGCTCAGCAATACCTTGAAAGTTAATGTGGTTTCTGAGTGAGCTGGGACAGGTAGTGCATACAGTACAGACACACTGCCTGGAGGAAGGCTTCATGTCCAGAGCCGGACAGTGCAAAGTTTATCGGACTGTTTAGGACAGCAAGTAACATCAAGCCTGCAAACCATCTCTTCATGGGATTTTCAGCTAATTATTAGACCCTGGTTGACGGTGAGTAACAGAAATCACAGAGAGTGAAACTAGTTCAGGATGATCATGCCCCTTTCCAGGTCAATAATTTAAGTCCACCTTGGCTCTCCCCTGGCTTCTGCTTTGTTCTGTTGTCCTCATCGCTGTGTGGTTTCGTTTGATTGTTTGCTGGAGCCTGTTTGGGCATTTTTACAAGTTTCTTCAAACTCTTCTTTGTTTCTCTGGATGTTTTTCCTGAGAGTTTCGTTAGTTTATCAGTTTAGTGCGTGGTGGACCTTTGGTTTGCATTGGACCTTGGTGGTCGTATAAACACTTTTATGATGATTCCTCACTGAATTACTCAAATATTTTTGTGTTGACACCACTGTTTGCTGATATCATTTCCTTTAAGTAGAGAAATAGCCAAGAGTGCGATTGTTGGGGTATTTGGTAATTGCACATAGATCTTTATATAAAGCTGGTAGGCTGAAGGTTTGTAGCTGCCCCTGTGATATAAGGGTTCACTGCCTGCCTCCCTGCCAATGACAGAAATGGGTAGATTGTTCATTTTTGCCTTGATGAATGATGTCCAGCATCTTTTTACTTTTCCATTAGTCATCCTTAGTTATCCACGATGCATGTGATATTTTCACAATTTTTTTCCTGAGATTTTGTTTTCTATGAAATGGCTGTACACAGTCTGTATATAAAATGTATGTCAGAAATGAATTTCGAGAATGTTTTTTACTTAGTACTGTCATTTCCTTAAAAATTGCTATATTTTGAAAATCAAAATTTGAATTTTGAAGACTCTTAAGTTGTCATAGTTTTCTTTTTATGGCTTTTTAAAAATTCTGAATAGTGTCAGTCCTTGGGGCTTCCCCTTGAGCTAGATCCCACTTTGGGCCTGTCATTGGACCTTCTTTTCCTCAGATTCCTTTCCATTTTCATCTGTGCAGTTCTTTCAAACAGGAACAATTATGCGTCAGACTTTTGACTGTGGGATGGCAACCCTCTTCCTCACTTGATACCCTGTCTTTATCTGGAGGTGGGCTCTACAAGTTCACTCTCCCACTGTTGGGCATCTTGTCTAAGGTTCCTCCTTTTGATTCCTGAAAGTCTCTCACCTCCCAGGTCTCTGGTAAATTGTGGATGGTCTCAATCTGCTATCTCCTGTTTCCATTCTTTCTGCTGGCACTCACAGCTTCAGTCCTTTTCCCCTACCCAATACCTCATCATGTTTCCCTCTCCCCCGAACCCCCATCTACTTTCCCTCCCAGGTCCCTCCCTCCCACCCCATTTGTGACTGCTTTCTTCTCTGACCCAATTGGGAATGAGGTGTCCTCACTTGGGCCCTTTAGCTAATATCCACTTTTTACTGAATACATACCATGCCTGTCCTTTGGGCCTGAGTTATCTCACTCAGGATGATATTTTCTAGTTCCATCCATTTGCCTGGAAAACTCAGGATGCCCTCATTCCTAATAGCTGAGTAGTATTCCACAGTTTTTGTATCCATTCTTCCATTGTGGGACATCTAGATTGTTTCCAGCCTCTGACTGTCACAAACAATGCCACTATGAACATAGTGGAATACAAGCCCCTGTGGCATGGTGGAGCATCTTTTAGGTGTATTCCCAAGAGTGGTATTGCTGTGTCTTCAAGTAAATCTGTTGCCAATGTTCTGAAGAATTTCCAGATTGGTTTCCAGAATGATTGTAATAGTTTGCAATTCTACCAGCAATTGGAGTGCTCACAAAAAGGGACCTGTCACAACTGTCCTCCAAAAGACCCAATAAGCAGCTGAAAGAGTCAGATGCAGATATCTGCACCCAGTCACTGGACAGAAGCTGCTGACCCCTGTGATTGAATTAGGGAAAAGCTGGAAGAAACTGAGGAGGGAGATCTGTAGGAGGACCAGCAGTCTCAATTAATCTGGACCCCTGAGATCTCTCAAACACTGGACCACCAGCCGGGAAGTATACACCAGTTGATCTGAGGCCCCCAACATATATACAGCAGAGGATATCCAGTCTGGGTCTAGTAAGAGATGATGTAACTAACCCTCAAGAGACTGGGGGTCCCAGGGAGTCTAGTTTGGTGAGGTAGAGAGTGGGTCGTGGGGACATCCTCATGGAGACTGGAGGTGGGAGGGAGGTATGGGATGTGGAACAGTTAAAGGATAGACCAGGAGAGGAATAAAATCTGGAGTTTAATTAATTTAACTTTTAATCAGTAATTTTAAAGTAGAAGTATCATTAGAATATCATAAAAAAATATATGGTTAATCGGGTGTAGCTACTTGCAAGTAAGATAAAGCTTTGAGGTTTGTCCGTGTAGTAGCTCACATTGTTTATGTGTTGCTTTCTGTGCAGGTCAGTATTTTACTGAGTAGGTCCAGCATGTTTATTGTATTTATTAGTCAGTTTGTAGATATGCTATGTTTTCATGTAGAAGTTTTACACTTTTACTTAAGTACCTTCGTCAAAAATTACCCCCACACACATTTTCCCTCCCTTCCCTCCCTCTGCCTTTCTCTCTTCCCTTCCCTTCCTCCCTCCCTCTCTCCCTCCTTCCCTCTCTCCCTCTTTCTCTGTATGTGTTTTCTATTTGTTACAATTTCCATACCTTTACCCAAATCATACATCTTAAATATTGTTACCTAGCAATAAGCCTTGAATTGAAGTGTTATCTAGGCCCTTTGCTTTTCTCTATAAACAAAACCACAGCTTTAAGAAATCACATGCCTGCTCTGATGTGGATTATAAATACATCAATTCTGTAGGCCACTTGGCAGAAAACTAAAATTACGAACACAGAGTATCTTCTACACTCACGACAATGTAATCTTTGCATTTAGTTAGGTTCACATTTTGTTTACATATTTTAAGTCTTGTAGGCATTTTGTTCACTTTACTGACCATTACATTTTGTACTTAGGATGCATTCTGTTTGATTTTTCTGCCTTTTGCTACTATGTAAACAGCAAGATGTGCTTTTCTACCTTAACTCTAGCTGAATAGTAAGGCTTAAGGTCCCATAATCTCACTTACTTAATAGTCCTTTTTGTTTCATTGATGCCTTTGCTTATTAAAATTCATTTGTTCACTCACTCGCTCATCCATTTATTATTTTCGTGTATGAGTGCATGCCTATATGAATTTATGTGTACCATATGTGTGCAGGAGCCTGCAGAGGACAGAAGAGGACACCATGTCCAGATGCACTGGAGGTACATGCCACAGTGAGCTATCATGTAGGAACAAAACTCTTGAGAGCAGTAAGTGCTCTTAACTGTTGAGACATCTCTCCAGCCCCCCTTTCTTTTTCTTTTTTTCTTTGCCATATGATGTTTAGAATCACTTTGCTGATATTTCTGAAATAATCTAGGATTTGATTGGAACCTCACTGGAGTATGCAGTTATGGTTAAATCTTCCTGTTCATGAGCTTAACGTATCTCCCCATTTATTTGACTCATTGATTTTTCATAGTTTATTGTTTGTTTTTCTCATGTTGATCTTGTAAGTATTTCTGTACATTTCTACCCACACATTGCATTTCAAGTGATATTTCTAGGTCACTGAGTCTCACATTTTAGTATTTATTTATTCGTTGTAGAGGTAAGGGAAAGCTGTTGGGTTTTGTGTATTCTTGTATACACTATTCTTTCTGAGGTGACTAATTCCTGGATGTTTTGGCCAGTTTGTTTGAATTTTATATGTAAATGCCTATGTTGTTTTTTCCTTCCAGTACATGTTAAACTTTCAGTTTCTATCATATTACATCAGTGAGGACTTCCGGTATGATGTACAGAACTACTGAGAATTGACATATCTACCATATCTTTAAAAAAAGCTTTCAGGTTTTTGCCATGTATTGTGTGGGGTTCTTTCTGCTTGGAGTGTTGTATAGATTTTTCTTGTCAAGTTTACACTAAACCTTGCTTAAACTAGTTGGAAGGGTTTGCTTTGATTTTGTTTATTTTCTTTTTATCATGATAGGTTTTGAGTTCTGCAGGTACTCTTTTCTGCAATATTGATCTGATGTGTGATCTCTCTACTATACATTCTTGAATATTGATCCACACTCACTGGATAAATACCACTAATTGTAGTGTATGCATTTTTTAAAACATTGTCAGGCTCAATTTGTTCATGCTTTTGAGGACTTTTGTATTTATGTTTATGGTAAATATTGTTCAGTGGATTTCTTGTCAGTGTCTTTGTCTGGTTTCAAATTGGGTAATGCTGACTTCATAGAATGAGGAAGCATCTGCTTCTGTCTTCTAAAAGAAGCATAGAGAGTCAGAATGATTGCTTCCTTAAATGTTTAGTAGCCATTAGCTATGAGCACATCTGAGACTTACACTTCTATTCTGAAAGGTTATTACCTGTTTAACACTTAATTTTTCTTACAAGGTGTAGATTATTCAGATGTGTTTTTTTGTGTGAACTTCGGAATGTTGTGCTTTTCAAGGCGTTGGTCTGTTTTCTAGGTAATTAATTCGGGACACTTAGTTTGTACATAGTGTTCATCATTACTTTCTAATTTTTATAGGGTCTGGAGTTGTATCTTTTCTTTATTTCATTGTTTTTTATTGTTTGGTTTGTGACAGGTTTATTTTCATTTAACTGTTCAAAAAACAAGCTTTTCGGTTTTTTTTTTTTAAATGTGGAAAGACTTTTATTTAGGCAATATATTGAGTATATATATGTGAAATAATAGAGAATTATAGGTATCCATGTTTAGGTTTTACTGTCATATATACAGTTCTTTTTTTTTCTTTTTTTTCTTTTTTTTCTTGGATATATTCTATATTTACATTTCATTTCCCTTTTTCTGGTTCCCTATCCCCCAAAGGTCTCAGATGCCCTTTTCCTCCCCCTGTTCCCCCATCCACCCCTTCCCACTTCCCTGTTCTGGTATTTCCCTACGCTGATGTTTTGATCCTTTCCAGCACCAGTGTCCACTCCTTCCTTATTGTCGGACATCATTTGATATGTGGATTGTGTCTTGGTGTCCCAAGAGTCTAGGCTAATATCCACTTATCAGTGGGTGCATACCATGGGTATTCTTTTGAGACTGGGTTACCTCACTTAGTATGATGTTCTCCAGCTCCATCCATTTCTCTAAGAATTTCATGAATTCATTGTTTCTAATGGCTGAATAGTACTCCATTGTGTGTGTGTGTGTGTGTGTGTGTGTGTATTATATATATATATATATATATATATATATATATATATATATACCACATTTTTTGTATCCATTCCTCTGTTGGGGGACATCTGGGTTTTTTCCAGCTTTTGGCTATTATAAATAAGGCTGCTATGAACATAGTGGAGCATGTATCCTTATTGCATGCAGTTTCTGTTGTTATATCTTCCTTTTCATTTCTAATTTTGTTGTTTTGAATACTATCTCTGTGCCCTTTGGTAAGTCTGGCTAGGGGTTTATCTATCTTGTTGATTTTCTCAAAGAACCAGATCCTGGTTTTGTTGATTCTTTGTATATATCCAATGTGTACAAAGAACTCAAAAAGTTAGACCCCAGAAAACCAAATAACCCTATCAAAATATGGGGTACAGAGCTAAACAAAGGCTTTTCACCTGAAGAAATTCGGATGGCTGAGAAACACCTTAAAAAATGTTCAACATCATTAGTCATTAGAGAAATGCAAATCAAAACAACCCTAGCAACAAAAACAACAGAAAATCCTCATATACATGGAGACTGAACAATATTCTACTCAATGATACCTTAGTCAAGGAAGAAATAAAGAAAGAAATCAAAGACTTTTTAGAATTTAATGAACATGAAGGCACAACATACCCAAATCTATTGGGACTCAATGAAAGCAGTGCTAAGAGGAAAACTCATAGCCCTGAGTGCCTTCAAGAAGAAACAGGAAAGAGCATATACTAACAACTTAACAGCACACCTGAAAGCTCTGGAACAAAAAGAAGCTATTTCACCCAGGAGGAGTAGAAGACAGGAAATCATCAAACTCTGGGCTGAAATCAATCAAGTTGAAACAAAGGGAACCATACAACGAATCAACAAAACCAGGAGCTGGTTCTTTGAGAAAATCAACAAGATAGATAAACCTCTAGCCAGCCTTACCAAAGGGCACAGAGACAGTATTCAAATCAACAAAATTAGAAATGAAAGTGGAGATATAACAACAGAAACTGAGGAAATTAAAAAAATCATCAGATCCTACTACAAAAGTCTATACTCAACACAACTGGAGAATCTAGAGGAAATGGACAATTTCTTAGACAGATACCAAATACCAAAATTAAATCAGGATCAAATAGATCGCCTAAACAGTCCCATAACCCCCAAGGAAATACAAGAGGTCATAGAAAGCTTTCCAACCAAAAAAAGCACAGGACCAGATGATTTTAGTGCAGAATTCTATCAGACCTTCAAAGAAAACCTAATACCAATACTCTTCAAACTATTCCACAAAATAGAAACAGAAGGGACACTACCCAACTCATTCTATGAAGCCATAATTACCCTGACACCAAAACCACACAAAGACCCAACTTAGAGAACTTCAGACCAATCTCCCTTATGAACATCGATGCAAAAATACTCAATAAAATTCTTGCCAACAGAATCCAAGAACACATCAAAATGATCATTCACCATGATCAAGTAGGCTTCATCCCAGGGATGCAGGGATGGTTCAATATACGGAAATCCATCAATGTAATCCACTACATAAACAAACTCAAAGAAAAAAAACCACATGATCATCTCATTGGATGCTGAAAAATCATTTGATAAAATTCAGCATCCTTTCATGCTAAAAGTCTTGGAAAGAACAGGAATTCAAGGCCCATACCTAAACATAGTAAAAGCAATTTACAGCAGACCGATAGCCAACTTCAAGGTAAACGGAGAGAAACTTGAAGCAATCCCACTAAAATCAGGGACTAGACAAGGCTGCTCCCTCTCATTATATCTCTTCAATATAGTACTTGCATTACTAGCTAGAGCAATTCGACAACATAAGGAAGTCAAAGGGATACAAATTGGAAAGGAAGAAGTCAATCTATCACTATTTGCAGATGATATGGTAGTATACTTAAGTGACCCAAAAAACTCCACCAGAGAACGCCTACAGCTGATAAACAACTTCAGCAAAGTGGCTGGTTATAAAATCAACTCAAGTAAATCAGTAGCCTTCCTATATGCAAAGGATAAGCAGGCCGAGAAAGAAATTAGTTAAATAACACCCTTCACAATAGCCACAAACAATATAACTTATCTTGGTGTGACTCTAACCAAACAAGTGAAAGATTTATATGTCAAAGCTTTTTGTTTTTAATTTCAATTATTATTTTTCCATCTTTTTATAATATTTATTTGTTCATGATGTGGGGCATATATGCTATGGGGCATGTGTAGGTTAGAGAACAACTTGATTCTCTAATTCCACCATGGAGAGCCCAGCAATCAACCACAAGACAGGTTTGACAGCAAGTGTGGTTGCATTCTGGGCCATTTTGCTGGCCCCAATTTTTGCTGCTACTGCTGCTGCTGCTATTACTTTTAGTATTTTCTCACAGGAGGTCTGTAGGCTTCTCTTCCACTTGTTCCTGTCACTCTGCTGCTCTGTTTTTATCTCAGGTCCAAAATCAACAGAGCCAACGACCATAGACTGAAAGCTAGGAAACCCTCAGCCCAAATCAGACTCCTTCCTCTCCTGTTCCCCCAGTGGTTCTGTTCCAAGCTGTGTAAAAGTAACAAATACAGCATCCTTGCTGTCATTCATCGCCATGTACATAAGCAGGATATTATTTTGAATAAACTTACTGTGAGATCAGTTATGAAAGCCAAATCTTATTCCACCTTTCTTTGTTCTTTCTCTGATGTTCTTCCTTTCTTTGTGTAGCTGAGTTTTCAATCTGTACCCTTTTCTTCAATGTAAAAGGTACTTAAAAGAAAACTGCATCCTGAAAGGCAAGCTTTGCCTGATAAGGTCTGTTAGAGAAAGCATGTTCAGAGCAAAAATAGAAGAGGAGGAAAAGTCACACTGTCTTTTTCTGAGTAAATCAGAGACAGCATGGGTGTCCTGTATAAGAAACTGTTCTCAGGGTGGGGTTCTGTTCTTCTGCATGGTATAAGTAACCCCGCCTTCCTATGGGTGGTTCCCTTCCTAAGAGTGGTTGTTCCCTCACTAGGGATTTGACCCGCCCAGCTGGAATGCCAGGTCTCCATCTAGACCAGGAGATTTCAGTTTCATGTCCAGGCCTTTACTATTGATCATTATGCGTATTTCATGCCTGGTACCATTCCAATTACCTTGGACGTTCCATTTTTGTTGTTGGTATTTTCTCTTTGCTTTTCATATTCCGACATTTCTGTTGTGACATCCTCAAGCTTTGGTGTTCTTTCCTTAGGTGAGGCATGTCTATTAAACACACCAACGGCATTTTTATTTCTGCTGCAGCAGTGCTTTTTGATCGTTAGTTTCTTTTTGGTTCTTCCTTAGGACTTTTGCCTTTTCTCTTACATGCTGTCTACCATGTCCATCACAGCCATTGTGCATTAATAATTTGCTTTAAATTCCAGGAATGAGAATTCAAACTGTTTGTCTCTGGTTTATATTCCTGTTTGCTTTCTTCAAAGTTTTTTTTTTTTTTTGCCTTTTTGTTTGTTTGTTTGTTTTTTGAGACAGAGTTTCTCTGTGTAGCCCTGGCTGTCCTGGAACTCACTCTGTAGACCAGGCTGGCCTTGAACTCAGAAATTCTCCTGCCTCTGCCTCCCAAGTGCTGGGATTAAAGGTGTGCGCCACCACCACCCGGCTTGTTTTTGCCTTTTATTGTGCTTTTTTCTTTTCCTGAAAACTGGACATGATGTAAAAGGATTTGAAATAAATCGACCTTTAAATCATTTAATAGTAAGGAGATTGTGGTGATGTGGAATCATTCTTTAATCGCTTAATTAGGTCTGTCTTTTTTTTTTTTAATTAGTGCAATTGTAAGTTTCATAAATCTTTTCCAGTTCCTTCTATGGCCTTGAGGCAAGGCAACTTGGAGTAGCCCTGATCTATGCAAGACTTTTCTACATGGAAGGATAAAAGACATTTGAGTTATATATTTCCCTCCCTCTGGGTTACTTAGGGTCTCATAAAACCTAGTTACAAGCCTGATACATTAGAGTGTGCCCGTAATCTCAGCACTTGGGATGCTGGAGCAGGAGAATTGCAGGTTCAGATGTAGTTAGGCTACATCGTAAACCTCAAAGCGTAACTTACTGTGTTAACTTAGGCTTCCTCTGATGGCATATCCCAGAATTTCTTTCCCTTCCCAGATATCAGATATAGAGGGTGATTTTTACTTTGTATTCATTATAAAAATTTGGTAAAGTTCTAAATGGAATGTGAAGAGGTGTGTGGTGGTCTCATGAGTCAAGCTTCTGATCCTCTGATTGTACAACTCTTCCCTGACTCTGTCCTGTTGCTGGAAATATTAGAAAACCACCTACCAGCTCTCCCACCCCTGCTGGGCCATCTATCTGGTGGTCCTGCCAGCCGGCCAACTCTCCAGCCCCAGCGGGACTCCCTCCGTACTGAGGTTCTTGTCAGCATTAGGTGTCGGCCTCTAGGTGACTGTTCACGTGAATTGTGGTTCTCTGTGTTCGCCTTGCTCTCCTACTGCACTGTGCCGTGATGTAATCCCCCACAGGGCTCAGAGAGCCATGGGGTGCATCAACTTCTCAGTTGTTCTTAGGATGAATTGTGGCTTGTAAGCCCCTTATGTGCCAGACTGGGACAGGTGTTTTCATACTTGACATATATTTTATATGTAATACTTTATTAATGCTTTCCAAGAAACATGTGTCAGTTAAACTAAGACTTTTTGATGTCATGGTGAACTATTTATGTAAAGTCATCTCATAAATTCCCCCTTATTTACCTGCCTGCTTTTCAAAAAAAAATCCTGATGTTCCACCATGCTAGTAGACATCTGAAGGGATTGCTGACAAAGGTCTGATGCAGGGTTAATCCCGCATGGCGAGTGTTTGCTTAGATTTGGGTAAAACCGTGTGCCCGCTCTCTTTGATATTTTGAGTTGGACCCCACTAGTGGTCATGCCCTATCTTCCGGGCATCTCTATTGCCTTTCTCTTCCCTGATAGATACCTCCTGCCCTTTGGGAGGGAGCTGAGGGCAAGTGGCAGTTTTCTTCTCTGGAATTTGCTGGCAGTCCCATCATCTTTGGCATTTCCGACTTTGACATGACATTCTCATCTAAATTGGGCAATGGTGGCTGATCCTGGGATGAGAATGGGTCAAATTTCATGACTTTCTCCCTTCTTGGCGATACAGGTATTCCTGATCATGTCAGTGCCATGCAGCCATGTTCATGCTCAGCATTAAGTAATGAGCTGCTCTTCCATTTGTATTTCAGAGAAACCTTATTCAGCCATACTGGAAGCAGAACTCTGAACAGAATCATTGGTGGTGTTTTTTTGTTGTTGTTCTGGTGGTGGTGGTGGTGGTGGTGGTGGTTGTGGTTGTTGGTTGTGGTTGTGGTTCTTCTTAAAGTGATCACTATATAATTTTTATCCATTAAAATTAATTTTGCTTTTCTAATTCTCTAATTTTTCCTCCAAGCTGTTTCAAGTTAGATATTATGTAGCCACTTGATTGAAGTATAAGAAGTGCAGCCTCACCTTTTCTTCCGATTGCTCCTTTGTCTTAGAAATATTTCTTTAAAGGTACAGGAGTATTGTTCACATTTATGTAATATGAAACAACTATGTGAAAATTGTGAATAATAGTGGGAAGAAATTATATCTGTGCCTCTTACAGATTCTCCCTAGCAAATACTGTGAAAAGTATGGATTGCTGTGTTTCAGATACTCCATAATTACCATGTGGATGTGAGTTGTTATGGTAACTGGGTTTCCCCTTCTATTAAATAACAGAGTAAATGGTTACTTGAGATGCAATTGAATTGTCAGCTTTCAAGCTAATGTTATCCTGATAGGAAATGGGGTGGGGAGACAATGATGGAGGGAAGAGGCTGTGGGGGGAGGGGGGCTGAGACTGAATGTCTGGAAACTACTTACAAGGAGATGAGGGCCTTGCGCTTTAAGAAGGCATGCTCTTAAGTCCTCCCTTCTCTTACTATTTGTCAGTGGATAGGGATGGCAGAAAGTTACTTCGTAGCAACAGGATTACTAATGACAGAAAGTTGAAGCCTCTTATTCATACTTATAAGCAGACATGCTGTGAGTGTCTTTCAGGACCTCTAACACGTGAAAACAGTTTTTCTTCTGGAGGAATGAGTGTGGGGGTTGATATTCCTTTGTATTCCATGTAGTAACTGAAATCAAATTCCTTTATTCTTTTCCTTTGTTGTGTTTGTTGTTATGGTACTAGAGGAGGTGGAGGTGGTGGTGGTGGTGGTGGTGGTGGTAGTGGGTGTGGCCATGGCTGAGGTGCAGGTGGTTTTGATGATAATTGTGAGCATGAAAATTGTCTTGCTTTATGACGATGAGAGTCATAAAATTAATAGAAAACACTTGTTTATCTCTTAGTTTTGCACACTGTTCTGCCTGTCCTACTCTAGTTTTACAAATAACCTCATCAAAAGTTTTTCTTATTTGATTTAGAATAGTTAATGAAAGTTTGTAAAACTGAGTATTATATTTTTAATCACAAGATGCTGTTCAAGAAGCAGAGTGAGTTATGTGGTTCCATTAGGAAAACATATGAGGAGAAATATATTTTTTGTTCTCTATCCCAATGTTCTCTTATATTTAAAAAACGTGTTTCTAAGGAGGATATCTCCATGAGCTAGTATTTTAGGTGCACTAAATCATAATCTAGATGCTTATGGAATTGCAAATTATAAAGGTCATAAGACTCCCTGTAAAATATAACCTTTTCACTTAGTAGGATACTTACCTGAAATAAATATTTCTAGACTAGCATATTTGGGGCATGTACCTATAAGGTTTAAGTAATAATTATGCGTTTACTTTAGCTATGTTGACTCAGACAGGTTTGTTTATTAGTGTGTTCTCTCTATTCCTAGCTGTCCTGGAGCTCCTGTACAGACCAAGGATGACCCCAAGCACAGATTTACCTGCCTCTGCTTCCCAAGTAATGGGATTTTTTAAAAAAAAGTATATGCCACTATGCCTGGCTCTAGATTTTTTTTTTAAGCTTTGTGTTTCTGGAATGATTCAAAGTTGAATGCCAAGCTGGGTGTGGTGGCTCAGGCCTGTATCCCAACAGCTCAAAAAGTTGAGGCAGGAAAGTCATAAGTTCAAGGCCAGCTTAGGTTAAGTTAGTGAACACTTTTCTCAAAATAGAAAGTGAAATGAAGGCTTAGGATACAGCTCCGTGCTAGAGGGCTTGCCTAAGTACCAGTAACATCCGAGGCTCCCAGCGTAGTTCCCAAGGTTACAATTAAAAGTTGAACATAAGAGTTTTATGATTGCTTTTAAAATTCCACTTTATAATTTTAATATGACAAACATTTCTCTCTGTTAAGGAGAAGAAGCAGTATACTTAAATAATTTTAACTCAGTGGGTGTACATAAACAGTGTTATAGGCACTGTAAACAGAACTCAGAAAAACCAGGATGGGATCTGTGATGGGATCTGTGTGAAGTTACAGATGTCCATAGTATACTAGAACCATAGAGGAGAGAGAACTCGGCTCAGTGTATGTTGAATTTATAGGAAGAAGGCACGACAGTGAGAGCTGAGTGGCTCCATGGGTCCTGTGACGAGCAGGGCAAATGTGGGAACTGGTTTATAGTTCAGTTCTCTAGAATAAGATTACATGATGCCAAGGTCTCTAAGATCAGGAAGAAATTCATTGAGGTTCTCGAGTAGCACGAATATCTCTTAAGTGAATGATGTTTTGATCCTAAGAAGATGTTAAGTCCTACAAGATGCTTTCATGATATTCTTTATAGAAATTCTGAGTGGTCAGCACCATTTGTGGTGGGTGAGCAGAGGAGAGATATGAAGTCACCGAAGATCTGATAGGTGTGTCATGGTCACATGGGGAGAAATAGGAATAGGCCAGTGAGAAAGTGAGTAGGGGCATACCAAAGTGGCATTTAGATACTGGCTTGATTGTTGAGGCAAGGAAGACTTCCAAGATAAGTCCAAAGTTTCAAACCTCAATAACGAGGTTATTGCTAGATAATATTGACAGACATAGGAGAGATCAATGAATGGGTTTTAAATGATGATAAACAAGCCAACTGAGCATAAGAGGTAGTATAAGGGTAAAGTCTGAGAAATGTGTTCTAAAAGCAGTGGTTTTCTAACTACTTTTGATTTCTTAAAAGACCTATTATTTTTAATCGTGTGTATGTGTGAAGATATGTGCGTATCTTACTGGTGCCCACAGAGGCCAGAAACATTGGATCCCCCAGGAGCTTGACAGTGATTTCCCTGCTATTGTATATACTCTATGCATCGTGGCAGGCGCACATATTCTGTAGCCAGGGCCCATCAAGATGAGAGTTATTCCAGCATCCTAAAAGTGCCTTCTCATGCTTCATGTTCAAGTGTGTCACCTTCACCATCTCCTAACTCTTGTTCTCTTTTCTTTCTCCAAGTAAAGTCACAGCTTAAAATGTCCAGGGACCAACCACAGTGACCAAAAGGGTGCTATGAGTCTCAGCTGTTCTCCTCACTGTGTCTACACAAATCTTCCTCTTGATTGTCTGACTCAAATATTTAACATGGTATTGGAAGAGGAGTGGCAAAAGGGATAGCTGAGTGTTTGAAGCCACTGCTCCACAGTGTCATAGTGTCAACGTTACGTTACTCCATGGTGTCCACAGTCATTTTGCTGTTTGTGTGTTGTTTGTTTAACCTGGGTATCGGTAGACACCCCTGCAAGGTTTCCTTGCTCCGTGCTTTCCAGTCTGTTTTCAGCTCGGTAGGCATTAGGTCCTTGTACAGTGTGAATGAGACCATCCAGTCCCGAGGACGGAGGACTCCTCTCTTACTAAGAATGGATGCAGGCTGGAAAGGAGAGCCGGAAGGGTCTGGACTCTCCAGCTCTCCCGTGTCCACCAGGCCTTACCTTTCCACGGTCCTTTTCTTCATCTTGTCTGCTCCAGCTACTCTGGCTTTTTGACTCTTTCTCACATAGGTCAGCCCTGGGCCTGTATATGGCCTTTGTCCTGATTTCTGGTTTTGGTGGTGGTGGTGATGTGCATTAGACTGAGATGACACACTTAACATGCTATGCGAACGTTAAAATTCACTGCCCCGGAGAAGCAACAGTGTTGGATAACTCTTCCCTTTCTATTGTTCCAGGACTTTAATCCCTTCCAAATGAGCCATGTTCCCATTAAATAGTCCCTTGTGATTTACCCTTCCCCCGCCCTCACCTTCTGTCAGCAAACACTAATCTGCACTCTGTCCTGATGTGTTTGCCCATTCTGGCTATTGCATATAGATGGAATACTATAATATGACATTTTGTGTCTGTCTTCTTTCTGTTTGTTGTGTTTATAGCATCCTAGCCTTTAGTAGGACTTTATTTGGCTAATATTACACCATATGTACATATAATTTTACTAATTTGTGGATGTATAGTTTGGTTATTTCCTTTTTTTGCTTTTGTGAACGTGCTGATATGGACATTTATTTACAAATTCTTGTTTGAAATCATTGTGGAGAAACCAACAAATATTTCCAGTAGCGGAACTATTGTGTATTCCCTTTAACACATGTGTCCTTCCTGTCAGCCGGTTTCTGTTCAGACTTTACCCTCTTAGAACTACCTTGAACACTATGCCTGACCTTGGAGCCTGTGCCGGCCCTCACCCCTATTTCATTAGTTAGCACATTTCTTCTTGTTGCCTGTTTGTTTGGTCTTTTTTTTTTTTTTTAAGGTGTATAAGTGATATTTCCTCAAATATCCCACATCATAAACATGGAGATTTTCCTCTTATTCTTCCTTATTAAGGAAGGACCCATGTACCCGAGCAGTCCCTGACACAACTGTCATTGTAAGAGTATGCATGGTTATTTACAGAAAAGGCTTGAGTTTCTCACATTTACTAAAACTTGGAGATATGGTGGTTACTGACCCTGCTATATTAGGGTTGACCAGATTTACAACTTCATGATTTGGAATTATTTCTTTGACTTTATTTTCCTGATGACTTATTACTGGTCTAGAAAAATAAACATAACTTTCACACTTTATAAATGCCAATGGAGTTGATTTTTCAGGCTAGCAACTTCAACCTCAAATATAGGCAATATCCATAACTATGGATTGGATTGAAATAGCTTCCTAATGGTGGTCATGGAAAGCCTTTTAGCCTGAGACACAAATGAAAAGGACCCAGTTTTCATCATGCTGTTTCTGAGGGAACACTCAGGAGAGTGCTTTTAATGATACCCACTCAGATAACTCCAGGGCACCCTAAGATTGAGGTATAATTCCATAAAGCATGGGGAGTGAAGGCTGGAATGTAATGTTCCCTGAGTCCCTGCATCCGCTCTCAGCATGGTCAGAACCACAGCGGATTAGTTGGGTCTTCTCCTGATGACCTCTTTCCGATGTGGTCCCTGGCATGAGCAGCTTTCTTTTCCTAAGCTCAGCATTCCTCTTGCTCATTTGTAATTACATTTTTCTAGAAGTCATTCGTTCCCTTTTCAAAGTCAGTATTAAGAATGGATTGAAACTATAGTCTTTCTAAATGATTCAGTGTTCTTTTCACCAGTGTGTTGATGCTGACAAGAATTCTTAATAGTACAAAGATGTCCATGAATTTAGGGCAGGAGAATCTGAAAATGGTTTATAGTTCTTAAGTAAGAAGTAAAATTCAGGTTGCATTAGGTGAACCCTCAAATAGAAGCTAATGATAATATATTTTGTGAATAGGGAACATAATTCATAGAAAAGCAGGAAAGCATTCGGAAACAGAGAAAGGGATGTAAACTGAGGCCCTGCTTCTCAGCTGGTCATGTGGCCTAGGTTATTGTTTAGCTCCTGGATAGTATAAGAAAAACCAAGGCTGGAGGACTCATTCCTTCAGTTGGTGGACACACTGACAAGGCCCTTCCCACCACTCCTGGCAGTGTGAATTCTCGGTCAAAAAGTCTTTAATTTCTTCCAGTTCATTTCATGGTCTCAGTATCCATTTTAGACTAAGACCATCCATGGTATCCAATGTTTGGAAAAACCATCTGTGGCATCAGAAGTGATGGACAGAATTAATTCTATTGTTCTCTTCTGCCCCGTGTCCTATGGAGTCTTCACAGTCATACCTTGCAATCTGTTTGTGCCCATTTCCTGCCACTGTTCTGTCATGATTCTATACAGACTTCTGTTTCTCATGTAGAGGGAGGTGGGTGAAAGCTTAGGGACTAGGATGAAAGTGTTGCCTGTTGAGCTGAGGAATGCATGTACTGTGAAGCACTGTCACTGTTTCTCTTGAGACATCTTGTACAGGCACAGACCCTGGGAAAATGGGTTGCAAGATTGCTGTGTACTAATAGGTGGAAACCAAAATGACTGTGCAAGCCAGATGCTTTGTCTGGCCTTTGCGCAGAAGTAGATCTCACCGTTGGCATGTATTGTTTTTCTCATGGATTCCCACACACATGAGAGGGCAGCTGTCTAGCAGTGCACGTGATCACTGGATATCACTCATCTGCATGCACTTTTCGCTGTGGTTTCTAAACAACGTTTCTGTTGGCAGTTTATGTTTGTTACTTCAGAAATGAATATTTGAAATCCAGGCTATGAGTAGTATTTATTTTTATTTAACATTATTGGGGAGTTTGTTAGACAGTACCCTGTCCCTCATCTTTGGCAGGAGGTTTTATAGCCTTTCTCCCTAGTTTTTGGGGAAGCATTTATACTACAAGTAGATCTTAACTTGTTATTATTGCAAGGTTTCATTTGCTTTCATTTAGAAAATTCCTGGCTTACTTTATTTTGTCTTTACAAGATTCCAAATTCTTTTCAACTGGGAATACAGGAAAGATATTATTTGTGGTTCCAGTCCTGCACTAATTTGGTTTGTTTTAAAAAACAAACCACTTAAATAGAAGGAAAGGAGGTTTCCATTTGTTTTGAATTCTGTATAGTCTAATGTGGTTTTGTTCCTCTTTCCCACAGGTCCATGTCCAGCTTTCAGAATGGCACCGTGCAGTCTTTCTTCCACAGGCCTGGCTGGCATACATGACTCGAGCTTACCATGCCATTTTACAGGTAAGGCTGCCACAAGGGTCTGCTTTGTGGGGGAGCATTTCCCCCTTATCACTAATTTTATATCAATGTGTATTTACTGTGCCAAGAGTTTTCTCTCTGGGGCTGACCGTACAATATTTACCACCCCCTCTGCTTCTAAGGTCCCAGTGAGAAACAAAGTGCAACTGCACGAAGGCCCCTCTGGGGAGCAGTGGGTTCACTGGGCCTATTTGGAAGCACGGATGAGGCTTAGTGACAGGAATGGGGGTTATCCCAAAGAAGCCTCCCTGGAAACTCTTCCCCCAGAATGCCTGGGTTCCTTATAGCTTCACAGATGAAGCCCCCTTTCCCTAGGCTTCTCTAGCCTATACCTCTCCCAGACACCCCAAGATCCCATGCCATTAAGGCAGAATTGCACATAGCTGGTTAGGAGTGGCTGAATTCTTAGGTGTGGGTCCGTGACTTTCCCCACCTTCTCCTCCTATGAAGGAATGTCAGTGTCCACCACGCCCAGCTGGCTTCTCTTTTGCAAGCAGTACAGTTGACTTTCTGAAGGTGGAGATTGTTCCACTCGGAGAATCATACTGAGCAAGCACTTGTGAAGAATAATACTATCAAATGTGCAGTGGTTCCTTTTGCTCATAAGAAATGTAAGGCTTAGGACATCTGTTTCTCTCTTACACACACACACACACACACACACACACACACACACACACTTTAAGGAAGAGAGGGTGGGGAGAGTCAGAGACTAGGAAGGAAACGAGTAAAGCTGTGTCTGCTGATCGTGAGAGAACCAGCGCAGTCATGAACTCACAGCGTATCTGTGTCACCTGTACTAGACACACAAACTCTAGCTAGTTGGCATTCTAAGGCGGAGGCGGGAGGGGCTCATGATCCCTAGCCCCTTTTGAGGAGCTGCTGATGGTTGATGGTATCTGGGGAGAGGCGAGCCAATGCTCTCTTACAGTGTAGCTCCTGGTAGGTCAGTTGGTCGGTCAGGCTCCAGTGCCCCACCCTCAGGAGTATGTCAGCAATGCACATTGGACTCTGTGGATTAGCAAATTAGAAGCAAAACCAAAGATAGGAACTAGAGAGGAAGGGGGAGGAATGTGGAGTGACTGTGGTCCAAATACAATATCTGGGAGTCTCAATGAATTGATACAAGTATTACATTAAATAAAGAAATGAAAGGTGTATATATATAGTTACACTTAAATTTAAATGAGGATATTTCTGTGTTTCTGAGTCCCACCCAGAGCCTGCTCCTAAGCCCTACTCTCTTCTGCCCATTTTGGCCTCCTGAATACCCCACCTCACTGCCCCAGAGTATCTGGCCCTGAGTGCCTCCCACACTGAGCTCAGCATCTTGTCTCTATGTACAGGTATCTTTAGCCCCATCTCTTTACCATTCTCTCAGACATTTATATTTCTGCTTTTCCAAATTTGTTTTTAAAAATCAGCATGTGTCCCTAATGTCTTGCCTTTCATATACACCGTTCTGTTCCAATGCTTCAGTTCCCATGTGCCCACCCCGCCTTACCTTGCTCTTTAGATTGGTTAATTGTGTGTTGTACATGACTCCTCTTCCCTCTGGATAATGACTGAGAAATTGTTAAGAGTGGTGTGTATGTGCGTGGTCTGAGATTACTTAAGTAACATGTCTCAGAAGAAGATTTTCAGGGAGTGTAAGGAATCAGTGTTATAGGTGGAAGTGATGGCTGCCTTGTGAGGGCAGAGGAGAGCCAGAAGATGGGTGGGAAGGTGAGGCTGGCAGAATGTCTGGGCATTCGTGTTCCCATCTCCAATTCAAACCTCAGTGTGGCAGTGCAGTCATTTTAGCCTAGAACCGATGAACAGTGTAGAGCGTCTGATCCATTAGAACTGAGAAGGGGACAGAGTCTCCACACTGGCAGCAGGCAGATCCTTCTAAGGTGCTTAGTCTGTAGCCCACACTTTGATCGGCATTGTTTTAGAGTGTCCACATCGTAATCTGCACCAGCAAAGCTGCTGCTCTGGAATTCCTGCTTCCTGGTTCCTTGTTATTTTACCCGGTGTTTTGAGTAGACCCTGAGTGAAGGAATGGCTTTCTCATGTCTGCTTCTGTAACCTCTGCAGTTAGTTTCTGTTCAGGAGGCATGAGAGTTGCCAGAGCACTGACTTGTTCATGCTTCCCTGGGTCATCTGCAGAGCCTCCTAGTCAGGCAGGACACAGAGGAAAATAAGATGCCCCTTCCTGCCTGCCGTGAATGCCCGTGCAATGAGGAGAGCTACAAGACCACCAGCCATTTCAGTGCAGCATCCTCCAGGCTTAAAGAAGGAAGGAAAAAAATGCTGCAGATACCCGGAGAAGGAAATGAGCAACTCCTGCAGTCAGCTGGGAGTTTATGTTATTTTAGGGGAAGAAGGGCTCAGTTGAAGAGGGTTGTGATATAATTCAGACTTTACAAAGGCCTCCATTTTCCCTATAACTGCTACTATTTATTGAGTACTTGGATGTAGCTAACACTTAACATATGCTAATTCAATTAATCTTTACAGATATCCAATGAAGTGTATATTATTAAGCCCATGCGTAATGATATTATAGGTGGATAATCAGGGTAGGAAAGGAAAGCAAATACTTCAAAGCCAACAGTCGGTAAATGAGAGACATAGAATTTAATTTGGCATCTTCTGATTCCAGAGCCTCATGTGCTTGACTAATACCATCATTAATTGTAATAACAAATAACACAACTTGGTCTAACATTTTATTTACTTATTACATTTATTAATTTAGTGTGTGTATAAGTGTGTGTCTGTGTGTGTGTGTATGTATGTGTCTATATGACTGTCTGTCTCTCTGTGGGTGTGTGTGGAAAGGTCATAGGACATATGTAGAAATAAGAAGACAGCTTATTGGAATAGGTTTTCTCCTTCCGCTGTGTGGGTCCAGGATTGGAGGCAAGTGCCTCTGCCTGCTGAGCCATCCATCCCGCACTGGTCTAGAAAAGGGAAATGTGTTTATGAAGTCTTTTATTTTTAGTAATTCAGACCTAGTATTCTCTTCAGCTGGTGTAGTGATGTGTATGTGTGTTTACTTTCACTTAAGATCTCTTTCCTTTGGATTTTACATTCAGTTATATTGAGAATTGGTGAAAAATAAAAGGGAAACTGAAAGGTTCTTTTAAGCAAGGACTTGAAAATTGAGCAGTGTTATAAGTTTATCATTCTTACATGACAAATGCTTTTGTGCTTCAGCTGATGAGTTTCTTGATTGGATTCATGCATTTGAAACTTTAAAAAGCATCATAAAGGAATTGGAGCAACATTGAGAGCCGTGTCTAAAAAGAAGTTCATGTCCTACAGGTGTCTTCTGTTATAGTACCTATGAGTACTTCCGCCTGGTGCTTGACAGGCTCAGTAGCCTTGAACTTGGTCAGTTTGAGGAACTGTCTTCTTGGCTACCCTTAGGAGACAGCTGAAAGGTCTCCTATATTACATCCTATATTATTTTCTGGAGGTGGGTAGGACACCAGTGCTTTTAAATTCTGAACCATCTCTCCAGCCCCCAAACCTTATAAAAAAATAATTAAGATTGTTCTATACTCTTTGTAAAATCTGAGGTCATCTCCAAGTTAGAATCCATTAGTAAACTGCTATTTTATTTTTATTTTTATTTTTTAATTAGATATTTCTTAATTTCAAATATTCTTTTCTTTCCTGGTTTCCCCCTCCAAAACCACCGTATTCTATCCGGCCTTCCCCCTACTCACTAGCCCACCCACTCCCTTTTCCCTGTCCTGGCATTCCCCTATGCTGGGGCATCCAGTTTTCTCAGGACCAAGGGCCTCTCCTCCCTTTCATGACCCACAAGGCCATCTTCTGCTTGAGCTTCGTTTGGGTGTCTTTGTATTGTATCTTGGGTGTTCCAGGCTTCTGGGCTAATATAAAATTACATTAAATAATATCATTGACAGTGGAGTAAAGGGAGAAAACCTGATTATAGTAATACAGAAAAAACTTATGAAGTTTAATATTTGAGGGTGTTGGCCTTAAAGAAAGAATATTAACTCTATTTTTATTCCATGGTTGAGAAGTCTGTTTCTATAAGAAGTAGAAATATAACACTGGTGATAACTTTTTATCCTTTTCTTCTTTTTACATAGTACCTACATCTTAAGAATTATATTCTCATCTAATTCATTTTCTGCTCTTCCGTTGTGACAGTGGTGCTCAGACCTCAATCTCTGCATAACTAAAATTGCCAGTTGCTGACCATTGCCATGTAGGGAACTTTAAGATGGGTCCCATGGGCACTGCATCTGCCTTGAATGGCATCCTGGACGGCAGCACTGAGTCTGCCGGGCTCACAGGCGCATTCGCTCTTGCCTCTAGTGAACGAGGCCGTTCTCTGAGCCGTGATGCAGTGCTTCCCACACTCAGTCTTTGAAGGTCTCCTGAGCCACCAGCACACTTGTGGCCAGTGGCCACAGGACTTCCCACCCTACAGGTGAGCATGCTGATTCCTCGTGTGTGGTTTGCAGGGGAGGATAGCAGAGCTGGAGCTGCAGCTGCAACACGGCAAGGAAGGCCCTGAGGAGGTGCAGGCCAAACGAAGCACAGCCTGGCTCTGGTAAGAGGATGGCATTCTGTGGCACACTGTGGTCCTGGAAGGGAGCGGCCAGGGCCCTAACTGCCCCCATGCTGGTGACATGGCCTGGGGTGAGCCAGGCCCATGGGTATAAATATCTTCTTTTGACTTTGGTATAATTGTACAACCAAAAATTGAAGTTGTATTTTATATATACATACAATGAGTTCTGTATATAAAATGTGTCTATAATAAATTGGTATTTTGGTGAACTCTCCTGCAGAAAAGGGGAAGCGCTATCACTTGGGGCTGCCATCAAAGAAATACTATGGGCTGGGAGGCTTCAACAACAGTAGCTTTCTCACAGCTCTGCAGTGTGGCAACCAGTGTGCCTGGCAAGTCCTCACATCCTGTGTGTCCTCACGTTGGGGAAACAGAGGCAGGGGAAAGCATGGGAAAACTTCCTCATGCCTGTTCCTATGTGGGCACTAAGCCTATCTGTGAAGGCTCTACCTCCAATTAGTGTCATGTTGGGTGTATTCAACATAGGCTTCGAGGCAGGTAAGTAACCTCCCTCAAGGATGTCAGAGGGTGCCTGTGCGCCCACCACTCCACTGGGGTGGCACTGACACAGCACCACCTGTCGGTCCGTCTGGGTTCCATTTTCTCCTTACCTGTCTCCACTAAGAGAGCCTACACTAAGGACGACAAAGCTGAATCTGGAATAAAGCTCTTACCAATGTCCTTCCCCAGCCCAGCTCTGCAGGTGGACTTTTAAGTTCCAAAGGCATTGCTGGAAGTTTTAAAAGTAACTTTCTTGCATTGATTATTTAGTTTTGTGTCAGGGCATAAGAGCATGCATGTGCCCAGTGTGCAAGTGGGAGTCAGGGGGAAGCTTGTAGCAACCGGATCGTTTTTCTGGCACCATGTGGTCCCTGGGCATCCAGCGTAGGTCATCAGGTGCCTTCGTCTGCTGAGCCATATGACCGGCCTTCGGGAAGTTCTTATAAACTGATGAATAAGACTGTAGGTGTACTGTGGTATCACATACATAAGCTCATGTCTATTTTCCATCGTTATTGCAGGGTCAGAGACATGCTGACAGATGAGATCACCAAGACAGCTGCGAAGTAAGTCGGTTATTCTCCCACCCAATATATTAATAAGCCTTTCACTTCCTGATAGGCACACACGCTTTCTCCTTCTACAGCATTTCATAATGTTAAGAACTATAAAGTATTCTCTTGGTTATTTTTATAGAAAACCATTGTTACCCATGTTAACTATATTAATTCTTGCCACATGTCTTTTTGTACAAACACAGAGAGACTGGTACAAATACTTAGCTTTTTATCAAAATACCCAGCCTGAACCCTTAATAAAATGCCATGTGGTTTGGCTTAAACTTAAAGGATTACAGTTTAGTTCAAGGAGGAAAAATGAATTCTTGAGAATGTTGAGTTACAATGGATCTACAAATAGATTATTAAATCTCAGTTGCAGTGCAGCAAGCAAAGTGGGGCCTCCTCTTACATTTCCTGGTTGCCATGGGTTTCAGTGTATCTAAAAATTGGTTTCTAATTAGCAATTAATCTGACCTTGGATAAACCTCTTCAGCTCAATGACAAACTTGTAAAAAATGAACTTTATATATACGGCACTGATACAAAGACTCGGGAAATGGCAGCGCCAGTCATAGGCTTGCAGTGGTTTTAACAAAAATTACTTGAGTGTTACTTCCTTCAGGCTTTTTATTTACCTTAAGCCAAAGCTCACTAAAGAAATTACACCCTAATGAACTTCCTTGCTGCAGCAGCCTCTTCAGGCTCTCCTGCTAACAAGCTAACTAATTGTTCCTGGCAGCAGAGATGCGGTCGGCTGCTTTCATATCTCCTCCCCACTGTCGCCTTCTGCTGCCGTGTCGTGTGGCTCTCTTTCCTAGTCGCCAAGTGACACAGGCACAGCCTTGCCCTGGGATTTTATAAGTACTGAAGCCCACATCCTACAGAAGTATCTAAGTGCAATATTATGTATCTTGGTCAGATCCTGGGACATGTGTAGCTAAAACTGTTTGGCATTAGGGACAGCGGAAACAAACAGCCACATAATTGTTGATCTGAGCCCACACTCATTTTTACCCCCTCCCCTACTGAGTAAAGGAAAAGAGAACCAGTGGTCTCTCTGTCTCCACGGCTGGGATGGGCACGGGGAAACATATTTTGACAGAACAGAGACTGGAGTGCAGAAAGGATGTTGTAGGAACTCATGTGCACAGCTTCATAGGTGACGGTGGGCCACCTTGTGAATTTCCCTTTCATAGTTTGTTTTTGCAAGATGTTCTTATGTCCAATGAAAATAGGACATTGGTAGCAAAAAGCTCCGATGATGAAAAAACCAGCAAGCTTATGTGCAGGCAAACTGTAATGTTGCTTCTGAAGTCACCTTTATACTTCCTGTTCTTAAAGCTTATTGGAACATGCCTTTTCTCTATAGACTTGCAAAGCATCATGTTTCGACTAGTACCCAAGGTCAATGTGTTTACATTCTCAGGGGTGTGCAGTAAAACGACTCATGTTCTTATGGGATTACTACCTTTTTTTTTTTTTTTAATAAAAAAACTTAAAAGTGTAAACTGTAGCAGGAAGTGAGCAGGAGCTGTGTAAGTCCCAGAGGCTGAGTGATGGTGGTAGAGCAGGGGGAATGGCCACGCTTTCTCGCTGCTTCTTTCCAGTGGCTTCCTTCCCTGGGGCAGAGATCGTAGCCCTGCATTTTGACAGCTTACAGTTTGGTACTTGGAGCTCGGCTGCCATGGCTGCCTGAGGCCAGGGCACGTGCTGTCCACTCACAGGTTAAATGCAGGATGTTACATGGCAGTCACAGAGCTACTGACTTGCTCATTTGAGAGAGTGTTTTTGAGAGTCAGGGTTATGACTAAGGAAGAAGTGGAACAGGAATAAGCCGGGTGACTGATGGCAATTTGTTTTCATTGTTATTAATTAAATGGATTTGAACCCGAAGACAAAAATCCCCAAATGATTGGGTCACTTTGCTGATATGTAATGTGATACTTTGTCCCTCAGAAGCATCACTGAAGCTCATCCTTCCTTGGGCTTTTTAATTAGGTTAATGACATCAGTTTGTTCCAAAGGACAATTTAATTAAAATGTCAGTGGTGTTGCTTAGATAAAGACTGCACTGATGCTGACATGTTATTATGCAAATTAGTCACAGCTGTTTGACTGGTAGGGGATAGTTATTCCAGTAACAAGGCGGGGAGTTTGTGCTGCTCCAGTTGTAGCCGGTTCACCAGCCAGTTCCTCCTCTAGTGCGTCTTGCTAAGTACGCAGTGTGTGCTGTGAAGCGAACGCCACTGCTCTGGGCATGGAGCTGGTCCTGGTGCCGTTGCCAGGTGTGGAACTTGAACCTCGGATGCTTGGTGTGGACTGGAGCAATTGCGTTTAATCTGGAAATTAATGTCCAGATAACATTTAACCTATATCCAAAGATCTAATTGCCAATGGCCTTAAATACATTTTTCTTCTTTTTCCCCACAGTACATATTCAGGAGTGTCAAGATGGATGAAATATAATGATTTGGAGCACTGTTTTAAAGCTGAGGTGGGATCTAGAGAGATTGCTCAGTGGTTAGGAGCACTTGTGGCCATTGGAGAGGGCCCAGGCTGGGCTCTCAGCACCCACTCGTGTCAGGCAACTCACTCCTGCAACCCCAATTCCAGGAGAGCCAATGCCCTCTTCTGGTTTCTGACTGCATCAGCACATACATATCATACATGCCCATGGACACACACACACACACACACACACACACGCGCGCGCGCATAAATTTAAAAGTCAAAATTAATCTTTAAAAAGAAATAGGCTAAATTCTCCTATGTGACTTGCATGCTATAAAGATACTTTTTATGTCACCTTGCATAAATGCTTATTTAATGAAAATTGTATGGTAAGAAGACTGAGGATTTAATCTTCAGATTACTTAGAGTTTTAAACAACTTTCCTGCCTCTCCTCCTCCACCCTTTTTCCTTCTCTTCTTCCTCCTCCTCCTCTTCCTCAATCTATCCTTAGAGATTAATAGCCATTTTTAAGCAGGAAAGGCCTCAGGACATTGATAATTGAAAGAAAAATTATATAGCCTGAGTGACTACTACTTATTCAAAATGCTTGGGATCAAAAAAAGTTCAGATTTTGGCATTTTTCAAATTTGGGAATACTAGTATAACCTTAATCTGAAAACTCAGAATGCTAGAAAACCTATACATTTTTGAACATTGTTATTCAACCTGTATTAGAAGCAAATTATTTAGTTTTGCTTTTATTAAATGATTTTTATGGCCCAAGTCCTAGCTTGCTCTGTGGTAGTTTAAAAAGTGCTTTGTAATCTGTAACCTCAGGGGGAGCCATTTCTTCAGTCCTTAAGGACTCAAGGCGTCCTTCCAAAGTTGTCGATCCCAGTCCTGGGTCTCCCTGACTTAGGGCA
The DNA here is from genome assembly GCA_964023405.1 of Apodemus agrarius. NCBI lineage: Eukaryota > Metazoa > Chordata > Mammalia > Rodentia > Muridae > Apodemus > Apodemus agrarius. The sequence goes on along the minus strand of OZ030009.1, from coordinate 66,190,020 downwards.
GACCTCACAGGTGGTGAAGAGCGTGACAAGTGCAGGGCAGGCTTCACTGAGCTGAACCTCGCAGGGCGGAGGGGGAGACACAAGCAGGATCAGGTGACCGTGAATGAAAAGACTGGATCATGGCCATCCTGTGTCCCATAAAACGCTTGCTCACAGGGACCTGTTCAATGGTGGGCAGACTGGTCTGGAGGCATGGATGTACTGGGTTCACATGAAGAGGTAGTCTGAGGGTCATTCTCATCCTCCGGGCCTCTTCTAACACTATCCTGTATACAGCGGATGATACAGTAAACTCAGGCTCAGGTCTCATGGCCGGGCTCTGGGGATATTTTCTGTAGGACATTATTGGGATGCAATTATAAACATCCCAGAGTAGCATCTGGGAAGTTCTGCCGAGCAACTCATCACTGTCTCATTCAGAGCTTTCTTTCATAAGATGAGCCTGGGAATATGGAATAATACCAAGTATACACTTTCATATGCTAAGTTATATGAAAATTAGGTAATATTTTTGATGCCAAATTATGAAGTAAAAAGTTAAATGAATTCCTGTTGTTAATATTAGAAAATTATCATTTGAATTATGTCACAGGAGAACTTTTAACTCAAGTGGTCTAAAAGCAGCGCCCCCCCCCCCCATCTTATATGGAATCAACAAGTCATATTACAAAGTATCTCTAAGGCGTCTGGCTCTGATGCAGTGAGTTAAGAGAGAATGGGAGTCATGACTGACAAAGGCTGCCACATGTCACATGGGAGTAAGGTACAGTTGTGACCTGGTTTGGGGGAGCTGGTTCCACACACTGCTGTTTGAGAAGAGGCTGCTACACTCTGCTGGGTCTTTTCAAATAGGTGCTCCTTTCTGTCTTAGGGATAAATCAATATATCTAAATTAGCTAAAAGATGATATGGAGGAATATACTATGGGAGATGCTCTGTCGAAGGATGGAGTAAGAGGTGCAGGAAGGATACTTAGAGCTAGAAGCCTGCTTTCTAAGTTGCATACGGTCATAAAGACCACGGTGAGCGAAGGTAAAAACAGCCCAAGTGTCTGCACAGAAGTTTTGGCCTCTAGGGATAAACAGACCTGCACTTCCAAAAAGATTTATTTCATTTTATTTTATTTTACTTATTTTCAGGACAGGGATCACCAAGTATCCCTGCCTGTTTTGGAACTCACCATGTAGACCATGATCTCCTTGAATTCACAGAGATCTGCCTGCATCTGCCTACTGAGTGCCGGGATTAAAGATGTACACCACCACACCTGGCTAATTATTTTTATTTTGTATGTACAAGTGTTTTGTCTGCATATGTGTGTGTATCATGTGTATGCCTGGTGCTCATGGGGTTCATAAGAGTGTCAGATTCCTGGAAGTGGCATTACTGATGGTTATGAGATACTATCTTAGTTATGGTTTCTGTTGCTCTGAAGAGACACCATGACCACAGCAATTCTTACAAAGGAAAGCGTTTCATTGAGGCTGACTCATCACACGCGTTGCCATGCAGGCAGATGTGGCGTGGGATCGGAAGGCAGCGGTCAGAGAGAGGTGCTGGGCCTGTCGGGCTTCTGAGACCTCAAAGCCCCTGCTCCCCGCTTGCGTGGGGATCCCCTGAGACACTATCAACAAGGCCACTTCTCCAATATTGCCAGTCCCTATGAATCCATGGGGGCAATTTCCACTCAGAATACCACAGCTACCATGCGGGTCCTGAGAACTAAACCCGGGTCCTGTGAAAGAACAAGTACTCTAACCACTGAGCCATCTCTCTAGCCCTCCATACCCACATTTTCCTTCTTGTTTTAACTAGCTCTGTGCTGGAGTAGAGGTGCTATTCTACCCTGTCTGCTCTCCCATGAAAATGCTTCTCTCTTGGTCTTCTAAGTCTTCTCTTGGAATCTTTTAACGCAGAGAGAATCCGGTGGTCAAAGGCAATGCGCTGCTGGCCCTGAGTAGCCTTGCCGTCGTGGTGTGCAAGCATGAAGCGAGCCTTTCCTCAGAGTCTGACGGAGTCCTGGAGGTGAGGAGGGAGGACTTGGGGCATGTGGGCTTTGGTCACATCCCTTTAGTCATTATTTAGGTGGCCTGCTAGGTGTGCAGGGGTAAATTCTGTCACCATATCATCAGATTCTGCTACATGGTGAACCCTTACCGTGACCCCCTCCTCTCTTCCTGACTTGACGCGATGCTTTCCTCACTCTAGTTAAGTGGCCATTTCTCTTTGAAGGTGACAACTTTATGAAACGAGGGCTGTCTTTTTGTGATTGTATCACTAGTAAACAATCTTAGAAGGTTAACCAGGCTTACAGAAAGTGAACAATACTATAAAACAATGATACATATGCTGTGTTTACACACTGAAAAAATTACACTTTGCATTTTAATTGTAGGTGTCAATGATAAAGTGCCTATTCGTTTTTGCAAGGCATTTATTTCTTAATTAAACATCTGACAGGTTGGCCAATATTTATTTCTAATGTCCTTTTTCAGATAATTCATATCTGTCAAAATAAAAAAGATGTGGATTTGTTCTTGTTTTAAGTTCTATTGTTTGTTAACTGTTATTAGCCAAATATGATGTGGCCCCGAGTAGTTAAAGAAACAAAACAAAACATTGACTTTCGAAAAGCAGAGTCCTATATTTAAATTTCATTACTTTGACTTATTAGCTACACAGCCTATGTGTAGTGATTTCCACTTTTGGAAACTGTTTCCCCATCTCTAATATGGAATGGCAGTACTTCCCGGATAATAGTATTATAAAAATCAAATGAATGCACTCGCGTGTGCACATCTGCATGCACACACACACACACACACACACACACACACACACACAGATAATCTCATAACCGCAGGTAAATGATAAGCTCTCAGTAACAATAGCCATCATTAACATTGCTGCCTCTGTCCTAGAGGAGTGTTCTATGAGCCATTTGGACTCTTTTGTTCTGTCTTCTTTGGGTTTGTTTGGGTTTTAAAGTAGGGTCTCCTATATGCCCCAGGCTGTCTCCAACTCACTGTCTTGTCTCATCTTCTGCTGTTCTGAATGGAAAGAAATATGCCTCCCATTCATTAAAAAAAAAAAAAAAAAAAAACCCTGAAAATGCATGAATTTTGAACCCCTTGGAATTAAGACAAAGTTTAAAGGCCAGGTTTGGCCAGGAAAATGGGAACCTCTGACAGAGTGCTCTCGAAATATCCTAGAAGAGCATCTCCACTTGGGTCATCTTTTGTCTTGCTGTGTCCACCACTTACAATTTAGATCCACAAGGCTCTGCTCCCACCTGTGGGGAGGCTGTGGACACGGCTTCATCTGAGCATTCAATTAATCCCCAAGTAATGGAGAAGAGAGAATTACCCAAAGGGTGTTGTTGAAGTAGGTACTTTGGGGACAGCCCACTGAGCCAACACAGCTACCCTGGGGGAAAGTGTGTCTACCTGTAGGGCACCGCCCAGTGCCTTCTCTCCGGTGGGTGATTATGGTGAGACACATGCTGGCAGAAGGAAAGATAAGCATGGCCTATTCAAACCCCTGCTGGAGCAGGGGCCATAAGGGAGATCTGCCTTTGAAGTGATCTCTGAGTCAGGAGCAAACTCCTTCTGTGGGTTAAGTGTGGGTCTTCCAAGGGTATAGTAATGGGATCTACTTTATCCCTGCCCCGGGAGCAGCTCCTCCCTCTGCTGAAACCCAACACCTCCTCAATGAACTTTAGGCTCTGGAGGAGTCAGATCTTTGCTTAGGCCTGCTCTAATTCTTCTGCTTCTCACTTAGCAAGTCTATATACTTTCACTGATACTCTGTGTCTTGCCTAAGTTGTTGGAAACAAATAACCTGGATATCACATCCAGTGACACTGTCACCAGTGAGCAGTAGAAACAGTACTGTGAGACAAGAGCTACAAATGTACAGGTAGAGACAGGGATGAGGCCCAGGATTAGTGCATGAATGGGAAAGTATAATTACTTAACATTCAGATATTTAACACCGAACCCAGAGCTTTGTTTTAAAAACGACAAAGATAAAGAAATGTTTCATTTCACTCAAAGAGCACTTTATTAAAGGCTATATACTAACTAGATCTATAACCCCCAAAAGCTCATGCACTTTATAGGACCCCTTTTCTGGGAGATACTTATGGTGAATTATCAGTTGTGAAGTTAATTTGCCCCATAACTGGAGGTCTAGCTCAAAGTTGTAGTTCTAGATTCTCATATGCTTTATCCCCTACTTCTAGTCTATCAGACTGAGAAGCTATTTTTATTGACCTTGGCTTTGGACTTTTATCAATACAAAGTCCAGATCTCATTATTTGATTAAAGCTGAACATGCGTGACCAGTAAGAAAAGATCTTAAGATGAATGTTTCTGACCCAATGGCCACAGGTGACTTTTCCAGCCAAGTCTTTCTTAGTGAATGCAGTTGTTTACAATGTGTTAGTTAGGCGAATGGTCATGGCAACTGACGGACAACTGTATGTAATAGTGAGCGCAGTGTAGTAGTGTCTCTAGCATGTGCTAGACATGTTGGTCAAACTGTTGCAGGCTAATTGACTACTTCTTGAAGTGGTAAGTCATAAAATTTGGAAATTTTAAATTTCTTTTTTTGCACTTTTCTCTTGTGTATGTTATTTTCATCAGAGTTCACAGGGCAGAGGAAGCCTGAGTCTATTCTGCTACAGCCTCTGTCTTCCCACTTCTGGTAATCATTGAATAAAACGTCATTGCACTCTTGTTGGGGAACAGGGAAAGACACACCGTTGTCAACACTACTCGCTTCATGTGCTCCGAGCAGATAAAGCTTACTTCCTGAGGGCAGCTCTTCGTTATTTCACAATGAAGAAAAGGCTGTAAAATAAAGTTCGGATGACAAAATCAAGTTTAGGTTTGTTGTAATCTTTTCTACTATCATTTCACATTGTTCCCCATCTACAGGTCCAACCTAATTTCCTTCCAGTGAAAGACTGGGTTTCCATGGTACTTACTACTCTCCTGGTCATTGTGGACAGCCATTACCACCCCACAGGGCAACTCTTCACCTGCTTTTATCATGTAAGTGCAAGAAATATAAATGACCAGAATCACAAGGGTTGACTATCCTGACATCCATTGCTCATGTGAAAAATATGGCATGGTATAGTCATTTCCTCTTCTGACTATAGGTTTGAAGGGGTGTGTGTGTGTGTGTGTGTGTGTGTGTGTGTGTGTGCACACGCGCGCGCGCGCGCGCGCGCATATGCTCCATGTTTGATTGAGTTTGGATGTATGCCACATGCCAGCGATATGAAAGCTCTAGACTGTTTTTCTGATGTGTAGTCAGGGTCAGGGCTACATTTGTAGGATACGTGGCTCTTGGAATATATTGGGTCATTGTTTGTCATTATTTATAAAATGAGAAGAGTAACAGCATCCTCTGTAATGGCTGCCTCATACCCTCATGCCACCTCTTAGTTTTGTGACTATTGACTTGGCAGTTCACCGTTGTCATTCTTGTTTTCCATGTTTATTAAATGAAAGTAAAAATCCTTTGCTGTACCTTTCTGACTCAAAGACTGTGAAGGTGAAATTAAGTGATGTAAAAGTGTTGTATCTTCAAAACAGTAAATTTCTTTGTAAATAACAAGTAATCTTTTTGGTCAAATGAAAAATTACTGCTGCCCACGTCTTTCTGTTTCATGATGGTATTCTAATGACTGAAGCAATGTGAAATGCACATACTGCTGACTAATGCTCCCTTTGGGGTTGTGGAATTACTTTGCCCCTGCAATGGTGTATAATTATTTTGGTTTTGTCCTATCAGTGTGCATTGCTGAGGAGATAAGAGAGATCACAGGCCAGCCAGCCAAGTTTGCTGGGGATTGCAGTTGTTTAAAGGGAAGCATAGCACAGATCCCGAACTGCTGTGAACACTATGGTTTTAGTCCACAGGCCATTGTCCATGGTCTTCCCTGTAAATGGTGTTTGTTTTTACGCTGCCCTTGGGAGGACCAGGTAGGTATTGTTCTAGGGCCTAGGGTCCAATGCTAGATTTTAACTACAGATTGGAACAAAAAAAATATTAATAATAGGTAACGAAAAGCTAAATTGGAAGTTAGATTTTGCTCAGAAAAAGAATCTTCCAGAAGGAACAATTTGCTTAAATTCTTTTGAAGCTGATAGAGTAACCATGTGGGTCAGACACTCACTAGAACAGATACTATGTGAGAATCCTAGGCAGTCTGCTTAGTGCTTACAAACCAATAAGACAAGCTCTTTATTGGCCAGTTCAGAATTACTGCTTACCTTTTAAATTCTTTCTACATTATTACTTATTTTAAGGACATATTTCAGAAGTCACTTCCTTTATTTCCTGTGTCATATGTAGCTGAGTACGTTTAAGAAACATTGTCATTTGAAAACGTTATATTAACGTTCAGTATACTGTCCTACATGCTTGACAGTAGTAGACCTTAGGGAGCAAATACACATAGAATTGAAGCATCTTGAGCCGAGTTTTGACTGCCGGGGATAAGGCCGCTTTTATGGCATGTCTGAAAATCCAAAATGGACAATAGTGAGGGTGATAAAGAGGCTTTCTTCTCTACTTGAGACCTTTACAGAGCGTGTAGTGAGTGTGGGGGAGTGCGCCAACGTGGTGCTCTCGCAGATGCCGTTCAGTGAATGTGGGGGAGTGCTCCAACGCGGTGCTCTCGCAGGTGCCGCTCATGTTCAGCCGCCCTGTCGTTTTATTAGGGCTGTTATTCATTTTTCTTCCCATAATTGCATATCAGAAGGCGCATGTAGAGCCCCCAGTTTCCTTTTGAATAGCAGTTATTGCTTTGTAACCAGAAGATTTTAGAATTTCAACTTCCCTCTTAATTAAAAGGAATTAACCCCCTGTAGAAAATAATCCCTCTATTGGGTTGTGTTCCCACAATAAAAAATTGGGAGATGTGCCAATAGACCCTTTGCTGACCCTCCACCTGTTCCTCCGTAGTGAACTCAACTCCTGTCTCCACCCCCTTCCCTTCCCTTCCCTTCCCTTCCCTTCCCTTCCCTTCCCTTCCCTTCCCTTCCCTTCCCTTCCCTTCCCTTCCCTTCCCTTCCCTTCCCTTCCCTTCCCTTCCCTTCCCTTCCCTTCCCTTCCCTTCCCTCCCCTCCCCTCCCCTCCCCTCCCCTCCCCTCCCCTTCCCTTCCCTTCCCTCCCCTCCCCTCCCCTCCCCTCCCCTCCCCTCTTCTCTTCTTTTCTTTTCTTTTCTTTTCTTTTCTTTTCTTCTCTTTTCTGGACAAGTCCTAGCTTTCTGTTCAGTTGTAATGTGGCATGTCTGTGTTCAGGCAGCTTTACATTTGGCTTTCCTGTTATATGCATGCAGGCTTTTAGAAAACACTGAACCTGAACTTATATAGTGAGAGAATCCACAACCTCTGCACATGGGCACTTAGAATTCCATCTCTGAAATCTCAGAGGATGTTACTGGTTACTCAGTAGCGGGCGGGCACACTGACAGAAAGCTGGGTGTGCAGCAACCACAGTGAGAAGCCCCTTCACGTGCAGGTGTAGGGGAAGCTTCCATCGCTGTAGCACCCGTGGGATAGATGTGCACCCTTTGTGTCTTAAGCAAAAGGCTAACCCGATTTCTTTCTTTGGTTTCCCCAGAAGTCCTATTCTGGTGAGAACACAGCAAGTGCTATTGCGCGCTCTGCTGCCGCCACGGCTTTGTCTCTCCTAGTGCCGGTTTTCATTATCTCTTGCAAAGAGAAGGTTGAGGAAATCCTGAACATGCTGACTGCCAGGTTACCTGGGAAACCAAGTGCTGATGAATCTCAAGCCGTGCAAATCCACATGGGCCTTGCGTTGGGGATGTTTCTCTCGCGCTTGTGTGAAGAGAAACTCAGGTACAGTTGGTTGACGTATTGCTGTGTTTCCTCTTTGTGATTTTGGTGGTGGCATATACATTACACACACACACATACACACACACACACCACACACATACACACACACACACACACACACACACACACATACACACGCACGCACGCACGCACGCACGCACGCACCTAAACATTACATTTGAGCAGTATGTGCTTGCTAAACTTTTTGAGATGGTTGAATTGATCGTTTATTCTCATAGATGGGTGAATTTGGCTGCCTAAAATATATGGATATTAGTATTCTTTAAGGGTCATTATTCAAGTGACCAGTTACTTGAAGACCATCTCAGACTGAGATAGAAGTACAAATGTATAATTAATAGGCATGAACACCAGTCTTCGAGTAACCGAAGTAATGAGAAACTTCTGTCCTCCCCCTTTCATTGTTGCCCCTTTACTGACATCTCCACAAACTGGGAAGAAACGACTGGGGAGTCCCCCGGAGCAGAGAGGTGCTGGGCATCACTGAATCGCCTGAGAACAGCATGTCCTCAGCGTCAAACGGCTGCTTTTGTTCTGTACTTGCTACATTTAGTAATCTTTAACGAGTCCTAATCTGTGCATACTATGCTCGTGCTGTATTCGGTTTGAGTGCTCATTTTCGGGCGCTAGCATTATCGGTGAATGGCGCAAATGGAATATGAAAGACCTGGGTGGAAAGTTCCATTAAACGGACAAGCTTTCCTACACATCGATTGATCTGTCTTAGCTTTGTTAATAACTGATCTTTTCCCTGTATTGTATATTAAACCTTGGAATTTTATGCATCCAGGTTGATTGTAGTGCAGTCTGACGTGGATATTTGTTTACCATGAATACTAATGGAAGTGACTTGGACTTCAGCCGATCCCTCCTACTCTGGAAGTGGGAGATAGGGAGACACGTCTAGCTATGGTGTTAGGCGTCCTTATACTTCCTCGTTGGTAGCACTCAGTGGCCCCAAAGCGAATGCTGTGTTTGGGATAAAATGAATGATGTTACACCGCATCTAAAGTGCTCCATTTAAGTTTGTGTTTGTAATTTACTTACCTTGAACAAACACTATTGTGTTTTGGGGGAGATTACGATTGCCCTTGGGAACAGTATATTTCAAGAGGACATTCCTAGCTTCTGGAAAACATCTGTCAGACAAGTGGAATGACTGGCATAGTATCTGCAAATGAAAATGAGGCATGCCCAGAATATTCATGGAGGCCCAGCTCTAGATGTGAACCAAGAATATGCCCCTTGCATGGGAATCGGCGCCTCCATTCCTCCTGTGTCTGATAGAACATAAAGTGTTTTGTAAAAGCTTAAGGCTTCAAAGCGATTTCTCCCTTTCGCTGCTGTGCAACAAATGGTGCTCTCCTCACCATCTGTGTTCAGGCTCTTCCTCGGTTTGCTTTCAAGCAGTATGTTCTTACATCTAAAACGAAGTCCTCGGCGGTTCAGTTGTCAGCAACTCGCTCACTTCTTCATTAACTTGGGATAAGGTGCTGCACTGGCTTTATGACTCTCGGGTTTGCATTGGGTTTAATTCAGTCGCGCTGCCCGGAAACCCCACACGTGTACACTTAACCCTCATTCCCAGGTTGCCTTCCACCCCTGTCTCTCTTACTTGAATTTGTACCTGCAGAAATCCTGGGCAAGGCCACAGGAAGTTCATCCGTGGCTGAGTCACTGAGAAAACTGGTAGATTTGTTTTCTTTTGATTGTTTTATTAAGACAGGGCCACTCTATATAGCCTTGGCTGACCTGGAACTCCATGTGTAGACCACACTGGCCTCAAAGTCCTGAGTGCTGGGTTTAAAAGTGTGTGCTACCATGTCTGGCCCTGAGTACCTGTAGATGTTAACTTTGCTGAATCGCATTATTCTTTTCTTTGGACAGAGTCTTGATAGTATAGTCACCAACATAAAATAATCCCTGGTTCCTATTTGCCCATTTCTTTTAGAGCAGAGAAATCAGAACTATTTGCTCTTTCTACCAGTAGATGTTTTACTTGGTAATTACAATATTACCAGATGTTGTAATTTTTCAGACTTGTCTTTTTATTTATTTTTTTCCCTAAAATAAAGGTTAGGGGCTGCCTCAGTGGTTACAAGTGCTTGCTGCTTTTCCAAACAACCTGAGTTTGGCATCTAGTGCCTTGTTGGGCAGCTCAGTGTAACTGTAGCTCCCGGGACTCTAATACACTCTTCTCGCTTCTAAGGGGATCCAAACTCATGGGCACACACTCTACACAGGCACCACGCACAGACAGGAAATATAAAATAAGATGAATCTTTAAAAATATAATTAACATAGGGGCTGGAGGTATAGCTCAGTGGCTAGGAACACTGGCTGCTCTTCCAAGAGGCTACAGTTTGATTCCCAGCACCCACATAGCAGCTTACAAGCATCTGTAAATGCAGTCCTAGCCCATCCTATGCCCTTTTCTGGCTCCCTTGGGCACTAGGCACACACACGGTGCACAAACAAACATGCAGGCAAAATACTTACAGTAATACAAATAATATAAAACAAAGCTAAGTACCAAGAGAGCTATTGGCTTGAGCAGGTGTGTGACGTGCCCTTAAGAGAACAAATGTCAATACTGCATTGTTCTCAGAGTACATTCTCCCTCCTAGAAGAGACTTATCACAGTTCATCTGACTTAAGATTTTCCTGAATTTGAATTCCTAGCTAGTATTATTCAGGAAGGTTCATTACATGAAGCTTCTTTGCCTCTGTTATAGCCTGTAGAGGATGCATGTATGATCTCAATATGAGAATATTTAATTATACTTTATTCCTAAGAATAATTCTAAAGGAGTTTATTTATTTAATGCCCCTCCTATACCCCATATGTGTGTGTATGTGTGTGTGTGTGTGTGTGTGTGTGTGTGTGTGTGTGTATCTGTGTGTGTCTGTCTGTCTGGCCATCAAGGCTTCTCCCATGCTACAGTATAATCCATGGTTACACGCATTGCTGTAGTCTTAGTCTAGAAGCTGCAAAGTGTTCTCTGGCTGCTTGGTATCCTTGGGCTGCATTTCATCCCATATGATCTGAGGATGAAGAGACGGGGCTAGGTTCTAGGAACCCTGGGTAACGCGGCGTGTGTGAGGAAGTCTACAGCTTCGCCTGAGGGAAGAGCCAGGGAGCTCCCACCTAAGGTTTCTTTTACTATCCAGTCTTAATTCTCACCAAGACAAGTATAAAAACCAGTTATTATAGGGAAGCACAAAAATGTAGGGCTAGGGAACTTTCCCCCTTAAAAACTCCATAATTAAAGGAATAAAGCTAACTGGGAGCCACAAGCCGCATTCCTCCCAAGAGGGGAATTTGGAGTGAATAACAACTTTATCAATAGTTTTGTTCAATTTACCTCAGAAGCATCTCTTTTACATTCTTAGAAATATTTGAAACTATGTTCTCCAGTGGTTTCAAATTTAAATACACAGAGAGAAATCAAAGGAAGCTTTAGGACATATTGTCTGTAATTGGTACCATCCTTCAGAACTTGATTACTGAATAATTTTCACAGTTACCCTGTCTATAAAACGAGCTTATGTGAGTCACCAATATTGTTACTACATTTTTTATATATAAAGGAATGCTGAAATTTTCAGTAGATAGTGGCAGAAAAAGATGTTATTTGAAGAACTTTGATTTTTTTTTTATTAACATGTGTGTGTGTGTGTGTTGTGTGTGCCATGGTGCACACGTGGAGATTGGAGGATAACTTGTAGGAATCCTTTGTCGCCGTTCATTATGTTGGTTCTGGGGATCCAGCACAGATCATGAGGCTCACTGAACGTGTCAGACGGGCACCCTTACCTGTTAAGCCGTCTCTCTGGACCAGAATGCATCTTACTTGTCTCGTGACCCTGGGGATCAAAGCCGGAGTCTTGTACATACTGGGCAAGCACTCTGCCACTGAGCCTCTCACTCCCAGATATGCCATGAACTTGAACAGTTGAGTGACTATTAGTAATCCACTGTCCCTGTCTTCTTATCTAGTGACATGTCTGGCCAACAGATGAACCTTCTTCTGATGAAGTCCTTGGACGCCCTGGAAAGCTGTTGTTTCGACCCCAGCCTTGAATACAAGTATGTTGGCTATGCTCATAACTGGCGCTTGGAGCTTGTCTGATGCTGGCAGCGAGCCTGGGTGGCTGTGGGGAAGCATTGGCAGCATCCGATCTGAAGCTCCGTGCAGAGAGTGCGCAGTAGTCATTGTAAAGAATCTCTCTGAAGCTGCTTTGTTCCCAAACCCTGCTGTCGATGGACAGCTCACTTGAGTACAGAGCTGTGTATGCCATTTTGTGGCTCCATCCTCCTGTTACCGAGACTTCCGTCTTACTTTGGACCTGCTGAGCAGGATGCCTCTCTTAACCTTGCTTCAGGATTAGCTGAAATGATTTGAATTGGAGTGGGCAGAGAGAGCCTTTGGTGATGTGAATGTCCCTGTAAAACCATCATCTGAGGCATCAGATGGAAACACATCAGAGGCTCACAATCAGTTCCACAGTCACGGGTCTCCCACCATCCCCCATTGGTCCTCATGCTCGGTAAAGATCTTTTTATAAAATGAAACATCTAAATTTTATGTTTTCATTCTAATATTGAAAGATAACAAAGTGAAAATAATCATCGAAGAATAATAATATAAAAACATGTTAAACATGCTGTTATACATTTAATCTCTAATCTGAGAGTTGTGTGGCTGAGAGTTGTTAGGTTTTATGGAATATTGTCAACAATAACTTGTACCTTTCTGACTTCTGTGGTTTGGAATCTCCAGTTTGAATACTCTGGGGTCCATTGTTTCTAGAAAACACAACAGATTAGAAATAGCAGTTTACCCTTCGGTGTTATCCACAGATAGCATCTAGATTGTTGGGCTCAGACTAACAAAGAATAGATAAAGTAGTGATGCAGCCATACAAAGGGAGGCATATGGAGGATTTTTATAATAAATACAGTTGGTCTCTGTTGGAGATGGCACTGATGAGATCTTTCTGTGCAGGAGAAGGCTGAATAGAGACGTGATAGATCCTCAAGAGATCCTCGGGGATCCTGTGACTTCTTTAGAGTACAGTCTGAATCCGTACAGGAAGGAGTTTGAGGTGGAAGTCTTCTGAATGTAGAAAAATGACTGACGAGAGGAATAAGGGCATGCAGTTATTGTTCAAATCGTAGGATTGAGGTTTCAAGTCTAATATTTGCATTGCTGTTGTCTTAATAGCCAACAAGTAGGAATCCCACATCAGATCTTTCTTTTCTTCCTGTCCATCCTCCCCAGATACTCCCCATAGCTATAGCTCAGGATGTTAGAAAGATATGGGAAAGCTCACCGTTCAAACACTGCAAGGTGTTCACCAACTGGGGCTGTAGAGAAGAGCTCACGTGCTGTTTCCACCCATCTCTATGGTATAGGTGTTTCTGTCTTAAAGGCATCACCTGTCTAAGTGTATCTAACCTTAAATTTTATTTTCATGATTGATAAGGTTCTTATTTCATCATTTTTTTCCTCTCTTGATTCTCACCTTTGTAGTATAAAGCAGTATTTAAGAGTGACCCTGGACACGGGCCACTCCCACAGACAAATGTGGAAGAGGATCATGTGAAACACCTTCTCACGGGGAAGAGAGGTGCTTGTGCATTAGAGCCTAGTTAACGGTCCAGACTTCCAAGCAGGCGTCCCCTCAGCATTTCCTCCCTCCCTCCATCAGTGACCTGAGTCGTCAGCCCTGGATGGCGTTCTTCCTCAGGCACACGTTCCTCTGGCACTCGTCCGGCCACTGCGTTTTCACATGTGCACTTTGGGTACTTAAGTCCTAATCACAACTGAGAGAGCGCTCTGAGCAGGACTCTTCATCACTGAGTAAATAAAGAAAGTCAGTCTCTGAGCTGACACTTGCTTCCTCAGTGGCAGGATTAAGAAACGGGCCTAGGACATCTGAAGTCAAAATCATTTTTCTTTGTCTTGTGTACCACAGTGTGGAGAACACAGTTCAGTGGGGAGAAAGCATTTCATACTTGGCAGTATGGTGGCATTGTTATTGTTATCATCATTATTGACATTTAGCTGTTCCCCACTAATTAAAAAAAAAAAAGTTATTTCTCCTTTTCTGACTCGGCCCAGGCCAGAATGCCCAGTGTATAGCATAAAGGGTAAACCTCCATCTGCCAGTGAGATAGTAAAAGCACTGTTGTGAGGTGGTTAATAGATCCGCCAGTATGCTACCTCAAAAGATAGAATTCTCCCAGAGCAAATGCAGCAGAATTCCCAGATTTATTGGTTAAGACTCAGAAAGGAATACCTGCTCTGGGTGTCTGGTCCGATTGCTAACCTTTTGCTGCCACCTAGTGGTCATCTGTTTGCCATTGCACTCCTGACAGCCCTAACTCTGGTCCTGTTATCCATCAATGACCTGAGCTTTGGTTAATTACTATTGAGCTGTTACAAATACAATAACATTTAAATTGTGCTCCGTAAAGGGCAAAGTGCTAAACAAATGTTAACTGTTATTAGAACTAATTATCATATGGCTTGTACTTAATCTGTAGGATTGCTGACAATAAGCTTGGGAATTCAAGACTGGGCTGTGATTATCTTAGAAAAGTATCATAATGTCTCAGTTGATATGACAACATAAACATAAGACTTGGGTATCCTTTTGTGGGTTTTTTGCTGGTAATAGTTTAATACACTGTGATAAGACATTTAAATAACTGATGGCATGACAGTAGGCAGAGATTTTTCCCTCCCTCCCTCCCTCCCTCCCTCCCTCCCTCCCTCTTTACTTCCCTCCCACCCTTCCTTCCTTCCTTTCTCTGAACACCTAGTCCATGTACACACAGGAGGATATTGGGGGGGGGTCTTCCTTATTCTCCATGGTGTGTCTTAGGATAGGGCCTCTCATTGCTCTTGAAGCCTACTGTTTTGGCTGGGATAGTTTGTTAAAAAAAAAAAAAAGTTCGCAGGATCTGAGCGTCTCCATCTCCTCATGCTGAAGCTACCAGCCCCACGATCATGTCCAGCTCTTTCATGCATGCTGGAATTAGAGCCTCTTGCTTTCATACCAGACACTCTTACCCAGCAAGCCATCTCCAGCCCATATGTAGAACCTTATAATTAAAACTCCCCTTAACGTTTTTTCTAGTTTCCTGTTGAGTATTTATACCAGTGACTCCAAACCCTGTCGACTATACAGCATCATCAGCCATTTTCACTTTAAGGGCTGGAGGCACCGATCTTTCACTCCCTTTGGTTTTCAGTGGACAGATCATGTGAAAGCTATGTCTGTCCAAGTGATGTGTGACAGACATATCCAGAAGATCCCAGAATGCATTAGATGGGTGGAAATGGTGAACGAATCATTTTGGGTAGTTTTTAAGACTTAGGACATTAAAACATGAAATATTTGAAATGAAAAGTAATGTCCTTAGGGATGTTTTCTAGGTGCAGACTAAAAATTGGGGGAGGGGGGACAACTAAGAAACTATTTGAAAAGTCAATGGATTATTTAAATAAAAAAAAGGTTAACATTCAAGATATGCACTGATATCTGATTTATTACAACTATCATTCCACATATTTCTATCAATGCATGCATACAGAGAGTTAAATTGTATATTCATGTGATGTAAGAGTCAGCTAACACTGCAGGCTGAATAGAGTTGTAACTGTGCCTTAGAACGCTAGCAAAGAAAGTCACATGTCCCTTTTGAAGTGCTGCACAACTTGGATACCTTGAACAGCAGAATCTACAAACTTCCTTGTTCATTGAGAACAGTAAACCCCAAAATTCATTTGAATGTTGGGAGAAATAATCTGTCCATACAAATTTGTCTGTCTCCATTTAGTTTGGCAAGAAATAGAAATTGTGTTTTCCTGATAGGATCTTATAGAGTATATTTACTTTTGCAAACCAAACATAGACATCAGGGATTGTGCGTGCGTGCGTGCGTGCGTGCGTGCGTGCGTGCGTGCGTGTGTGTGTGTGTGTGTGTTTGTGCGCACATGTATGTGTATTTCCCCTCATTTTCTCTGTAGATATTCTGTCTACCCAACACTTATAAAACTCACTTAGCTAATTCTTCAGCACACAGCAAATACTGGATTAGTGCCTCTGTGCATCAAGCCGAATACCAGAGGCTAAAGATATACTATAGTGAAGAAAAAAACATATCTACTCTCAAAGAACTGTAAGGTCAGAGAAGAAGTAATTCCCCAAAGAGATTGTCTTCATAATTTATAATTAAACTTGAAGGACATACTTTATACCAAGGGCTATGTGAGAGTTTTGAAGAGATCCCTTCCTGGGCTTGGGATGGTGTCCCAAGGAAGAACCTTTTAAATATCAAGGATAAGTAGCAATTACATAGTCAAAGGAAGAACAGTAGTCAAATTTGTCAAAATATGAATCAGACTGTGTCTAATTATACCGTTGTCTAATTCTGTCTGCTCTACATGTGCCAATATGGAAAGATAGCTTAAAAAACTTTCCCTGTAGATTCCTAATTAAAACAAAAGCTTTAAATTCCTTCCAATCAAAAGTAGCCTTCCTTCAGAGATTTGGTTGGTCTCAAAGCATGCAGCCCTGGAGCATGCAGCCCTAGGCGTTGGATTAGCTGCTGGGAACTGCATTGTCTGTTGAACTTGTTAGGCTCCTGGGAGCTGGAATAGCGACCCTGCCTAACTGAAGGATGCCGGTGAGTTGGCTTCTCCATACTGGACTCCCTCGTGTTGTTTGTTTTGCAACAGAAACTAGAAAAACACTGAGTTTCCTCCTCATGGGTGTCATCACGTTATGATGGGCAGCATGATGGGGGCCTTGGGCATGGCAGATGGAGGCGAAGACTGGGGACTGAAGTCCCTCTTTCTGGTTGTGCTCTCCTGAAAGCTGTCTGTATTCTTGAGCACATCTTGAATCCCATGTATCCTTCCGGGTCTCTACTATCAGGTGTGGAAACTGTTTACACAGAGTTCGTTGGGTACAAGTTGCTCAAGTGTTCGTAGGAAGGCTCTTGACGCCAGCCAAAGGCATAAGTTCCATTTAAGAGAAAAATCTACTCTCTATATGGATGTTGGAGAAAAGCCCTAGAATTGCACCAAGCCAGCACCAATAGCATGTTTTCTGAAATGCTTGGCATTACCAGTTAAAAGGCAACAGTAATGAGAAAAACTTTAAAAAGGAAAAATGGTCACAGGTGCACTGTGTTAGAATGCTAACCTGAATTTTCATGAGAGCAATTCTTCTCTTTAAATGGTATGTGTCCTTTCAGGGGATTGGGACACAAAGCCCCAGATTCCAATTGAATTGTCACAAGGGGTAACTTTTGACAAGCCTGTCATTTGTCCATTTTCTCTTCTGACCCAGTGGTACTCAGAGAGCAGAGGGGAAAGAAGGATTAATGTCATTGTGTACAGATGAATGCACGGTTTCTTTAAGAGAGATTCCACTTGTTGGAGTTGACCGGGAAACACGGAGCCCTCAGCACCACTGCGCTCTGCACGCTCCCCTCGTAACCAGAGCGCCTCGGCTCCCACCTTGCAGTTTGACCCCTCTCTCCTTAAGCGCAGGCCAGAGGGGAGGATCCTGGCGTTTCTGGGAGGGCAGGGATAGAGCCGTTTCTCACCAGAGTTTAAGTCATGCTGTGCGTTTGGCACTGTCTGATGGGCTTGGGCACTGACATGAGCCAGGCTTTCTGATGCTTGGTAGTTGGTGATGGTGGTGCTGGGGTATGTCTATGGGAGAGTCATATTCATTCTCTCTCTCTCTCTCTCTCTCTCTCTCTCTCTCTCTCTCTCAGTCTCTCTCTCTCTCTCTGTGTGTGTGTGTGTGTGTGTGTGTGTGTGTGTGTGTGTGTTTGTGTATGCATCTGTCTATCTCTGTCTCTGTTTCTCAACCCTCTACCAAGGGTTGAAACTAGAGCCTCAGTCAAGTGCATGACTGATGGCCTACAGTCCCAACCCTGCATACAGGTTTTAATACAAACTTCCTTTTGAGAAAAGGAGTGACAGAGCGCCTTGAGCCAGGCGTAAGTGGACCCCTCTGTTTCACTTCAGCTTCAGAGCGCCATAGCTCCTGTGTGTGTGGAGTAGGCACGTTGCATAGGGCCCTGACACTGTCTCTCTTGGCATCCAAGCACCGGCTGTGTACTGGGAGTTGGACTTGCCCTGTCCCTCATGAGCCACAGCAGCCACACGGAGTCACGAGTTCATGTGGCAGCGACGCTGCGGAAGCTGTCTACCTACCTAGATGAGAGCGGGGACCAGAGCAGGACGTTCCAGGAGGTAGGCAGTGGGGTCTGTCTCGCCTTGCTCTGCTGACTTTCGACGCTGAGTCGTCGCTGCTTTCTTCATCTCATGGTTCAGTAGCCCTCAACCTGAAGTTCCCACTTAGAGCTGCAGTAAGGAGAGAAGCCACCTATACATTACCACGACCTCCAGATCGTGCTCAGACTCAACACATGGTGTATGCGCTAAGAACCGCTAGAGAATGCACACACCTTCTGGAGGCTAAACCATGGCTTTTCAGAATTGTCCTCGAGTGAAATATAATTTTAAAAACAAGTCGAAAACAAACTTTAAGGAGCCACAAATAAGTGCCCACTGGTATGAAAATTATGGAGGAAAATCCCCTTTACCACATTTGGTGAAAAGGTTTTTTTCTCTGGTGTGGCAGAAAACATGCATCTGTAGAGCTGGTGTGAGCCCGCTGCTGACATGTGTGACCCAGGCTGAGCTGGGGCGTTTTAGCTGTGGGTCATGTCTTCTCTTGTGCCCAGGTAAAGCTGAGCTGCCCATGCTTGCCGTTGGGAGGGGCAGGGATGACCTTGTGGCCGGGCCAGATTCTCCCTCTCATTAGAGCAGATTCTGTTTTCTCCCAGCCTGCCCACAAGCTATTGATGGGGACATAATGGCTGCTCTGTTTCCCTGCTCAGCCCCTCTGTTTTCAGCAATGGGATTTGTTGAATTGGGGAATTTCTTTGTGGCACAGAGGGTTCAAGTTTTGTTCTAGGTATGCAATGCATTTCCATTTTTTACATAGTATGGTGCATGATTTCAGAGTATGTGTGTATATATACATATATGTATATACACATATAGAATGTATCTTTATGTCAAAGAAAGAACTATTTGATTAATCAGCAAAAACAAGGTTATTTTATTTTAACAGATGCTTTTGTCTGCTGTGGTCTTTTGATTAGTAAGCCCACCAGTAAGTAGTCTTGTCCCTCCTCAGATGTTTTATATCTGGTTCCTTCCTTGTAAGCTGCTTACATTTATACATCAACCAGTGCTGGGAGTTGAACTTTGTCCTTAATCGAAACAGTAGCTTTATGAGGAAGGGCTTGATGGTGACTACTAGACATAGCAGGAAGAGCCCCTGTAAGCTGTCATTCCCAGAAACCGACTTTCTCAAACTTACAGGCCCCGCAGATGGTCAGTTTGGAACATTTTGCCCTCATTATCAGTTTTTCTGTATTTGCCTGTTCATTCACTTACTTGCTAAGTTTGCACACCATACAGGGACAGCTGCAAAACCGTCTCAGTTTCAAGCAGTTCCTGTTCCCTGTCTTGGGCCCTCCTAGGGGTTGGGAACAGGCTGTTTCACACCTTTACCGCCTCCCCTGGCGTGTGGGTGGGGTCCTTGGCTCTTCCCAGCTAGTGGAGAGCTAGTTTCCTGTGCTGTTGAAATGTGCTGTGCTGTGGCATGGCACTGTAAGGCAGCTTTAGTTTGGAGCAGTGGTTCTCAACCTTGCCAACGATGCGACCCTTTTATACAGTTCCTCATGTTGTGGTGATTTCCCCCCAGCCATGAGGGGGGAACTGGGAAAGGGGAAAGCCTTTGGAATGTAAGCAAAAAATATAGAAAATAAAAATGAAAATAAATTATTTTTGTTGCTACCTCATAAGTGTGATTTTGCTACTGTTTTGAATTGTAATATAAATATTTTTGGAGATACAGGGTTGCCAAAGGGGCCGTGACCTACAGGGTTGAGAACCACAGGTTTAACGGCTGAAGACCTTCATTTGAATCCTGGTTTTGTCTCCTAGCTGTGTGCAGTTGAACCTCCAAATCTTGTCTAAGATGATCCCTGTCTTGAGCCTGTTGTGAAACACAATATAAGTCAGACAGCAAACTGTTACCCAGTCTAGGGTATCTATCTAAATTCAGTGCTTCTGGGGAGAACTTTGACAGATGAGCTTAGCAACTGAGCCGTGGTCTCTGATTTCTTTGCCTGTAAGCAAACATTTCTCTCTGCTCTGTTTTCTTCTCAGGTCCTCGCCTACACACTTAGCTGTGTATGTACATCAGCGTTCAGTGCTGGCATTATTGAAGCTGCGGAGGCTGAAGATATTATGAACAAGCTTCAGCTGTTGGTAGAGAACAGCCAGCAGGTTGTAATGTGTCCCTCCGTGGTTTTTCTGTTGTGCTTCTTGGTGCTGTTGCTGCTTTCTGACTCACTGGGAAGGACACTGTTCTGTCTGGAACGGCGCCAGCCCCCAGTGGCCACCAGATACCCTCCTCTTGCTTTATGTCTCAGCTTCTGTGGACATTTGGCTGAGAACATGTTTATTGGGTGTAGATGTCCAGATAAGGTATAGCTCTGGCTGAGCTGGAACTGGAATATGTAGACCAGGCTAGCCCCAGTCGAGATCTGCTTGCCTCTACCTTCCCAGTGCTGGAATTGAAGGTGCGCGCCACCACGTCTAGCTTCGTACTGTTTGTGATTTTTCTTTTTCAAATCATTACTCTGCATTCATAAAACCCCAAAATCTGTGGCTAAAATGAAATTCAAGTAAAGCAAGAAACTCTGTTGAGGGGAAGGAATTTAAATTTGTGAGACATACATGAGAGTAATGACAAAACTTTATAAAGTTACGAATGCTTGTTGGGCTCTGATTAAGTCAAATCTCTGGCAAACTCCAGACAGATAATCTCTATTCAAAAGTGAGGATGTAAAGGAAAGCTAAAATTATTAAAAATTATGCTTAAAATGATCCCTCTTAAATAATAATCGCTCTTTAAAAAGGAACCTTTGACATGCCCTATGATCTATGCTCAGCATGACGAGCTAATCACAAGGAAATGCTGCCCAGTTGAGCCTGTGTGAGATACTTAGTTTCTCCTTAGAGTCGAATCACGGGGACAGGAGGAGACTGAGGGTTGCCTCTAGGGTGGGGGCTGGGAGGCTTTAGTAGCAGAGTTTTTGTTTTTCAAGATGAAAATAGTTCTGAAGGTGCTTGTACAACTGTGGATGTTCTTGATGCCCGTGAACTGCTATCTGTGCTTGAGACAATGAAAAAGAATTGTAATTATCCATGCCGCAGAATTCCCCTGACTCTTCAGAAAGGTTTCTCCGTGTCTTAGTGCTGGCCCTTAGTGAGCTATTTAGGAGCCACTGATCTTAGTGGCGGCATTACTATTTTGTGAGCCCATCACCGGTTCAGGATATGCTTTGCAGTAACAGAGTCAGAAGTATTCCTATGCTGCACATTGCCTTGCGTAGGAGGTGATTTGACCTTGGTTGGTGAACCTCCAGCTTTTCACTCATACTGTGTCTTGAGAATTTAGATTCATTGATTGACAGTAATTATTCTCCCAAGGCAACTTTCTACAGACAGACTGTTTCCAAAGTCCACATCAAGCTTAGGGATAGGAACCCTAGAAATGCCTGACTTGCTCTGTACATGATCTATGTTCTCTGTGACTCCTAATCTGTGGCTTGTTTTCCCTCACCCTCTTTTTATTTGGACCAGACTTCAGGCTTTGCACTGGCATTAGGAAACTTGGTCTATGGTTTGTCTGTGTGTGGACATGGAAAAGCTGAAGACTTGGGCAACAGACTTCGCCCCAGCTGGATTAAAGTTGTCCTGACAGAGGTACAATGTCACCTTCTGTATGCTATTATAAATTTTTATAAAGGAAAAAAAGGACTGGTTTATTGGATTCTTTATAGGAACTGCTAAGTTATGTAGCATATGCGGGTAACCTCAAGCGAAAGAGGCATATACTTTTATAAGTAGTCTAACATGTCAGCCATTGAAGGTTGTTTGATTTTTTTTTTTTTAAAGCTGGCTACTTTATTATGCCGTAACTGTTAAAACAATGTTAGATTTTCTGGGGAAAGAAATAGGCAGCTTCTCATCACCTCTACTACATAACAGCCTTGATGTTTTACTTTGTGTTACTCTGTCGTTATTCGAGGAGGGTCAATTATCAATTGTTAGTCGTATTGATCCTATGTAATTATATCAGTCTTGGCCGCTTACTTGGCTCTTCAGCAGTAGCTGGCTTTTGACTCTTGATTCTTGGTTTGCAGGGCGCCCCCACCATGCTCTGTCTGGCTGCCCTCCACGGCCTGGTGGCACTGGTTGGTTCCGATGTGGATGTCATGCAGGTAAAGCCAGGACCTCTGAGGGAGAGAATTTAGATGAGATGGTGCTAGCGTCCTACCCTAGGGGCAGAGGAGCTTATGCCATGGTGACAGCTACTCCTTTACGGGGGCCTTCGGTGCCCTGCTCTGTGAAAAAGTACTCTTGGTTAAGACTTCTGTCTGTAGAGATTTGTTTCTTGTTCTTAGTTTATCGGAATCAATTCTCCTAAGGAAAGTACCTTCCACTGTTTCCTGCCCAAGAGAGTGACTGAAGCATAAGAAATTTCAAAACTCCTGCACAAGGAATTACAGTTCAGACCTATGATGTTACAGTTTAAATCCTTGTGAATGTTTTATTCGGAAACATTATCCCAGGGGACATAGTGTGTATAAGTTTATCACAGTTCGGGATTGCAGGCCCCTATTCATACAGGAGAACTTCAAGGGATGCTCTGTACCGCTGTGAATGGGTGCTGAGAAATCAGTGTAAAGAAATCCCGGGCCCTGCCTTTGAGGAGCTCACCACTTAGGGGCTTGAAATATTCTGACAGCTGATAAATCGTCTCATGCCATGGGTCATTTCTGCTTATTCTTTCAGCTAAAGTCAGAAGCCATCCAGAACACCCATTTTCAAGCAAGACTCAATGAAGTCATTCGAACCTTAACTGAGGTAAGAAGAGGAACTTGATTTGTTGTGATGTGTCTCTCCTGGCAAATACGAAAGTCTAACATTCCTGCTGAGTTCATGGGACGTTTCAGTTTAGTAAATGGGCCAGTGTTCATTGACGAATATGCCCTGCTCCTGGAATAAAAGAAAACTGACTCTTTTTCAAAGTTACGTTCTTGTGGATTCACCTTTAAAAATTAAACATGGCCTTGCAAGGGTTATCCAGCTTTTTGGGACAAGAACAAATGGAAGTTGGCCAGGGAGGCGATGGTCAGGGGCATTAGTTCAGATGAGTAAATAATTATCATTGTTATTCTTGTAAGGCAGATCACAGTCATCTTCCTTAAAGTTTTCATCTGTTATTATCTTTATCTTTTAACATGTCATGGTGACTGAATAAACTCTGAAAATCCAGGCTGGAGGAAGCTGACCAGTGTCGCAGCCGTCCTGCCTGTGTGGTCTAACCTCCTCCCAAGCCGCCCTGCCTGTGTGGTCTAACTTCCTCCCAAGCATGCCCAGGCTAGGCTTTTGTAATCACTAGTCTTGCTCTGCTCAGTGCCTTCTAGCCTACTTTTTCCCACTTAGTAAACTTTTCATTCTTATAAAATGTGGCTAATTATAATACCTAGCACATAAAGAAGTTTTAGTAATTCATGTTGTAAAAGCATGAATTTCTGGGCAGAGAAAAAATATTTTACATATATGAATAAGAATGTGCTCAGAAAAAAGAATTTTACTGAAATTGAAGTTGTTAAAAGTTGGAATAACTAGAAAACTTATTTTAAAATGTTCATGGATTATAGTAAGCAATGATAGAAATTATTTAAAGAAAGCAATATGATATTTCATCTTATTTTTAGAGATACTTTATTCTTAAGTAACTTTCCCTTCCTTCGTTCTTTTTGAATTTTCTTTCCTTTTGAGTCAAGATCTCATGTGTTCCAGGGTAGCCTCAAACTATATGGCTGAGGACGACTCTCAACTCTGAACCCTCTTGCTTCTGCCTCCCAGTGGGCTGGGATGACAGTCATGAGCCACCACACTTGGCTTATGAAGTGCAGGAACTGAACCCATGGCCTTGTGTACGCCAGGCAAATGCTCTACCAACTGGGCTGCATCCTCAGACCTTTGTGAGGTCTCCTTTACCACTTTTTCTGTACCAGTCTTGCTCAGTAAAACCTTAGGATTCTGCCAGTACTCTCTGCCATGATTGGTTGTTTAGTTGACTGACTGATTCATTCATTCATTCAGCAGATGTTCATCAGTTAGCTAAGATTCAGGTCTAGCATAGGAGCTGCACATGAGCATCCTGTTCAAGAGCTTCTCGTTCTCAACCCAGCCTCTAACTGCTGCTCAGTCCATGAGACCTTGCAGTGGCCTTTTATTAAACAGAGCTTGGATCTGGCCCCATTACTGTACTGCTTTGTTTCAACAACAGGTTATCAGTGTCTCAGGGGTGATTGGTCTTCAGTCAAATGCAATATGGCTGCTAGGACATCTTCATCTCTCTACCTTGTCTTCAAATCAAAGCAGAACTTCCGGTAAGATGAAAGTCCTAATATACTAGAGTTGGAAGAAGGAATGGCTGATTCCGGGTTCTATACTTTGTCCATGTGATGGGTGTTATGATCTTTATTTTGTTTCTGAGCAAAATGAAATAAAGAGAGGCTTCCAGACTTACCTCAGGTCACATGGCAGAAAGTGGTGACTATAATGTAGATTTATTGACCTCCAAATTCTACGTTCATTCACACTTTCTCTCTGCCTTCCTTGAGGATAGTGTGGGTATCAGTCAAGTTCCTATACTTTGCAAATGAATAGTATGCACCTCAGAAATATTTCATGAGTTATATGCAGGGTTTGTATACTGTCAAACCCATAAACAAAGAATCAGTCCTTGAAGCTTTGACCACACATTTTATTTTTACTAAAAGTAATAGTGTTAGGTTTCATTTGAAAAATCTCTTTATACAGAGCTATATAGTGAGACCCCTTTCTCATAAAACCTGCTTCTTTACTTATGACTGGGATTTTCTGCCCAGCAGCTTTATAAAGGTAAAGAGCTAAGCACATTCAAAGACATGCGTCTCCTCGGGGCCTGGAGTCCGAGCTCTTCAAATAACATCGCTCTCTATTTGTATCTTTTGATAAAAGCAATAAAAACATCACAATTCCCATGTGCTTTATATATGTTTTTACTTGGAGATTTTCTTGGGGAAAGAGCCACCATAATAAATGTGCCCATGGGTCTTGGTAAGTGGTGTTTGAACCCAACAGACATCTTGTATCTGGTCCACAGAGGTTTAGAAAACAAAGATCCCTCACTAAACTTAGCTTCACATACTCCTGACATCTTATCTGCTGGTAGCGTGACCAGGAATGTGGGCCACTGTAATTTTGTTGTCCTTACCACAGTCACTCAGCAGCTTTGGACAAAGGATTCTGGTCCACAGTCTGCCCTACATAATGAACTTTATAGAGCTGGAGATTGTCATATTATCATAGGAAAAGGAATTTAAAAGCACCAAAATGATACAAGAAACCCTTGCTAATGTCAGTTTTGAAGGCCAGGGCTCTTACAGTATCCTGGTAAAACAGCACATAGTACCAGATTTTGGTAGGTTTGGGTTTTTTTTTTATTTGTTTGTATAGGGGTGTGTGTGTGTGTGTGTGTGTGTGTATGTGTTTAGACTTAGAGCTGTATTACAGAGCACTTGGTCCATGTACTCAGATCACTTAGTGGTGAGTCATCTTACTCCCAAGTTCTTCCGAACAAAATAATTGTGTATCTGGAAAAGCACAGCTACTTGCTCCTGGTGGAATTTTCCAGTTGAGCCACTCACTGCAGTAAAGCTGTCTCATGAAACAATTATGGGGAACTGGAAGGAAAAGAATGTAGGGAACTCTCAGGACTCAGCGAGCAGAAATGTCACTGACTCACTGGTTCAGGTCGGCAGCCACATCTGGTACTCTGTTCTTTGTACATGTTGGCCACTTGAAGGTCTCTACCTTAGGAAGGAGATCGTGCTGCTAATTAGCACTGGGCCTTGAATGTCTTCAGTTCACACAGTTGATACAGCATCCCATGAGGAAGCCTTAGGACAGTGCCTAAGCTTAGATGCCCAACAGGCTCCTTGCCTACCCTGCGGAGGTCACTGGATTGGAGCTTGTTGGTGTGACAGTTTGCAAGGGATTTTTTTCCCTACTTCACTGGAATAACCATCCTTTGTGATTTTTGTTTTCAGTCTCTCCTAGGTTTGTCACCATTTTGAATTTTCCTATATAACCTAGGCGATTACCTTAATCTAATAGAATTCATTGCAGCCACAGTATTGTGCAGAGATTAATGGCATATGCATCCCCGCCTTGTCACCAGGTTGATACAGCAGCGTGAGATCATTACCTCTCCTTCATCAGCCTCACCAAGTTCACTAGTTAACTTGATCATTTTCTGCCTCCACAGTTCCTACTGACTACAGCTATCTGCCCGAAGGCAGTTTTATTAGAGCAGCCATTGGCTTCTTCGTCACAGGAGGGAAAAAAGGCAAGTGAGCGCATTTCTTGGATTTTATCATTCTTTCTTCATGTTCTGTAAGCTGTGCACCTTAAGCACGCCTCTGTAAAACCAGACAAATCAAATCCGAAGGGGCACGTGTTGTGTTCTGCCAACCCATCTTCCTAGATGACTAGGAAGCTAGTTACGGAATTGGTAGGTAAATATGCAGACTATGTCATCTCATCATGGGTAGCCCTGTGAAAACTTTGTCTTCCATTTAGTCCTTTGTAGAGTGCATCAAGCACACGCTGCTTTTCCTGTCAGCCTCACTAACAGTGCGCGTCATTGCTGTAAGTAGAGAAGGCACAACCAGTTGGCTGGGAAGTAGCCGTTGTCCCCGGCCTTGTCTGATCAATCTGTTGCTGGAGCCACAGGCACTACCTCGTTTCTAGCCTGTGAACTTTCTTGACACACGTTCATCCTGCTGTGCTCCTGGGTAATGGCCATCCGTGTTAGAAGATAGAGGTTCAGTGCCTTGGTTAGACAGGAGCCAGATAATGCCACGTGAGTTCCTAAAGAGGAGCTTTCTAATGGCATACACATGTCAGAGTTGTGAGGAAGAAGTGTAGGCTGGTAGAATGTGTGTGTCCTGGCTCAGGTGCCAGCTTCTCTAATGTAACTGTCTGTCTTTCCTGCCTGGGCAAATCTGTGACTATATGATAGTAAGACCATTACAATTTTAAATTTTTTTAAAAAAATTGTTTTAAAGTAAATTAAAATGAAAAAGTACCAGAAACCTGGAGGGAACGATTTAATAAATAAAGTTCATGGAAAAATAAAATCTTTCTATTGGAAGAGAAAGTTCTGTTGCTTGATGCCCCTCTGGAAGCAGCAATCCCCAGGCTTCAGACCGGGGCTGCTTTCGTCGTTTGTCTCCCTCCGTCTCTGGAGCTGACAATGCATGCTCTTACTTTAGCGTTGTGAGCTAGCACTGTTTGCTCTTAATTTCTTCCATATAAAAGTTGACATATGATTATATCATTGTTATAATTGTTCTCTACAAACACATATAATGGGTAAATTAGTTTAATGATTGTATTGCTATGAATTATATGATCTTAACGTACATGTAACAGAGATATCTTCATTGTGAAGAAGTTGAATTCCTTCTAAATGATCATCTAAACTTCACAGCCAGAATAATGTTAGCACCATATATTTTTGCTGTAGTTTTATTAAGTTGTTCATTGTTAGCTTATAAAATTTAAAAATGATTGTAATGTGAGAAATTAACATGAGAACTGAAGTAAAAACTGAGGTCGAATGAAAGCCTCCAGAAAGGTTTTTATTTTTCCTTTTTCTAACAAATAAAATACCATTTTGCCCTCCCAGATCCAGATACACGTTTCTTGACAGAAATAACTTTTCTCTGAATCTTTTGGGGGTTCTTGGTTCACTGTGGCATGCTCGCCTGAAGGAAGCTTGCCCGGCTCCACGGAGGGCTCTGCTCGGAGGCCGGAGGCCCAGTTGGCACTGAGGTGCTGTGGTGTGCAGCTCTGCTGGACGCTGCCCCAGCTGCCCCACAGCAGCCCGCCGGAGTGTTTCAAACTGCCATCTTGCCAGTTGGATTTTCGGCATTTTCAGGTTGTGGGAGAGGGCTGCCTTCCTGTCAGGTTTGCTGACTAGATTCAGAGGAAAATCTATTCAGCCCACACATTACTAATGATGACCCCAGAGGAGTGGGGGCCGTGGGACGCTGACCTCAGCCTCCAAAGCCCATTTACAAAAACAAAACCAGCCACTGCTCTGAGGGACTAAATGGGATGGCCAGGCGCAGAGGTGTGCATGCAAACGAGCTTTCTTCTTCAATATGCCCAGCTCATTTGAATTTTAATAACTCCCTTCTGAAGGAGCTTTTGAGTTTAAATGTCTGGATGTCACTCACCAGAGCCCAGTGGGGCTGCTGATAGGAAGGATGACAACGTCAGTGAACCCTTTTGAGGAAGAGATAGTTTTTGAGAATAAAAATCATGTTTGGCACAGACAGAAGACAGACCAGTTCGGGACGGGCAAAGCTTCATTGCCTCTGTGGGCTATTTTTAAATTTAATAGCTCACAAGAAAAAAAAAAACAAAAAAAGCGAGGGGTTGTATTTGATCCACACACAAGACAGAATGAGAGTGAGAGGTTTCCAGCCCAGCCCATAACTTCCGAGAAGAACGCAGCAGCCTGCCTTCTGAGGCTTGAGACTTACCACGCTTTGTATGCACACCTTAATAGATGCACGGTGTTAGAGCGGCCACTGTCACAGAGGGCTGCGCTCCACGGCCGCTCCCCTTGGCACACCGCCTCTGATTTTTAAGGAATTCGATTCCTGGTTTTGGAAGTCCACGTGTTTTTGTCTGCCAGGTGATGCTGTCTGTCTTCCCTGATATGGCCCTTCTCTCTGGTGCACGATTCCTTAACTGTGGTAGGCATTCTCAGTTACTGTGGAAATTTCTCACTGGTGCCAGCCTTGAAGTCTTTGTTCAGAATTAAATTCCTCCCATCCTAGCATTTTTATTTTTTTAAACACAAGGCCACTATATAGCAGAGGCTGGTCTTGAACTGACTATACTAGTAGTAAACTCAGTATATGCTGAAGCTAGCCTTAAACCCTGATCCTTCTCATGTACCCGCAAGTGCTGAGATCACAGGCGTGGGCCAGCACGCCAAGCTCTAATCTTGAGGCTTATAATTTCCCTTTTCTACTCATCCTTCAGATTTTTGATCTTTTATGTTTTTTTCAATCCCATACCATTTCAGACTCTACCAGTATTTTATCCACTTCTTTAAGAGAACATTTAAAACACTTAATAAGACTAATAATTATTAGTCTTTGCTAATAATTGCTGCAGGTATTTCTATATAACAGGAATGTTTCTGTTGCTCTGTTGCCATTGGAGTAGGACCAAAGCTTTCTAAGCCCATACTTCTTATAATAGGCTTCCAGGTTAATGGCGTGAAGCGTTACCTAAGCAAGGTGTATGACTCTCTGTAGTACAATGAACGGCATTTCATCTGATATCACATTGGTCAGTGATCTATGAAGACAAACCTTAGGCTTATACACAAATTATCTGAATTCATATTCATAATCATTTTTGGAATTTTAGTCACTTTGGACTAGAGTGAGATTTACTTGTTTAGACGTTGTCTAGCAGAATTCCCGAATTCCTGAATATACTCTAAATGATATATTAAAGGTTGTTTGTTTTTATGAAATTATGGAATTGGTCACCAAAACTGTGCCATTTATAATATTTCAAATTATTTGATATTTTACCCATACAACTCTGAAACATTACTATGAACGCACACTTGTATATAGCACAGACTTTAAAATGTCCTAAGGAAGAAGGTAGCAGCTGAGCAGAACGGCTCATCCCTGTGAGCCCAGTGCTTGGGAGGTGGAGGGGGTGGGGGGCTGGAGGCCATCTTGGAATATATAGTGACCTCCAGACTGGCCAAGGCTATAACGTGACCGTAGGCTAACCTCTGCTCCTGTCAGTGGGCACAGTTGTCACTTATCTTCTGTGGCAGGAGGTATGGAGGACAGGGAAAGCAGGGCAGCCGTGCAGCACTTTCTAGACATTTGTCAAGATCTCAGAACTCTCCCGTAGGTTTGTTATGTATTTAATTTATTATTTAATCCATTGATTTAGACAACATCATATGTACCTAAGGATAAGCCTTGAGCTAACTACGTAGCCAAGGATGACCTTGAACTTCTGACCTCAAGTCCTGGGATATTAGGCATGTGTCACCATGGCTGACTTACGGGATGCTGGGGGCCTAGCCCAGGCCACACAGAGCATGGTGTGCAAGTTCTCTCCCAACTGAGCTACATCCTCAGCTCTTAGTCATTATTAATCATGCTTTTAATCATTATCGGACTATTCTTAAAGGAAAAACCCAGCCACCAATCTCTTTTATCTAAATTCTCTTTAGATAGTATTTAAAAATATTTGTCAACTTATACTTTTATTCATGTACTAGTTTTACTTTTTAAAAAGATTTATATGTGTGTGCTGGCTAAGTTTGCTCACCAGCTTGACACACCTGGAAAAAGGGACGCCATCAGATTGGCCTGTGTGCATGTCTCTGGGACATTTTCTTGATCATTAATTGATGTACGAAGTCCCAGCTCACTGTGGGCAGTACCATCCCTAGGTGTGTAGGCCTGGCTGTGTAAGATAACTCAATGGATGTGAGCCACTAGAAAAGAAGCTAGTAGGTAGCATTCCTCCATGGCCTCTGCTTCAAGCTCCTCCTGCCTTAGGTTCCTGCTGTGGGTATCACAGTTGATAGACTGGGGCCTAAAAACTGACATGAAAACAGATATGAACCATTTCTTCCCAAAGTGCTTTTGGTCATGGTGTCTTTCACAGCAACAGAAAGTAACTAGAATCATATGCTTTGTATTTTTAAGTAATATTCCTCAATTTCACATTTGTCCCCATAATTATCACACATGTTTGATTGTAGAGTATCTCATCAAGGGGCAGGCAAAATGGCTTAGTGTGTACGGCAGCTTGACACGAAGGACACCAACCGTAGTGTGATGTCCAGAACCCACATGGTAGGAGAGAACTGACTCTCAAGATTTGTTCCTTGTTCTTTTATATACCTGTGCTTTTTTGAATATATACAATAAATAAGTGTAATTAATACTTCATCAAATTGATATATTAAAATTAGTCATTCCACTATGGGTCATTTAAAGTATCTGTTTAGGGACTATCTCTGACCAGGTGGACTGGATACTCTGTTACTGTAGTTTTTCTTATGGTAAATTTGCAGCAGTTTATTAGTGGGCAAGGTGTGAAGATTTGGTAACTACAAGGATGGCATGACCGCTTTAAAGATTTATTTTTATGTTTGTGTGCATGTGTCTGTCTGTCTGTGTGTATGTATGGTATGTATGTATGTATGTATGTATGTATATGGTATATGTCAGTGTCATTGCCTACTGTGTGTGTGGAATTGCTGTGAAGCTGGAGTTATGGGCAGCTCTGAGCTGCTGCTGCTGCTGCTGTGTGTGTGTGTGTGTGTGTGTGTGTGTGTGTGTGTTGTGTTGTGTTAGCAACGAAGCTCAGGTCTTCTAGAAGAGCAAGCCCTCTTACTAAGCTGTCTCTCCAGACCCTGGCCTGACCCTTCAATGCTGTAAAAGTATTATGAACCCTGAAAGAAATCAATATATCATGAAGTTTTTATTTAATGTTTGTACTTGTTTACATTTTATTCTACGAAATAAATAAATGAAATACAGGAAAGTTACAAACTGTCTCTTTTCTTTAAATGTAAGGAAGAACTTCAGTATTCCTTTCAACCAGAAACCATAATTCAGTGCTTCACTAAAATCCAGTGAGGCCCCTCATAGGAAAGGAGAAATGTGTAGTGTGTGCTGGTTTTCATTTCTTTCCAGCCTTCCCTAATCCCAGGCAGTGCCTCAGCCCTGTCTTTCTTTACCGGGTCATGTCTTACAACTAGAGACAGCTATTCCGTAGAGCATTCTTCAGTTTGGGCGTGCCTGGTGCTTCTCATATTAAAGTCAGGTCAGCCACCTTTGGGCTAGAGAATCACAGAAAAGATTTCTGCACCCATCAGGTGAGTGATTTTCCTCCTCCTCTGTGGGAATGAACATATGGCTTAGGTAAGATGATAGCATATAGGCTCCTCCTAAAGGGGTTACTCATTTTCCTTTATCATCAGTAAATATTTGTAAAGAGACACTATAAGGCTGTGTGTGTGTGCGCGCGTGCGCACATGCACATACATATATCCTACTATTCTTTCTGTTTTCATTCATTAATTTTGGTGTTTATTAACATACCTTGTTTAAATTATTGCTATAAAGATGGGGTGTAGGTCCAGGCAACTCATTTTTTTGTTTTGTTTTTCAGAGACTAATATTTAGAAACCAAGGTCTATGGCAGAGCCTTCCTCCTGGAAGGCTCACTGTTTCCAGGAATGTTAAATAGGAGCTGTATGCTCTTTTTCTCTTTTATATCTTGCCTATTTTTACATCAAAGTGTGTCTTTATCTTTACCTGTGTTTAAGCTGTCTGTGTTTACAAATTCATATGCATATTTGCAGTTCTTCAACACCGTTCTACGCCCCCTCCCTCCCTCCCACACACACATATTTACAACTCTGTTCTGCACGGTAGCAAACCTGGCTCATCATTCTCAGCCTGTCTGTCCATTTGATCAGTGCACCTGTATGAAACCAGCTGCCCATCCCCTCGGGCCACACCCTACCAGGTTGCCCTTCTCAGCAGGTTCTGACCTTTGCTGGCTGGCACTCTGCTTGGTAGCCTTCTTGGTGCAAGGGCTTAGGGTGCTTTGGGTTTAGGTATCTGAATGTTGTTGAGGGTTTTGCTCCTAAGATAGAGCACTCTACCAGCTTTTAGTATCTGGTGTTTCAGAATCAATTCTTTTCAACAACTTTATTGATTATAGTTTCTGGTCAGAGGCAAAGTATTTGGTACTTTCTACAAACAAGCCATCCTATAATATTGTCTGCCTGAATTCATCATGGACTCCATCTTTTCTACGTCGATCTAGACAGCTTTTATTCTGGTGAGCAAAGATTGGACCTTCAGTGATGTCCTGTGATTAGATCTGATTTCCCATCTCACACTTTCCTCTGTGTGTGTGTGTGTGTGTGTGTGTGTGTGTGACACATGCGCCATTATTTTCATGATTATACTTTTTTGTTTCCAGTCTGCCTTTTTTCATTAGACTATATACTTTTTTGAGTGTGCAGGAAGAATACCTAGACCAGACTGCCCAGCATGTAATATAATTTAAATATTTGATCTTTATCGCTTGGATATATTGATACCAAAGGCTGGATTATTCTAAGCTGAGTTAATTTGTCTCCTGAAACAGTGAAGATGGAGAAAGTAAATGTCCGTGCCACACACCCGATGGAGGTTATACGCCACATATGTTAGCCCGTTTGTGGCCAGACTTCTCCTGTACTAATTACGCTGTTGCACAGTCCTCTCTGTAGCCCACGTTCATGAGATAACGGGTCCTATTGTAATGCATTGTGCTCAGCTGTGCCATTCATGACTTCGGGGCTGCCAGCTGGATGAGGGATGCAAAGCAGGTTTACATTCAGGTTTTAAAACATCTGGATCTTTTTGACAAGTGCCCATAGGCACTCTGAGTTTCTTTCAGGACATTCCAGTGGTCATCTTGCGATAGGCACTCATTCGAAGGACGAAACACTAAAGTCAAGGACCTGGTGGTCCCCATCGTTTGTAATCTTCTGCTCCATAGAGAAGAGCTCTGTGGTGGGAACCAGGACCCTGTGCTCCAGAT
This sequence comes from Apodemus agrarius, assembly GCA_964023405.1. Lineage (NCBI taxonomy): Eukaryota > Metazoa > Chordata > Mammalia > Rodentia > Muridae > Apodemus > Apodemus agrarius. The sequence continues at coordinate 66,156,206 of OZ030009.1, read as the reverse complement.
ATGCTTTGGGCTTCCTTCTTCTTACCCTCCTCCCGGGATGCATGCAACTGCCAAATATTCTCTCATTCCTCCCTGTTGCTGTAGTTCCCATCATTGCCTGTCAGAATGGGTTCCTTCCAAACACAGAGGAAAATTTTGTGTGTTTCTCACCATGCTTCTCAGTGCTGATACCCTACCCTTCTAACTATGAAAGATCTACTGTGCTGTATCAGAGGCACGAATTTCAGCCCCGTACTCCACTTGACAGGCTGTTTCTGACACTTGCCGGCATATCAGGGCCACATAATGAAGACTGGAGCAACATTTACATACAATGCTGCAGTCAGTGCCACAGTAACATGCACATGCATTGTGTTTGATGCCAGGGCAACATGCACATACAGTGTAACCAATGATTAATTGAAGCAACATGCACATACAGTGCAGTCAGTGTTGGAGTAACATAGACATACAAGTGCAGTCAGTGTTAGAACAATATGTAGTCAATGGTGAAGTTCATCCCACCAGGCGGGAGCTCATTAGCTCAACAATAAAACATAAACAGTGCTCATATTTCATTCAGGGTCCTTTTAGGGCAGAAAAAGTTGAATCCTTTCTCCAGGCTCCTTAAGTCTTTTGGAAACTACAAATTTTCCATAATGCATTCTACTGCAGGACTTGGAATATAAGCTATGTAATTTCAAAAGTATTTGACATAAAATACTGAAACCCCACAATAGACGTCTGCTTGTGAATTAAAGACTTCCAGTACAGATTTGATACACATGCCTATTACCAGGACATTGCTATCAATGTGTACCAAAAGGACCTTTACAAAGCAAATTAGAGGCTAAAGAGATTGCTCAGCTAAAGGGATTTGCAACCCCATAGGAAGGACAACAGTATCAACCAACCAGAGTTCCCAGGGACTGAGCCACCAACCAAGGAGTACACGTCTCCAGCCGCGTATGTAGCAGAGGATGGCCCTGTCAGACATCAATGGGAGGAGAGATCCTTTGTCCTGTGCAGGCTCAGTAGATGCCCTAGTGTAGGGGAGGCATCCCCAAGGGTGGGGAGGTGGGTGGGTGGCAGAATACCCTCATAGAAGCAGGGGGAGGGAGGATGGGAGAGGGGGGGAACCTGGAAAGTGGATAACATTTCAAATGTAAATAAAGAAAATACCCAATTAAAAAAAGAGAGAGAGAGAGAGACTGCACAGTGGTTAAGAGCTCTGTGTACTCTCAGGAGGACCTGGGTTTAATTCACAGCACCCACATCAGGGGGCTCCATTCCCTGTAACTCAAGTTCCAAGATGGTGCAACACCTCTGGTCCTCAAGGTCACCTGCATTCATGTATGTGCACATACCCACACGTAGATAGACATAATTAAAAATACAGTAATGGCTTGAAAAGCATATTACTTTTTGTTGCATGAAATCAGACTTCAATCTATCTCCAGAATTGGTAAGAATTCTTACCACCAATGTGTTACCAGTATGGACTATGTGCAAAGCCAACCAGTTTTGAGATAACCTGTCTCAGCCAGTTATCATCACACCTGGTTTCACTTGTTTTTGTTTTTGTTTTTGTTTTTGGTTTTTTTTTGCTTTTTTTGTTTTTTTTTTGTTTTGTTTTGTTTTTTTGTTTTGTTTTGTTTTGTTTTGTTTTTTTGGTCCTCTCATTAAAAAAATAAGTTCCATGAGCACAATCCCTATTTTGTCCTGTTCAAGTCTGTGTCTGTTGCTGGAAAAGTCTTCAGTATCTGATACACAGTAAACACTTGGGGGCACATGTTTATAAAATATCTGCATTTTCTTTACCAGAAAGTCTTCTAGAAACAGCATTAGTTATGCCCCTCATACGACTTGTTAGAGTCCCAGTATTATAACTCTGGGTGGGATAGAAATAAAACATCAGTTATAGGTGCACAGCACTGCTACGATGTTATAGCACAGATAAATGAATGGAGGAAGCATTGATCTTTAACATTTTTAGCTGGAAAGGGGGCATTAAAAGTGAAATGTTGCAGCCGGGCGGTGGTGGCGCACGCCTTTAATCCCAGCACTTGGGAGGCAGAGGCAGGCGGATTTCTGAGTTCGAGGCCAGCCTGGTCTACAGAGTGAGTTCCAGGACAGCCGGAACTACACAGAGAAACCCTGTCTCGAAAAACCAAAACCAAAAAAAAAAAAAAAAAAAAGTGAAATGTTGCAAGGCATACTACTAGTTTTATCTGGAAGAACGCAGCCAACAGGAAGTAGTTTAGTCAGTAGCTTGGCCTAGAAAACATTGCTGGTTTGTTAGCTGTTCTGGTGGCAATAAGAGTCAGAAATATAAGGTTAAAGTCTGGATTGGAGGTAGGTAGGGATTTGTCTTATCAACTTAGAATTAGTATTTTGAAACTCTGAACATAGATGAGCTTATTCAGATTCAGTCAAAGATGAACACAAAAGTTTATTTTCATAAGCAGTTATCTCAAGAATAGAGACATGGTGCAATACACTATTTATTTGTTTGTTTGTTCATGTTTGTCTGTGTGTGCAGATGATGTCTGTGTTTGTGTGATGGGGCTGCATATGTCATAGCACCTTGTAGAAATCAGAGAATAACCCTAGGCAATTTGTGCACCCCAGGCTAGCTGGCCTGTGAGCTTCCAGGGGACTGCTCCTTCCTCCACCTCCTTGTTTGCAGTAGGTGTGCTGGGATTTTAACTACATTCTACTCCATCTTGCTTTTACGTGGGTTGCAGGAATCTGAGCTCAAGTCACCAAGCTTGGCAACAAGCCTAGCCTTTATCTAGTGAGCCGTCTTCCTGGCCCCATGATGCATTTGTAATTGGAAGAGTATGGAACTTGATGTACATCTGCAGTTTTTTATTTGAATGCTTATTTTTAATTATTTTGGACAGTCATCACTGAGATCCTGAAACAGTGACTTTGTTATACAGCTGAGCTACCTTGGCAAGGTAGCTGTCCAATTATGTGATGCCCTCCATCCTGTTATAGTGCAGCAGAATGGTCCTCACCAGATGATGGCACCACCCGCTTAGACTATTCAGCCTCCAGAACTATGCTGCTCTGACCTTAGTTCTCCTTTTCGACCCCACCTCCCCTTCTTTCTTTTCCTCTATATCAGTTGTTCATATTCTTTTTCTCCTGTCTCTGTGCTTTTCTCCCCATCCATTCTCTATTCTCCTTTCTCCCAAGCTTCTCCTTTCTATAGTGTGATGTAGCTGTCTCCACCCTTGCTAATCCCTTCCACAAGGTCAGCTTTTCCCTTCTGGTTCCCTGCTGCTTCTCCACCCACCCCTAGCCCCCAGTTTATCCTTTCTGTGTTGTGATGTGGATCTTCTTTCACCCTTGCTACCAGTCAGTCACAAGGTTGGTTTTTCTCTCCTGGTTCCCTGCTTCTCCTTTCCACTCAGCTTCTTTCTCTGTTGTGATGTAGCTCTGTCTTCACCCTTGCTACCAATCACAAGGTTGTTTTTCCCCTCCTGGTCCCCTGCTTCTCCTTTCGCCTCAGCATCTCCTTTCTGCATTGTGATGTGGCTCCACCTTCACCCTTGCTACCAGTTAGTCATAACATTGTTTTTCCCCTCCTGGTCCCCTGCTTCTCCTTTCCCCTCAGCGTCTCCTTTCTGTGTTGTGATGTAGCTCCACCTTCACCCTTGCTACCAGTTAGTCATACGTTTTCCCCCTCCTGGTCCTCTGATTCTCCTTTCTCCTCAGCTTCTCCTTTCCCCTGAGCTTCTCCTTTCTGTGTTGTGATGCAGCTCTGCCCTCACCCTTGCTACCAGTCAGTTACAAGGTTGGTTTTTCCCTTCCCGGTCCTCTACTTCTCCTTTCCCCTCAGCTTCTCATTTCTGCGTTGTGATGTAGCTCTGCCTTCACCCTTCCTACCAATCACAAAGTTGGTTTTCCCCTCCTGGTCCCCTGCTTCTCATTTCCTCTCAGCTTCTCCTTTCTGTGTTGTGATGTAACTCTGCCTTCACCCTTGTTATTGGTCACAGGGTTGGGTTCTCTGCTTCCCCTTTCCCCTCAGCTTCTCCTTTCAGCGCTGTGACACAGCTCCACTCTTGCTTCCAGTTACAAGGTCATGTTTTCCTTCCTGATCCCCCCACTTCTCCTTACCCACCAGATTCTCCTTTATGTGGCTTTTTTGGGGGGGTTGGGGGGGTCTGGTTGACAAATACTCACTTCTGCTTTCTTTCTTTCCATTGACTCATTGGCTTTTGTTGGTCTCACTCTGCTTCTCCTCTTTCCTGAGCTTCTCCTTTCCTGGACTGTGACATCACTGACTCTGCCTGCACTTATGGTCTGGTGAACTTGCCTTTGTTTTCCCATTTCTTGAGCTTCTCTGTTTCAGTGTTTTCCACATATCAGCTCTCTCACCTCTGCAGCCCCTCCCAAATGCTGATCCTGTGGCTTTTTTGCTGATGTAGTTTCTAGTTTTCCCCTGCCTTCTCTTTCTGCTGATGGTGGTTTTCCTTTTGCTGCTGACTCTGCCACCATTTCTTCTTGCTGTCTACATTTTCCTGTATCTATGTTTTCTGTATTTCTTCGTTTTTCTGTGGTTCTATATAGCATCATGTTGACCTGCCCATTGTCATGGTTGTCCCTGCCATTTACATCTACAGGTTCATACTCTAGCATCTCAGGTTATCTTCTTTAAATACCTCCCTCCCAACATGAGGGCCATTATTAAAGTGAGAGGAAGCTGATTAACATATGGAATAGCTATTTCTCCCTTGGTGTTCACCTCTAGAGCAGGGGCTGAAAGGTTTTTGCTATTCTTTGTTTGTTTGTTTCTAAAACAAAACCAGTGGTAGGTGATGGATGTGATGCTTTAGGGCCATAACAGGTGAACTCTTCCATAGCTCCTCTAAGATGCTGGGTATGTAGTCCTTGTCTATCCTGCTGTTAAGTGTATTAAATTCCATACCAAGAGCAATGGGACAATAATGAAGACTAGGCCATTGTTTTAAAAAACTAGGCAAAGAGACATAGAGATGTAGAAGACAGTAAAGATGTGTGGGGCATGTCTAACCAAAGGAGAAGATTGGAGATAACACCTGAGCCCAGGGGAACAAGGCTTGTAACAAAAGGAGTGGGATTCAAAATGTAACATTGGAAGGTTGATTGTAACTAAAGATCTGGCATCTGAGCCTTTGGCTGAGAAAGTAAAAAACAGTCCTGTTTTCAATTGTGGCAGCCACGCAGGTGCTTTGCTAATTCTTTTCTTTTCTGTTGTAGGTCCTGAAGCTGTGCCTCCATCCCTTCTCAAAGTAGTGATGAAACCCATAGCAACTGTCGGGGAAAGTTACCAGTACCCTCCTGCAAACTTGGCTGCACTCCTCTCTCCACTTATGAGACTAAACTTTGGTAAACAGCAAGTGTTTTGGGCTTTTCAGGCTATGATCTTAGGATTTGGCCTGAATTTAAAAAAAAAAAAATCAAATTTTCTGTCACAGTTGACAGTGACTGGTAGATTTATTGTATTATACGAATGGTTATCTTGCATGCAATAGGGGAGGGTGAGGAGGAAGAGGTCTAAAGACATAGGCTTTATAGTCTCTGTATAGTTTCGAGACTGTATAGTTCTCAAAACAGCTCTTGAGGAACTAGGAAGATGGCTCAGTCAGTAAAAGGTTTGCTAGAACCATGAGGACCTCAGTTAGATCCCTTGTACCTATGACAAAAATAGAGAAGTGGGTAAATAAGTAAAGCAGCTGATCAAGCAAGCGCAGTTGTCTTATTAGGTTTTTACTGCTGTGATCAGACACCATGACCATGGCAAGTCTTACAAAGGACAATATTTAACTGGGGCTGGCTTATAGGTTCAGTCTGTTATCATCAGGTCAGTAACATGGCAGCATCCAGGCATGGTTCAGGAGGAACTGAGAGTTCTACATCTTCATCTGAAGGCTGCTAGCAGAAGACTGACTTCTGGGCAGCTAGGATGAGGATCTTAAAGCCCACACCCACAGTGACATCAGTACTCCAACAGGGCCACACCTTCTAATCGTGCCACTCCCTGGGCCAAGCATATACAAACCATCACAGCAGTGCAGTGATGCATGCCTATAATCCCAGTGCTGGGAAAAAGAAAATGACCCCTCAGGTGCTGGAGAGATGGCTTAGTGCTTGAGAGCCCTGGCTGCTCTTCCAGAAGACGTGGGTTCAATCCCCAGCAACCACATGGCAGCTTACAACTCTCTAACTCCAGTTTCAGAAGATATTACACCCTTACACAGACATGCAGGCAGGCAAAATGCCCATGCACAAAAAGTAAAAACATAAAAATAAATAATTAAATAAAAAAGAATGGTTAAAAATATAAAAGAACAAAATGAATGGAGGAAGACAAGGAGGGAGGGAGGGAGGGAGGGAGAGAGAGAGAGAGAGAGAGAGAGAGAGAGAGAGAGAGAGAGAGAGAAAGAGAAAGAGAGAAACTCCTACAGACTTACCTATAGGCCAACTTGATAGGTAATTTCTCCCTTGGGGTTTCCTCTTGTCATGTGACCTGAGTTTGTGTCAAGTTGGTGAAAATTTAACTGATACACCATATAGAAGCTCCGTATGTGCTGAGCATATGCTGCATAAATGGGGGTATAAATGGGGGGGCACTTAAGTGCTTTGTAGCTAGTGTTTGCTCATATTTCTAAGTAGTATTTGGGTGTCCAGCACACGAGTTAGGACTGTGAGTCTAGTGGGCATGTTCTTTACCTTCTCACTTGAATGTCTCAAAATTCCCTCTGGTTGGATGGATTCTGTTATGTGCGTAAGTGGCCCAAGCAGAGGGCTTGTTCAGACACCGGATCCTGAATGTGAGCCACGGAGCTGAGCACTATGTTACAGAAACTATGTTTTTCCTTTCTTCTCCTTCAGGTGAGGAGATACAGCAGCTGTGCCTTGAGATTGCTGTGACACAGGCACCGTCATCGCAGAGTGCAGCCGCACTGCTGGGCTTGTGGGTGACGCCGCCACTGATCCACGGTCTGAGCGTATGTAGTAGTTCCAGGTGCTGAGTGTAGTCGGGGACTGTTCTGCTCTGGCATGGCCACACGCATTTGGAGTGTGGTCTCCGAGTCAGGAGTAGAAAACTGAAAGCTTGCTTATAGTTGCTCTAGCTGGCCAGCAGCCTGGGAGAGGACATGGCTACCACCCCATCCTTAGGTGTTTTAAATGCTACTTATTACTAAAGCGGGAAATAATGATCACAGACACTAACATTGCATTTGAAACTATTTTTTTTTTATAATACAGTATGGGTATTTCACTAGGTGTTTATAGAGACAAATCCACTTGTACCGAATACCTCTTAGAAGGACCCCTTCCCCTCCTCTCCTGGCACAGCTACAATGAGTCTTGAGAATGACCTAGAGCCAGGTGGCAAGGGTACATAAGGCTGCAGTAAGTGCTAAGAGACATGTAGTAAGGAGGGCTGCACAAATGTTGAGTCTGTCTGCTGGTATAGGAAAGATTCCCCATGATTTCCTAAGGATCTGACTTGATCATCAGTACACAATCATCATGCTCAGGTCTAGTCATTATTTGGCTTTAGGTTTTGAAAGTAGCATAAGATTCGCTTCTATCCCCAGTCTCTTGGCTCTGGTCTTTTTTATTCCTCATGATGGTCTTTAGTTGAAGATGTGTGTCACTGAAGTCTGCATTTTTCTCTCACTATCACCATTACCCACCCTGTCCACTCCAGCAGCTTACAGCTTTCTGTCACTTGCTGAGTGCTTGCTATGGACCAGGTACCCACCAGCATCTGGTTCATGTTGAAGACATCAGCTTTAATGTCTAATGTCTCTGGCAGCTCATTTTAGAAGTTAGCCTTATTGAGTTCTAGTTTATGCATCCTAAAATGGCTATGCTAATGGTAAACCTTGGTGAGTTTTAGTGCATTTATGTTTCTAGTCATTGTCAAAAGTATTCATACCCCTCACCATGACATTGGGCCTATTTTGAGTCAGTGTCATCTAAGACTCAAGCCACCAATAATGTGCTGTCAATAATTCTTTCTGTGTATGTGTGGTGTACAGCTGCGTGGCATATGTAGAGAATGGGGAGTGGAGGTTTAGTCAGCGCCACCTCTCTTCCTCCTGTGTACTCCTGGGTTTTGAGACAGGGTCTCTCACTGGACCTGGAGCTCAGGACTTGGCTAACCTGGCTGCCCAGCAAGCCCCAGAGATTCCATTTCCTGTGCTTCCCCTGCACTGGGTTTACAGGAAGCACTGGGATTGCAGGCACACTGCCATGCTTTTCTACATGGGTGCTGGAGACAGAAAGTTTGTACACACCAGCACGTCACCAACCGAGGCATCTCTTCAGACCCTGCCCTTTTCCTCTCTCATTATTTCATTATTTCCTTGAGAATTTAGTACAGTGTGCTATGAATATATTAACTCCCTCCCACATTCATCATGAAGCTGACTTTCTTCCCAGAAGTTGTCAGTTACCCATGGAGCTGATGCAGAAGCCATGGAGGGATGTTTCTTACTGTCTTTCTTCGGCTGGCTTGCTCAGACTGCTCTCTTATAGAACCCAAGACTACCAGCCCAGGGATGGCACCACCCACAAGGGGCCCTCCCACCTTGATCACTAATTGAGAAAATGCCCCACAGCTGGATCTCATGGAGGCACTTCCCCAACTGAAGCTCCTTTCTCTATGATAACACCAGGCTGTGTCAGGTTTACACGCAAAACCAGCCAATACAAGTATCAGATTTGTATTACCAAGAATCTTTGAAGTGCCATGTTAACAGTTAATACTAGTCCTGCCTCTTCCTGAGTCTCATGCCCTCTGGTGCCACGCTCAGGCCCACACGCTCAGTGCGTGGCTCTTTGCTCTGAAGCAGGCCCAGCATGTGAGTTCCTCTTATTGCTTCCTTCTTTTGCCTCAAAAGATGATTATAATATCAGATGCTTTGTTCAGTTAATTTTTTAGCAGATGGGCTTTCCATCATTGACCTCTACATGTTATGTCCATAAAGTGCATGCACACAGCACAGATACGGTGAAAAAAACCCGAGTACCAATTATGACACACTTTCAGAAGTAGCATTTATTCCCACTTCTGAAAAGATCTAAGAGATACGTGAAGCAGAATAGTTGAATAGATTGACAGCTTCCCTTGATGGAGAAAATGGTTTTAAGACTGAACTGGAGAAACTGGGGAGATGGGTAAAATGTTTGCTATGAAAGCGTGAAGCCTTCTGCTTGGATCTCCAGCATTCACGTGAAGCTTGAGTGTGTTGTGTGTGTGTGTTTGTGTGTGTGAGGGACGTGAAGACAGGTGATCCATGGAGCTCACCCATGGTCACCCAGTTGGTAACCTCTGTGTTCAGTGAGAAACACTATCTCAAAAACAAAGATGGAGTGTGACTGAGGAAGACGCCTGAAGTTGACTGCTAGCCTCCTCACACTGTGTGTGCACATATGTGCATGAACACACATGTCCACACACACACACACTCATATATGTGCAAACACATATGCATACACCACACACAAAACAGCCAAAACAATAAGAGAAAATCAGAATAGCAACCATGACACCCTTTCAGAAGTAGCATTTAGTTCCCATGCCTGAAGAGACTTAAGCTATTCGACAATTTCAGGTGAGCAGATTGATGGACCCTACAGGTACACATGTGTCACGCTGGTGAGAAGTAACTGAAAGAGCTATAATTACTACTGTCCCTTAATAATTACAGTGACCTTTTGTACTGTGAAGCCATGGAAAAATGTGGGGAAAAGAAGTAGCCCCAGCTTTTAACGTCTGCTCTCCAACCCAGCAATGACCGAGGGACTTTGACCACCACAAGCTCAGACAGACTTGTTTATGTCTGGCCTTATCTGTTTCCCTTCCAGCTGAATATCAAGAAATACCTCCTGGTATCCATGCCTCTGTGGGCAAAGCATGTCTCTGACGAACAGATCCAGGGTTTTGTTGAAAACCTGATGGTGGCAGTTTTTAAAGCATCTTCCCAGCCTTGTCATCATGAGATGTGCCAAAGTGCCTTACAGGGTCTGAGCCAGGCCATGAAGCTGCCCAGTCCTTCCCACCACCTCTGGAGTCTGCTCTGCGATGCTACTGGGAGAATCTTTGACCTTCTGCCAGATAGGATTCGGGTAAAGAACAGAAATATTTACATTCCTGATAGTTTACGCTTGGGCTTCTTTAAAGTCATTTTTGGCAAAGGAAGGCTGAGGATGTTTTAAGAATATGGGTGGGAAGGCTAGCAAGAAATGACACATTCTTCACTAGAAGTGGGTTTGTTTCTCAGATGGAAATTGAGGTTCAGTGTTTAGAACCAAAGTTTCGAACAAGCTTAGAGATGAGTTAACCAGCGCTGTACCAGAAGCCTGCTGAAGATGACCAAGCACAGACATCTGTCCCCAGTGTACCTCAGTGGCATTGTCATATTTATATATACTTTCTATCACCTGGCTGTATGTAGGCCCTGTCCCTCCTACAACAGACCTCCACACTGGAGTTTCACTAGTTAAAAATCTGGGTGAGAGTAGTGGAATTCTTATAGGGAGGAAAAAGTACAACTAAGCAGACACACAGAACTACTGAGAAGACATTCTTAAATTATGAAAGACTGACTATATGTTTTTGGTTAGCGTTAGAATCTCATCAGCAACTGTTATTGGGGATAAACAAGCCTAATAATTCATCACAATATTAATGGACTTGATATGTTTGTTTTACACTGTATTTTGACATCTTTCCCAGAGAAAGGATCTCGAACTGTACATCAGTATAGCAAAGTGCCTCTCGGAGATGACAGACGAAGGTGCCAATCAGGTTTCCCAGATTACTAAGGTAATAATGTGTAGTTCTATGCATTATTTAATTATTATTGAAATATATTTCATTATTAAAGCAGAAATCACACATGAAGAGTTGTTTACAATATCCATCTTGGCATAATGGGGTTTTACATCAAACTTGTCACTGGATAACTGTAGGGTGCTCACTCTGTCCTTCAGATGTCAGGTCTAGTAGCCGGCCTGGTGGTGTAACCAGGGTTTAATACATGCTGTCTAGATGAATAGGTGAATGGACAGCTTTTTAACACAACTTCTTACACTTCGCCAAGAACATTTTTGCATCACCTATGGGCAAAAATAAGAACAAGACAATGTCTTCAAGGTAACATGCACAAAAGTAGGAATATTCTGACCAAAGAACGTGCTGGTGTGTTGAAGGTATAAATGCATAGTTCTGTTCATACCTTTGGTTTGTTGTACGGGATACTGTCCGTTTGTGTGCAGAAAGATGATCATTTAAAAAGCAAGAACTGTTGGTAAGGTAATTGACAAGAAGCCCCTAGACCCAGTCACATGATGAACAAGCAAATAAATACAAAACACTTTGTGAAACTGGAGTTGTAAGCACTGAATCCTTTAGCATAAACACATCCCAATTGGCATACTTATTTGAGTATAACCCTTTGTATATCTAGTACCCTGAACCCTCATCCCCAGTGGCTGATGGTCTGCTTGTCATTGTTAGGTTTGTTTATTTTAGTTGGGTTCTTAAATATTTATATCACATAGCAGTGGTTCTCAATATGGGGTCACTGGGCCAGTGTCGCAGCACTGTCTGGTGCTGATTAGAAAGGGGAAATTCTCAAGTCCTGCTTGAGATCATGGGGCCCAGCAATCTATATTTTAATAGTCTCTCCTAATCAGGCAATTCTGGCTCATCCTAAGGTTGAGAACAGAGTGCTCGACTCTCAGCATTTTAGAAATTAGCTCATTTTAAACAGGAGCAGTTTGGGAAAGTGGTAAGAGAAGGGAGTCTGGAGTTTCACTGCTATTGTGCGATCCAGATCAGCAGCTTATGAGCAATGTGACCTTGGTTAAGTTGAACAACCTCTTCGTTTCCCTGTCTGTAAAATGGCGACCATAGAACCTGTCCCTTAGGGTTGTCCTGAGAGTTAGATCCCTTAGTCCACAATGAGTACCTGGAACAGCTCAAAGCAAGAGTTCAGTAATTACTTATCACCGTATTCATCCTTGATGCTACACCAAAAGTCAACAACTGTTAGTTTCTTCAAAATAATATGCAATATGGACTCCAGAGCCATGCCAATGTAGTTTGTCTACTCTGATATTAAAATCCATTGGTTCATTTTGAATGTCAGCTCTTGGATAGGTATATGATTTTCTAATATCATACACTGTCATTTGGAAAATGTTAGTTCGTCAAGTTTTGAAGGTCTTCCAAATGCTGATTTGTGTAATGATATAATACTAAAACATTGTCTTTGTTATGCTCCTCAGAAATCTTTTCAGGAAGGATTCTATCCTTTGGGAAGTTGTCAATCTCAAAAAAGTAGACAAAATTTTTCTGAAAATCTAATTTTATTAGATTTAAATTTAATATTTGGTAAGATTTACTATGAAATACTTTTCTTGCTGTGATAAGGTCATTCCTTAAGTTTTTAATAAAGTAGTCTGTTTAATCAGCAGTTAAAATAGCCATAGTTTGTCAACAATTTTTCAAGGAAAGAGTGTTCTATATGTAGAACTATTTTAGGTCTCAATTCCATCTTCCCAGTGTTTGTCCTTGACACAACCATGACCCTGGGGTATACCACTGAATTCTATATGCTTTTCCCCCAGTTTGAAACATAGAATATTGGTTGGATAATTTTTATTATTTACATTAATATTAAGTATAACTGGCTTATTTATTTACTTACTTATTTAATGTGTATAGGTGTTTTGTCAGCATTTATATCTGTGAGTCACATGCATGCCTGGTATCCATGGAGGACAGAGAGAGTATCATTCCCTGAGACTAGAGTTATAAATGGTTGTAAACTACTATGTGGGTACTGAAAATTGAACCAGTGTCCTCTAGAAGTGGTTAAATGCTTTTAACCACTGAGCTATCTCTCTCTAGCTCCTCTTAAATGGATTTTAAAAAATTAAGTGGCATTAAAAATGCAATGGATACCAGCATAGTTTGGTGGACTTAGAACATAGTCTTGACCTCACAGAACTTCTCAAAGGGCCTTGGGATCACCAGAATTCTGTGTCACATTTTGAAAACTGCCACACTAAATGCATATGTTTAGACTGTGTCAGGGTTCAGGAATCCCTGAAGGAAGACCCCAGACTCAAATAGTATGCAAGAACAAAGAGCGTTTATTCTACAGAAACAACCAGAATGCTGGGGTCACACTCCATCAAAATCGCAATGACCCCAGGCAAAGGCATGCAGGCCCTCTTATAAGGAACCAGCAGAACTCTCTAGAAGGATTAGGTCATCTCTACTGTGATTGGTAGGGGGCAAAGCCTGACATTAGTACACTTTTGATTGGCTACCATGTTAGGGTTAGGTAATATAAAAATCTCATTGGTGGGTGCCAGTTTGCCCCAGATGGGGTGCATTCCTGCATCACGAATGGGTAAACCCTGAATAGATGAACAGTACAGATGGCTTATCCTGAGATCAGATATCTCCTATCCATGTGACTATCTTTAGGCTGTTTCTTGGGTAGGGGATTCTATTGTCTTGTTCCTGGACTTTTGGGGTCTGCTGCTGAAGCAGATGGCTTATGGGCTAGTTTCTGAGTGGAGGAGACAGATGGAGTGAATGGACCCTTCCCCTGGTCTTTGGAACGTAGTAAGTATAGTAGTGTGTATCACGCTGTTACTCTGTATGCTTAATTCTTAACCTCCGAACACACTCGGAGTTTCCATGGGAATAGAGTGTGGCACTGCAGCCCTCTGTCGCGTGTGCAGTTCGGCGTGACGCGGGCAGCTGGGCTCTGTGCTACAGGAAGTGGACAGCTCTAGTGTCTGGGGGGAGAGTGTCAGGCTCACCCTTCTGACTGCCTTTGCCTTGAGGTTTTGTTGACCCTTCCTTAACTTACCAATGACTGGACAACTGGCTCTCCACCCCCAGGACAACCTAGAAAAGGCCGCCTTTGTCAAGTTGTACTTAGTCTCTCAAGGACGACTCTCATTGATGAGCCTGACTGATCTACTCACGGCTGCTGTGCAGCACCCCGAGAAGGAGACTCTAGCCTGGATGATCCTGCAAAGCTTATACCAGGCACGCATCATCAACCATGCCAACACAGGTGAGCACAGGCACCTTTGCCTGCTGGAGCTCTCCAGCCTCCTGGGTCTGCTCAGCTTCAGCACAGGACTGGCCTCACCCAAGATGAACAGTGTTCTCGATGGATGACAGGCTGTAGCTCACACCATCCACTTTTGGATAGAGGAATGAATTATTTTCAAGGATTTTCATATTTGTTCTGCTGGTCTACCAGTGATTCTCAACCTGTGGGTCACAAACCCTTGAAGGACAGCCTTTTTACAGGAGTCGCATATATGATATCCTTCATAGCAGATATCTACATTATGATTCATAACAGCAAAATTAAAGTTAGGAAGTAGCACTGAAAATGATTTTATGGTTGGGGGTCATCAAAACATTAGGAGTCACATGCAGCACTAGGAATGGTGAAAGCCCCTGATCTAAACTCTCATGGATATAACACTAGATTATGTCTGTCAATTTTACTTTAGTTTTCTAAACACACAAGATGGAAATTGACTCTCCTGGTAATAGAAAATGGTTTGTGGATGGCCACTTAATTAAAGGTCAAAAAGGAAAACAAACAAAATTAAATAATCTGTGGAAAAGACTTCTCAGGTGTTTGTTTGTTTGTTTGTATGTTTTTTGTGAGTAAGAGAAAGACAGGTATGTAGACCAGGCTGGCCTTAAACTCAATAGGTCTCTCTGCCTTTCCCTCCCAAGTGTTAGGATTAAGTTACATGTGCCATGCCTGGCATGTTTTGCTTACAGAGTGTTTTAGACATTGCACTGTAATGGCCCCTTGAGGATGGGACTTGCTCTTGGCTCTATGTTTATTAGGTCACCTGATATGTTGAAATCGAGCAGTTTGCTTATGTCCCCCTTAGTGCCTAGCACTGAAGGAAAAAAAATGGCCTGGTGATGAGAAATGTAATTTTCTTTTATTTAAATAAATGTTTTATATATTGGTATGTGTGTGTGTATGTGTGTCTTTCTGTATGTGTATCTGTGTCTGTGTGTCTGAGTGTGGGTATACATGCGCTATGGTGTATATGTAGAAATTAGAGGACAACTTTTGGAATGTGGGTCTCTCTTTAACTGTGGGTTCCACATATCAAACTCAGGTCATCAGGCTCTTGTGCCAGGCATCTTCACCTGCCAAAGAATCTTAAGTTTTCATTATAAAGTAAAAATACATTTATTGGGAACAAATTTAGTAGCTGTTTCTAGTTTTTGATACTTAGAATAGAGATATCTGATGTTACTTTTGATTCTAATGGGCCTACTTGCTTCTCCTTTTCCCCTTATTAAATTCTTAGGATGTTCTAAAGAAGTTTTTCCTGTGCTGGAACCCCTCATTTAAAAAGAAGAGGGCTGGATTGATGGTCCAGTGGTTAAGAGCACAGGCTGCTCTTCTAGAGGACCAAGGTTCAATTTCCAGCACTTACATGGCAGTTTACAACTGTCTGTGACTCCTGATCCAGGGGATCTGACACCCTCCCACAGACATACATGCAATCAGAATTCCAATGTACATGAAATAAAAGTATTTCTTTAAAAAATTGTACTTCACAATCTCTCTGCTGACACTTCTCCAGTTACCCTGTGGTGGCTGGCGGGTGTTTCTGTGTTTATGTCTTCAGGACAGGCTTCTGATTACTCCAGCGGATTGAGGATAGGAAAGCACAAGAGGACTCTCAAACAGCTCACTACCGGAGATTCAACATTATTGCCTAGTCACATTCCAGATTTCTCCTGTTGAGTTCAGTTTTCAGAGGAAAAACTCCAGTAAATGTGTTCTGTCACTACTGGGCAGAGAGACTTGAGGGAAGATTCACTTAAACAAAAAGGCTGAAACAGTTTCCTGATGGGAGTAGTATAGACTTTAGCCTGGGCAGTGCCATTTCCAGAGCTGCATCTTAAAGCTGTCCAGGGACCTCTGACCACGTGTCCTGCTTCGGTTGTGATCATTCTTGCTAATCTGTGTTTCAGGTGTGTTGAAGAGACTGGAGTGGCTCTTGGAACTGATGGGTTACATGAGAAACCTTGCTCACCAGTCAGCATCTGCTCAGAATGCGGCTCCTCCTGAGGTAAGAGCTAGAGAAGGAGTGAACCTAACTTACAATGTAAAACTTCTATTTTCGTTCCTAAAAGAAGACTCGGTTGCTGTGTTGCTCGGTTTTTCACTGCTGTAGCAAACACCGGAGGCCTTCAGCTTACAAAGAGAAAACATTCATCTGGCTCACAGACTGGGGTTCTAGCCCAGGGTCCATTGATCCCCGAGCTTTGGACATGTGGTAAAGTGATGCATTGTGGAGGGAGTACATTGCTGAGCCAGATCTCAGACCCAGGGTTCTTTGCAGAGCACATGTCCTCCCCACATCCCAAAGAGCTCCTACTACCTACTACCACCTTTACGGTCTGTTACTTTCCCAGGGCATCAACCTGGGGACTAAGGCTGGAAGCCATGGCCTTTGGGATCATCCAAGATCCAAAATCAAACATGCTCTCACAATTTTTCTTTTTTTTTATTTTGAGAAACACTGGATATAACTCTTTGATGCCATTAGGAAATAATAACTATTGTCATGTTTCTTGAGATGCCAAGACAGTCTTTAGAGAAATATTTTTAGCAAAACATGTTCTTTGATGCAAAGGACTCAAAGAATACCAGTTAAAGAGAGAACTCCAGGGTCCACATAGTGTGTGTATGATGCCAGGCTCAAGTCTCTGTTTTCTTTGGCTTGTGTGACTAAAGCCACCTACGATGAAGACATTCATGAATTATATGCAGAACATCTATGTGTGCCAAGACCTGCATGCAACATGTGAAGGTGTGCCCTATGACACCCCAAAGAAAAAGTCTCTAATACTGGATTGTAAAAACCAATACAAATAATACAATAATAGAAGCACAGCTCTAAACCACTTTTTTTCTTAATATTCTGTGTAGGCATTCTTCCCCGTTGAGTTAAAAGTTTCATAGCCTGATAATTTCTTTGGAATTCTAAACCATTTATCTGAAGAGTTGTGTGTCTTTTTGAAGTTACTAAAATTTTAATTCATCAGTTAGGATTTTAAGAGACTGAGGAATGTTTTTAAAAACAAAAACAAAAACTTGATCTTAGAGCATAAGCTATTGGTGTTCTGTTCAGGAAATTTCCCCTGTGCCCATGTGCTCTAAGCTTTTCCCCAGTTTCTTTTCTATTAGTTTCAGTGTGTCTGGTTTTATGTGGAGGTCCTTGATCCACTTGGAGTTGAGCTTAGTACAAGGAGATGAGAATGGATAGAGCCGACAGAGGGCTAATATCCAATGTATATAAAGAACTCAAGAAGTTAGACTCCAGAGAACCAAATAACCCTATTAAAAATGGGGTACAGAGCTAAACAAAGAATTTTCACCTGAATAACTTCGGATGCCTGGCACCTTAAGAAATGTTCAACATCATTAGTCATTAGGGAAATGCAAATCAAAATAACCCTGAAATTTCACTTCACACCAGTCAGAATGGCTAAGATTAAAAACTCAGGAGACAGCAGGTGTTGGCGAGGATGTAGAGAAAGAGGAACATTTCTCCACTGCTGGTGGGATTGCAAGCTGGTACAACCACTCTGGAAATCAGTCTGGCGGTTCCTAGAAAATTGGGCATGACACCTCTGGAGGACCCTCCTATACCACTCCTAGGCATATACCCAGACAATTCCCCGGCATGCAGTAAGGATACATGCTCCACTATGTTCATAGCAGCCTTATTTATAATAGCCAGAAGCTGGAAAGAACCCAGATGTCCCTCAATGGAGGAATGGATACAGAAAATGTGGTATATTTACACAATGGAATACTACTCAGCAATTAAAAACAATGAATTCATGAAATTCTTTGGCAAATGGTTGGAACTGGAAAATATCATACTAAGTGAGGTAACCCAGTCATAAAAGAACACACATGGAATGCACTCACTGATGAGTGGATATTAGCCCAGAAGCTCTGAATATCCAAGACACAGCAATTATCCCACACAGCATCCATTACAATTGTCTAATGTAGCCTGAAGCTTGGATTACAGATTTTTTTTAAATGTCTAAAGATAAACTTTTTATTGTTTAAAATAAAATGTTTCATATTTTTTTAAAAAACGGTTTTGTTCATATAACAAATAACTTCCTTGTTTATTTATCTTTTTAAAAACACCAAAAAATGGGGAAGTATTTAGATCTTGATATGATTAAGAATAAATTATATTTCTCTTGAAATGGAGGAGTAACCTGGAACTGTTGGGTCCTCCCTCACATAAGGAAAAGTCAGGAACCTTCCGAAGCCCAGATAAGCTCTTCGGTTGGCACAGAAACTAAGTTTGCTCTTCAGTGCAGTCCCTCTTTCGGGGCAGCAGGAGTAGTGGGAGAAAGGGAAGACAGCCTTGCGTCCTGATAGAGGCTGTCTTTGTGAACTTGTGTAACTTTGAATAAAACATATGTTCTCCTGTTGTTTCTATTTTCTTAACAGTCTTTGGACTTCTTGATGCTGGTATTTGCAGCTGCAGTGGTGGCATGGGCAGACCATGAGGCCCCCCTTCTCCTCGGCCTCAGTGCCAGTTGGTTGCCGTGGCAACAGGAGAATGGCCCTGGTGGGCCAGAAGCAGCCTTGCTTGGCAAGAGTCTGATGCATAGAGTCACTGTGAAAGCGGTTCTCACTCAGCTCCCCAGTAGCATGCTACTGTTGCTACAAAAAGAGCCATGGAAGGAACAGACCCAGAAGGTGAGGGGTGGCCGCCACCTGCTTAGCAGGACAGGCGGGCTTTTGTCTCCAGCAGTTGCTGCTGTATGATGGAAGTTGGAATTAGATGAAGCTTGGAGCGCACCAAAGGCTTTCATACTCATCCCCAAATCTCACACTCACGTGCCACGTTATAGAGGCAGAGGCCAGCCCGGGGTCAGGGTAACTATTGTCTAGACGGCTGAGAGCAGCAACAGCTGCTGTATGGTGATGGGGCACCTACAGAGAAAGCCTGCATCTCCATCCATTTACTGAGTGCACATGTGCTCTTGATCCTGGGTGGGAAGGATACATTTTACCTCCAGTCCTTGAAGTCAGGATACATACTCAGACAAACTCAAGATTCCCGATGGATGCGAGGTGAGATATAAGAGAGTGGCGTAGGCGCATAAGCATGGGTGGTTCCGAGAGCATTCCAGGGGAAGTGTGGCGCTAGAGTAGCTGTAGAACTGTGACACAGTGAAGGTTCCGTTTGCCTTCTTCTGTCTCATTATGTGTACTTGCCATAGCTGGCCTGCTGTAGATCCCAAACAGGGTTTTGTTAAAGCCCGGTATCGTCATCCCTGGCCTCAGGAGACCCCATTTCATAGGCAGCACTTTCAGGGTTAGTCCTCATGTGTGCACTCTCAGCAGAGCACATGGAAGCACCGCCTCGCTTGCTCAGCTTTATCTGGCTCTGTCCTGTCTCTAATACAGCTGATTGGAAGATTCTTTTCTGGATCCTACTTAATCAAAACTGTATTTTTATGATGTTGAAAGCTTTAAACTAGTAATTTGCCACTTATTTTGAAATATGAACATTAATCCTTAAAAACATTTCTGAACCATAAACCTGGCTTAGCTACGCCTAACCCTACTGAAAGGCCTTTCCCCCTTAAGTCATAAGTGTTAGGAGGCTTCCCCAAACTTTATGTTTTATGTTCTATTTTTAACAAAAGCAAACGTGGTCTCTTCTGTTATTCCCACACTGGGACACTGTTCACCTTGGATACAGGATGGACATCTTAAATTCATTGCTTATTTATAGTAGTTATCTACTAGTAAGCTATAAAACAGGAAGGAAAATTTATGAACCTATGATACTTGTCCAAAATGCATATGGAACCAGTTGGAGATGGTATGATGCAAAGAAAGTCACACAGCCATGTATAGCTTCATTCAAATCTTGACTCTGCTATTATTCAAAGGAAGTTGACTTGGATCAGGTCACATAACCTGTCTGAGCGTGTCAGAGTGACTAGAGATAATGTTCATGATAAACAGAAGTCCTCTGGGCCCATGTCTACGGTATGCTTTCTACACAAGGTCTTAGTATAGCTCTCTATGGAAAGTGGGTTTGGTTTTGAGGCCTCTTGATCACGGGTGTATCCTTCATCCCTGTCTCATCTCTGCACCACCTCCACCCTCATGTTATTCCCGATTTTCATGTCATTTCTACTTCTCCAGCCTCTTCAGGAAGTGCTTCAAGACCGTTGCCCTTCTTCTCACGTATGCAGTCCAAGATACTGTCTGCGCTCATGCTGATGGTGGGACTTCACTGACAATATTCTTTTTCACCCTAGTTCATTGACTGGCTATTTAGCATCATGGAAATTCCTAATGAAGCCTTTGCAGCAAAATCCAAGGATCTTTTGAGAGGTATTACTTCATGCTTTATGCCCAACATGAGGCAAAACTACTTGCGATGAAATGGAAGAGCATTGTTGGGCACTCAAGACCATGTCCTTACTATGGTATTCTGAGTCATAAAGATGGAGTAAAAAGGAGGGCCAGCACCATTAAAATTAACTTTTAGATAAGTGGTATTAAATATCCTTATAATTGTAAAATAATTAAATTTTCCAAAAATCAGAAAAGTTTAAATAGGGCCAACAAAGATCCAGAGTTAGAGAGACAGTTTTGATGGTATCCTTTAAGTTTTTCTTTATCCTGTACTTTGAGGACTCTTCTAAAATATTTGTAATGTGAAACAACTGGGAAATACAGAGAGTTCTCATTTCACCTTTTATGTTGTAACATTATTTGTAAATCCTACAGCCCCTTACACTAACTTCTAGTAACAGTCGCTGCTGCTCAGTGTTTCGGGAAGGGAACTAGGCATTGACGGATCTGTCAGGCACTCTCAGCCCTGCACTTCCCCACACACTGGCACGATGGCTGTAGCAAACCCCACATGTGGAAGATTTTTCTGAAAGTTTTGTAGAGTTCTAAACTCAGCCATGAGGTGCGATTTGGCCCTTGGCCTCCTGACCTGAGACGGCTCACACTTTGCACCTGTGTCTCAGGACTTGGGGTTCTAGGGCCAGCAGCCCCTGCGGATGTCCTTTGCATGCCACAAGACATTGCACTGAGAAGTGCCCTTCCCATTGGCCCACCCTGTGAGGCTTTGTCCAGCTTGGAGCCATAGCATGACCCATATTTTACAGTAAGGGGGATGTAATACTTTTTCATTATTAAACAGGCAGGAACATTCCAGGTGAATGGGAAGCGTGTAGCTGAAGGCCATGGCCTCGGTGTGATTCCAGGGCAGCGCAGAGCCTCACTGTGAGTCAGGCCTGTGACTTACCCATTCCTAGGGACTTGCTGATAGGAGTCCCTGTTTGTGTGCGGAAGGGAGTTTGCAACAGTGATGGTTGCAAACATATGCTACTAATTAGTAGCTCCAAAGCTACTAATGGATGTCAGTAAAGAAAGCAATCACTTTGTTTAAGGAACCACATCTTTACTAGATTCCTTCACATATTTTTACATTACATCTGAAGATATTAATATTCTAGAGTAAGATGAGAAATATGTAGCAATTACCAAACAGTGTTAATCAGAATTTCTCTACTTTTAATTGTTCCTTTGGACCCATAACAATGGGAAATACATACATTACAGATACAGGTCCAGGCAAAATTTAGTGTGAGTATGCTTGTTTCATTGAGCACAAGAACTCAGCTTTCTTATAGGTGTGAGGGCTTTTCTTTAATAAACATTTAATGGAGATAAGCCAGTTCATGTATAAAAGGATACAAATTTAAAGTAAATTGTTACAGAGGTAGCTAGCATACCATGTAAATACTAAAGACATTAAGAAAAACAATTATCACTAGCACACCAATCATCAATAGTTCTGCAAAATTTCCTATTTACTGTTTTGACACCTTTTTTGATCAAAATGATCTTTTTAGACGTAGCACAGCTCTGTCAAGTGAATCAATCTGTCCTGTGTTCTTGTCCTCCTAGCCACCCTGCTGTCCTTGAGAGTTCTCCCAGAGTTTAAGAAGAAAGCTGTATGGACCAGAGCATATCGTTGGTGACAGTCACAGGACCCAGCAGCATTCTCCACTGAAGGAGACAGACCAGAGAAACAGAAGCTTCTTAGGACCGCTGTCTGAGATCTGTGAAAGGTGATCCTCGCCGTTGGAGGCCATGAGAAGATAGCTGCATACTGACATGTCACTGCTTGTGGTCAGGAGACAGGTGCATTCCTTGGGTACCTGGGCATTTGAAACTGAAATAGAACCTGACTTCTATATGAACAGAGTTCATTGTAAAAGTCTTCTTTTCTTTGTGAAAACTGGAGTATATTTTTCTCTCCCTTAAGCTCTAGTAAAATAATCTTATGAGTTTTGTGCAATGTGACTTTTATTTTTAAGCGTGTGGAAAGATTTTGCCAGTGAAAGCAAACCATACAGGTCACAAGGATATGATAATTTCCTTGATATGATAAATAAGGCTTTCCATGAAGCCTTGTCATTGAGTTAGACAAACTTTATTCGTGTTGATAAAACACCCACTTAGAGAACTGCTGGGCACATTCCCATCACCAGGCATGACGCCGACGGGTACCATCGGTGATAGGTGGACTTCCCCTGCTGGGCTGCCAGGAGTGCAAGTGAAAGTCATCCAGTTCGCAACAGCAATAGCCGCAAAGGAGACTATAGTTCAAACCAAGACACTCAATGCTTGGTCTGGTGAAGTCTGTGTTGCTGTGGTCTCTTCTTCTGGAGATCATGCCTCCTACTTAGCAAAATCGCTGCCAGCTACCATTACCAAGGATAAAGAGTGGTTCATTTCCCCACAGGCATGTACAGTCAATACTGGGCAGACTCTAGGAATACATGTAGGTCTTTTAACAAGTATTCGGTCCCTGGCCAGTGGGATATACTCAGTGGTTCGGTCTAAGTCAGGCGTTGACCTGAGTCCTGGACACAGAAGAAATAGCCCCGAGCAAACTTGAACTGGGTTTCCCTGGGAGAAAGATGACAGGATGCTCAAGCAGCGAAAAGGGATAAACATCCCAGAAGAGCAATCTTTTTATAAGACTGAAGGCATCGTCACCAGAATATTAGTGGCCTAAAGGCTTGAAGTATTAGTGGTCTAAAGATCATGATTTCGGCTCCTGCCATGGCTAGAGTACCAGACAGCATTATAATTTTGATACTTGTTCATTATTGTGACTTCATCTGGGGCCCAATCTTCAACCAATCCTATAAATACACATACCAAGGGGTCATTAGGAAGGAAAGTCCTGGCACTGAAGTCAGAAGCCTTTGTGTCTCCTACACCAAGACAAGTGCAGGGGCTTTCACCACAGAGCTGCTACTCACAGGTGGCATGGATCTTCTTGTCCCAAAGTGCACCAAGTCACAGCAGCACTGCTAGTTCTGTTTTTCTTTTTTTCCAAATATATAATTCCTTTACAGGTTAGACTACGAGGAAATAGTTTAAGCCAAGCAGAAAAAAAAAAAAAAAAAGGTAGAAGCAATTTATACCAGCTTTTCTTCTCCTTCCCATATGCACTGGTGTGTATTTCCTACCAACTAGAGACTGGAAGTCATCTAATGTTTACTGTTGGATACCAGATTGTGAAAACACTAGGAGTTTCATTTTGCTTAGCTTGTTTGAAGTCTTGCAACAGTACCATGGGGAACATTGTTTTCTGCTTTAAAATGGAGCAAAAATACCTATTTCTACTGCATCAGACATCTTGGCTCCCACTTAAAGATGCACATCTGCTGAGAAAAACACCAGGTCTTTGGCACAGGGACGCCTGAGAGTACTGTAACAGAACCAGGTTTTCCTGCATGCATTAAAGTGCTTGGATTCCAGAGTACCTTGGAAACACAGGAGACAACGGTTAGTGAGGGGGAAGTGGGCGCTGAAGACAGCTTCTCACTGTGAATCAGCAACCAAACATTTGCTGATGCCCAAGGAACGGGAGAATCTGCGTAGACTTTGTATTTCAGATATATCGTGTCCTTTCAGTCCAGCTTCTTCTCAAACCTGGTGTTTTCTCCTGTTCTTCACAGGAAAACAGAAGTTTACAAAAAGAAGGAAACAAGATAATCCTCAGTCCTCTCTTTCCTAGTTCTTTGTTCTGATCAGTCATATATGAACAAGTCATGTGGTTTTCTGGCTATTGATCCTCTAAAGAGTCTACATTGGTAACACTAAGAACTAAACTCAAAGTATGCCACTGAAATAATAATAACCTCTCTCCTAGATACCTATGTGACCCCAAGTAGGTAAATTGTTCGGTCACGATGTTGCACTTTGTTTTACGCAAACACGAAGCTGTTTCTTTAGACCATGTTAGTAACTACGTAAAGGAGGGTTTTCTTACAGTCTTCTTCTGTCAGATTTTGAAAATACAAGTTGCCAAGACAAATAGTATTTGGCCATCCACCAGTGTAGGGTTAAGGCTACCTTATACCTCTCTGAAGTATCCAAGCACAGACTGGACTGGAAAGGTGTATACTTGGCAGGGATATGCTATCTGCAATTGTCTAAAATCATGTTCCAGTCATAATAGCTCCATAGTAACCAAGGCGCCACTAATACCATTTTATGGATTACGTGAATTAGTAGATGTTGACTTTTTTTTTTTTTTTTGAGTGGAAGTACTTAGAGGTGGAGCTTTGGGAAGTAAGTAGGGATGAAGAGGGAGGGAGCCTTTATGAAGGAGATTAGTGAGTTCACAAGAATGGATCTGAGAGAAGTAGCATCCTTCTCTATCACATGGCCACACAGCAAGGAGGCATCCTTCTGCATCCCACACTCAAAAGTCACTTGTCACTTGGCATCCTGATTTTAAGCTTTTTGATTTCTAGAATCACTCAATTTAATATTTTTTTGCAACAAACCAAACTAAGTAAACAGTAGTTACAAAAGGTGAGGCACTGCTGTATGCAAAGCATAGAAGTGGAGACGCCGCTTTGAAATGAGTGAGTAGATGGTAGAAGAGTTTGAAGATGTTGATAGCACCTTTTAGGGTGTGGTAAAGGTGAGTTTTGGTCAGAAATGAGAAACAACATCTGGAATGGAAGTCCCCGTTTTCCTAGGGAATTCATCATCATATCAATCAGATCTGATAAGTAGCCCCTATGCATTTGAAGAAACACCTCTGATTATCTGTGATGCACGATCACCTCCCAGAAGAGCTCAAGGGTGCATTCTGTCAAATCTAAGAAGTCTAATTGTCTTTCTATCTCTATTGGCTACAGCTCAAACTAGCAACGTTCCTGCTAGAAAGGCTGATCCGGTCTACAGTTCATGCCTATACTAATCTTATTGAGTTGGCTAGCATCGTGGTCTTGTACAGCCATGTCTCCCAAACCCTAAAACTTAAATTGCTATAGTTTTGACAACCAAGTTTTATAAGGTAGGGATGCACTTCATGACACAGCAGCAATCTAAGATACAGGAAGATGTTTCATTTTCTGTACATGTAATGTCCATGGTTCTAAGGGCAGGGGCATTTGTCTATAGAGTATGTTATCTTAGAATCAAAGAGGACATCTTCATATAAATCTGTTAGTTACGAGCGCAGAAGTTAATCAATTGGTTTCTCAAGTCAATTGAATTTACTCCATTGAATCTATTTCTCATTAACATTACAGGAAAACATTCAGAGTTCACTCATTATAAATGTAACTTGTATAAAGCCCACAGCCCTGGTGAGGCAGTGTATGCTGCACCTGTTGGGGATTTGTTCTTAAAGCATAGTAGCTTTGGAACACAGCGCCATGGTAGAATTTTTTCCAGTTCTATGTTCTTTTTCTCTAGCAGGTGCCCAGTGTTGTATTTGCTGCAGCTTAATCCACCAGTCCATCTTCTCTCCTGTGCGACAGACTACCTCACATGTTCTTCTGTTTGACAGAAAAAACTCGGAGGATGTCTTTTCTTTCTGTATAAAGATGGTTGTAGGTGAAATACATACCTACGGTACAAAAGGAAGTAAGGTTGATTAATCATTTCTCGGAAGTATCCGTGGTTTTAGGACATGGGCAGAGGGCTGTCTGAATTCCAGGAGCAGCAACAGTTAACAAGGAAGGCTCAGTTAGAGCAGTGAACTGTCCAGATTCTACACAGAAAGGCAGTGCAAGCAACTCTTACAGCCAACTCACTCTAATGCAGGGCTCCCCTTCCCCCACTTCTTCGGTAGCTTTCATCACTACCTCTAAAGTTCCTTCCACCCCCTTTATTTATATGTGGTATCCTTATACTTGAGAGCTTTTATCTCTCAGATATGATTCTTATCTTGATAATTTGTAAAGGGTAGAGGCTGGAAAATGTAAATAAGAGAATTCTTTCCCCCACTTTCCTGGAAAACATTTAATTGATCATTTGTTCAAATATAGTTTTCTATTACCCACACTGATTAATTTTTAAATAATTTTACTCTTTGACTTCAGGTTTCCTGTGTTACTGAACATATTAGTGGGTTCACTGTGATATCTCCACATGTGCATGTGAGAAGCATTCATCGAATCTCACGTCCCTTCTGCTGGCTTCCAGCCCCACATAATTACTAGTCAACATTCCTGTCAGTTCTTAAACTTCCAGGCAGAAGCAAGAACATGATAGCTGGTCTTGCTTAATATTCCCTGTTTCTCCTCACTGTCCTGGAATAACAGGAACTCGCTCTTTGTGGCTCAACGTCCCACTGTGTGAGCATGCAGCATGTTTTCTCTCTTTGCCCATGTTGACAACCTCCTGGGCCCCACGGCTCTCTACTGCAGGGAGTGCATTCTTTTCATACCCTGCTAACTTCCCTTCCTTTGTCCTCTCTTTGAGGTAGCTGGGTCATGTGGTAGTTCTAATTTTAGGGGTTTTGAGGAACTTCCACATTGCTGCAGGAGTAGCCGCACTAATGGGCATTCCCGACAACAGTGGTTTCTTTTTCTCCACATCCTCACTAGCATTTGTTTTTGTTATTGTTTGGTTGATAGCCAGCCAATCTGACTGAACTTAAGTGATAGCTTACTGAATCTGTTGTCCTGGTGGTTAGTAACATGGAACATTTATTTCATAGTAGTTGGCTCTGTGTGTGTATGTGTGTGTGTGTGTGTGTGTTACTTTGTAAGTATATGCATATCACAAACACATTTTCTAAATGTACTAATTTCGTATTGAATTTCTGAGGTCTCTATACCTTCTGAAGAATCAGCAACTGATCTCTCCCGCTCTGTAGGTTTTTTCCTTTGCTTTGTTATTTGCTGTGTAGAAGGAACAAACTGAGGAAAGACTGCCCCTTTTCATGGATTGGCAGAAGTCCTTAACTGTCCTTAGTGCTCAAAGTGATCTAGGGATTCAATGAAATCTCCATCAAAACACTGTTATCATTTGAGGTTTGTGACTAATTGATATCATCTCATTAATTCTTACTTTTGTTCTCTTAACTATTGGCACCTCATTCAAGAATTATCTCCGGATACATATGCAGCAGAGGATGACCTTGTCTGACATCAATGGGAAGAGAGGCCCTTGGTCCTGTGGAGGTTTGATGCCTCTGTGTAGAGGAATGTTGGCGTGGTGGAGCAGGAGAGGGTGGGTGGGTGGGGGAGCACGCTCATTCAGGCAAAAGGGAGAAGGAGGATGTGGGATGGGTAGTATCCCGGTTACCCACCGGGAAGTGGAATATCATTTGAGATGTAAACTAATGGAATGATTAATAAAAGAGAAAGACCAAAAAAAAAAAAATACTGTGTGTTTCTCTGATGTGCATTGTTATTGTTGGCTTGTTTATTTCTGGGTGCTCTGTTCTATTTTACTAGTAAATGTGCCTTTTATGCAGTGTCACTGCTTGCTACTGAGCTCTGCCTTATGTCTAGAAATCAGGTGTCTCTGCCTCCAGCCGTGCTCTTTTCTACTTGATTCTGTAGATTCTGGCTTGCACGCTAATGCTGTCAGGTTGTGTTGCTGCTGTTCTGTGCAGCATCCCATTTGCTATTCTATTCTTATTAAAATTATTTTCTTAAAAGCATATGTGTTTATGGCACTTGCACATGTGGTTGCTGGAGCACACACCACGTGTGCAAATGTAGTGGCTAGAGGGAGACTCAGCTATATCACTCTCTGCCTTCTAGCCCTGAGACGAGGTCTCTCACTAAACCCAGAGCTGGACTAGCAGCCAGCAAGCCCCGGGAATTCTACCTCCAACAGCCCAAGTTAAAGGTGTGTGGCCATGCCCAGTTTTTTTGGTGGATACTGGGGATTCAAATTCAGGTCCACATGCTTGTGCAGCATGACTCTTAGCCACTGACTGATGATCTCAGTCCTCAATGTTTCGATGGAGACTGCAGCGGATCCCTAGATCACTTTGAGCACTAAGAACATTCAATGACTTCTGCCAATCCATGAAGATCGGCAGTCTTTCCATCTTCTAGTACGTGATGTTTCTCTCATCAGTGTTTCGTACTTTTTTTATACCGGAATTTTCTTAGTTTGTTCCTAGGTATATGTTTGTGGCTGTTGTGACTTAGATTTCATTCATAAATTCTTCCTTAGCAAATTCATTATGTGCGGAAGAGCTTTAAACAAATAAACAAAAGTCCTAAGTAGACAGCCCCAAGTAGCATCGAGCCTTAAGAAGACAGGGTTGTTTTGAATGAACTGAGTTCTTCATCTGAAGAACATTAGCGTCAGAGAATGTGGAGTATGTAACACCCAGCTTAGGAGCTTTGCACATCAAAGGCTGCTTCTGTCCTCCTACCTCACTCAATCTGTCTCTTCCCTAGTAGTTCTGGTGAAGTCTTTATGCCTTCCCCCAATCCCCCCACCCGTACGCACACTTAGCTGTTTCGACGCCCTTCTGTCCTATATATCTACCTTTTCTTTCTCTTGTCTAATTGCTCTGACTAAAGTTAAGATGACATTGAAAGAGAGCAAGGAGAGCGAACATCTTGTCGTTCCTGATTAGAAAGGAAAGACTGTTTTTCAACATTCAGGATGGTATTAGGTCTGGGCTTGTTATACATAACTTGTTTTCTGTTTTATCATGAATGGATGTTTAACTTTAGCAAACGATTTTTCTACACCCACTCACATGGCTTTTTATATCATGTGGTAGTTTATTGGATTGTAGAGGTTGAACCATTCTTGAATCTGGGAATGAAGCCTGCCTTCTTACAGTGTATGATCTTTCTGATTCACAAGTACTCTGTTGACTGGGACCGTTCTATAGTTTCTTCTTATTTTCTATAAAGTTTTGGTAATGGTAATGCTAGCCAAAATGATTATCTATTAATGCAAGAAGTAGTACAGGTTACTTACTCTAAAATCTCAGTAATATCATCAGTGAAGCCATCTCATCCTGGCTTTTCTGCACTGGGACGTTGGTTACTAGTTATTGTGCACTACTAATCTATTCAAGTTTTTCTATATTCTGTTGAATTTCCATATCCTGTTGGTTGAATTTTGGTGTGTTTTTTATATCCATTTCCATATTTTAAAATGTATTAACAGGTAGTTTTTCAAAATAATCTCAACCAATCATTTATTTCTTTGCTGTGGATTATAATTTCTCCTTTACCATTTCTAACTTCATTTCTTTGGATCTTCTTTTTTTGAGGTTATTCTAACTGAAAGGTTTATCCACTTTGTCCTTTTGAGTAAATAACTACCCTTGTTTCATTGATCTTTGGTACTTGTTATTTTATGTTTCATTTCTGGTCTGATTTTTATTTCTCTTCATACAATTATTTGAATTTTGGTTTATTCTTGCTTTTCTTAGTCCTTGAGATGCATGATTATATTGTTTATTTGAAATATTTCTTTTTAAAATATTTTTCTAGATTATTGGTATTGTTTTATATATACACCATAGATTTGGGGTCCTGTATTTCCATTGGTTTCAAGAAATTTTAAGTTTCCCTTGGAATTCTCAGTGACCTTTAGTTTGTCTGTGAGAGAAAGTGGAAACAGGGTGCAGCCAGCACCTGAACACGTTTCTTTGTGGACCAACTTGGGCCATGTACCTTGTAGACAGGAGCACTAACTGAAGCCTTAGCCTTGCTCAAGGATGCTACAGTTGACCCCTGTGGTCAGAGAAGCAGTAGACCACAGGTAAGTGGCAGGCACCCATGCTTGGATCTGTGGGAAGGAATGGTTGGTCCTCACACTGCTATGACTCTACATTCTACTGGTCCTACCTCGGTCTCAGACGGCAAGTTCTCCAGTCCCCTGTATCCAACACAACTTGTTAGGACTCTGCTCATTCACCCGTAGCCAGATTTCCCTATCCCTAGCGGTGTAGATGGCATGACAGCACTCAGATATTTTGTATCTGTTGCTATGCCAAGTCTTTTAATATTACAGTGCATAAGCTTTGCCCAGTAGTTTCTTGTACTCACTTCAGACTGCAGTTCCATACCTACTGCTCTGTGTTTTCTTTGTGGAGCAAAGTACTAGATGTCTCTACTCATCCATCTTGTAAAGCCATGTTGAAATACCACATGAGTATAACTCTCTCTCTCTCCCTCTCACTCTCCTCTCTTCCCTCTCTCCCCCCCCACCCCCATGTGTGTGTGTGTGTGTGTGTGTGTGTGTGTGTAGTTTGTTGTTTTGGAGACAGTGTCTCTCTATGTGGCCCTGCCTGTCCTGCAACTCTCTACAGAGATCCAGCCTTCCAAGTGCTGGGATTAAAGGTGTATATCAGAAGCATGGCTCAAGTGTTACTTTTAAAAGATCTATTTATTGTGTTCATAAGTGTTTTACCTACATGAGTATATGTGCACAATGCACATGCCTGCTTCCAGAAGAGAGGGTATGGATCCCCTGGAACTGAAATTATGGATGGCTGTGAGCTGCCATGTGGGTGTCCAGGTTCTCTTTAAGAACCTGTGCTCTTGCCGGGCGGTGGTGGCGCACGCCTTTAATCCCAGCACTTGGGAGGCAGAGGCAGGCGGATCTCTGAGTTCGAGGACAGCCAGGGCTATACAGAGAAACCCTGTCTCGAAAACCAAAAAAAAAAAAAAAAAGAAAAGAAAAGAAAAGAAAAGAAAAGAAAAGAAAAGAAAAGAAAAGAAAAGAACCTGTGCTCTTAAGCACTGAGCCATCACTCCACTTCCTACAACTGTAAGTTTGTGTCCTAAAGTTTTTTTTGAGCCTTCATCACCCTGTTTCTATTTGCCTGCTAAGGGATGCTAGCATATGCAGGTAAAGCCAAACAAAACAAAATGGGTATAAATGGGAGAAAATAGCTAATCCTTCTGTTTTCCATTTTGTATAGCAGTTGAGTCCTCATGGTCAAAATGTCTGTATTCCATGCATCTTGCAAGCAAATTTTCCACCAGTAACATTGGTCTTGCTTTGAAGTGAAATTGTGTAATTCTTGGTTTCGTGATACCCCACAAAAAGCACCAGGGGCCTTAACCAGACAGTCTAGTTGACTGTGCAGGGCTTCCTCTTTAGTTCCTCTCCATTTCCTAGTCTGTGCAGGACAATGACACTATAAACCAACACACGCACACGAAGAACACAAAACAAAATATCTACTTACCTATGAAGAGCATCATGAGATACAGCTTCAGCACATAAGGGAAATAGGTGGATATGTCAAACGGAAGCATGGTGGAGTTTGTGCCAAATGACTCAAAATAAGGCAGGGACTGATAGATGGTGAACGCTGTTTAAAGAAAAAGGATCATAAAGATTCCCTTTCTGGGTTACAGAGGTGTAAGTGCATGTGTTTCTAATGAAGGAGAATTTCAATTGGCAGTAACGGTTTTGTGATGATTGCTGAATTCTTTAGCTAAAGGTTCAGCTTGACATAGAAATCTGTGGAGTGATTACGAGGCTTATTGTTCTAGCATTCTTGTTAATTATTGCCCATTGTACACTGTACCATTGGTTGAATCCACACATTTCATGCTTACATGGAAAGACTATATAGTGCTTCTTAAAATGGTGAGTTAAAAATATATCTGTCAATGCTTGCTAAAAGGAGCCTGATATGGCTGTCTCCTCAGAGGCCCTGCCAGAGCCTTACAAATGCAGAGGCAGATGCTCACAGCCAACCATTGGACAGGGCATGGGGTCCCCAATGGAGGAGTTAGAGAAAGGTCTGAAGGAGCTGAAGGGGTTTGCAACCCCATAGGAAGAACAACAATATCAACCAACCAGACCCCCCAGAGCTCCCAGGGACTGAGCCACCACCTAAGGAGTACCCATGACTCCAGCTGCATATGTAGCAGAGGATGGCCTTGTCAGGCATCAATGGGAGGAGAGGACCTTGGTCCTATGAAAACTCAATAGATGCCCCAGTGTAGGGGAACCGAGGGCAGGGAGGGGGAGTAGGTGAATGGGTGGGTAGATGGGCACCCTCATAGAAGCAGGGGGAGGGAGGGAGGAAAAACCTCCCTAACCAGGAAAAGGGATAATATTTGAAATGTAAATAAAAAAATATCCAATAAAAAAATACATCTTTCTCCTCGCCCACAAATAGGGAGACAGTCGGGATGGAAAGCACTGCCTAGTGTTTTCTTCCTGGAGTTACATGACACATGTTTAACATAGAGAAGACGCTGAGCAGTTCCGCAGTGATGAAATGGACCACCCAGCATTCTGTCAGCAGCACTGGCCTTAGGACATCTGCTTTCTTCTCAGCCCTAGAAGAACTCAATGCAAACTTGGAGGAACTCTGTGAGAAATACTGAAATTATTCTGTGGGAGGAGGCTAGTTTAGTGTGAGGTACATAAGAGAATCCACGAAATGATATCATGTGTAGTTTTTTAATAGCATTCCATGCAGGAAAATGGCATGCTATAGTTATCTAAGCTGCTGCCATCAGAAAAGGGAAGTAAAGGATAGATTTTTGCCTTGCATGTATGTAGGTGTACTACATGCATGCAGTCCCTGTGGAAGCTGGAAGACGGTGGTGAATACTCCAAGACTGAAGTTACAGACAGTTGTTAGATGCCATGTGGCTGAGAACCAAACCCAGGTCCTCTAGAAGACCAGCCACTGCTCTATCACTCCAGCTCCTTGATGCACTTTTCTTTACAGTGATTCTCAAATTCTTTCAAAATAAAATGCGTTGCAATGTGATAAAGTCGGAAGCTGAGGCAGATAGATATGGGATGGTGGTATCGGTGCAGGGCTTCCAGTGGGCACCAAGCATGCCATTAATACGGGCAGCCTCCAGGTCTGCCTCCAGGTCTGCCTCCAGGTCTGCCTCCAGGTCTCGGGCATTCTGACATAGGAGTAACCACTTGGGTATTTATAGGAGCTGTGTTTATTTGTTGAATTTATCAGTCATGAAAAATATAGCTTTAAAATTAAATAAAAATTAAAACAAAACAAAAACAACAAAATTAAATAAGAAGTTGTTAACTTTATTAAAAGTAGGTTTGCTTCCCTGCATAGTTTTATACTCTGGAAGGTCCAGCACACACAAAGGAGAGATCCCAGGCTCCCCTCCTCCGCTACCTGGAGCTAAGCATCGTTAACACTGTGCCATGGGTGTGCCTTGATTCTTTTCTGCTGATACTTCGGATGTTGGGAGAGGGATTTACAGTATAATAAGAGGGAGGGCTGTATGGCACCCGTACCAAAACAGGCTTCCTTCTGCATGGAAGCACCTAGAACTCTGAATACCAATAACGGAAATGTTTCTTGTACACTTATTCATCCCTCCTTTTAGGGAACGAGTCCATTATACAGTCTTTAGAAAAAATTAACTCTTTGTTTTGTTAATACAGTTTTAATTGAAAAATCTCAATGTATATATTTATGGACCACAGTATGGTGTTGATATATGTATATAATGCTGAATGATAAAATCTAGTTATTCAACATCTCATATTTTTTAAAGTGAGATAATTACTCTTTTGGAAATGTACACTATTACTGACTGCACTCGCCCTGCTATACATGTCTTGTAATTGTATTCCTCCTAATGTAAACCTTATACTCTTTCTAAAATCCATTCCTTCTATGTTCCTTATAGTATTTCCATATGACAAGACAAGCAAGTGCTCTTAGCATCTTCCATGAGTGAAGAATGCCATTCTTAAAGAATGGGTGACTGGGTTTTTTGTTATTCTTGTTTGTAATGGTTCATAAAACATTATTCTCTAGATTTTCTGAAAATATTTTTAACAGTTCATTTTAAAACAATAGGAAATTTAAAATTCTGACTTATTGTTTCTAGGCATTATATATTGAAAACATATGATGTTCTTTTATATACTGGTCTTTATATACTCAACAGTTATTGACAACAGCACCCTTTATGATGCCTGTATTTTCCGGTAGTTACTTTAACATGCTTTTTGCATTATTTAAAATCTTTAATTATGACTTTCCAAAGAAACTCCCTGCAGCCTGTCAAATCCTCTACTGGGGGAAGCATTTGGTTTTTTGCTTAGTGCAGGCAATAGTTGACCTCCTGTTTATTGGGTGTGTATACTGGTGCACGTGAGACAGGCAGGAAGCAAAAGGCAGGCCCCTGTGTGTGCACATGGAACTGGTCTAATACGGGACATGCAGTCAAGAAGCATACAGATGTCTCGTTGCCACTGAGCTGTACCCCATGAAATAATAATCCGAGGTGCTGTACTGGGGAACTATTTTCGTTGAGAAGTCAGAGGCTTTCCTCTGAAAATGGATAAGCATGGGATGGCAGTCAGATGGTCGCTGGCAGAGATGGGATGCTTTGGAGGTGGTAAGAAGCCCTCTAGCCAGAGATGACCAAATTTCTAAGTCTTAAAAAAATTTAACTGTATGTTAAACCCAGTTTGGGGATGTAAACAGACTTAGGGGCGAAATGAGTTGCCCCAGACTCATAGTTGATGCAGGCAAGGACCTGGACCCTGACGTTTCTTTCTAACCCGGTATGTTGTACTCTGTGTAGGACCACCTCTGCCTTGAATTTTAATGTCCTGTCTCCCCTATTCTCCCTTCTTCCCTCTTCTTCCTTCTTCCCCTCTCTCCTCCCAATCTTTGAAACAAGGGCACTCTCTCCTAGGCTGGCCTGGAGCTCTGTAGACCAAGCTGACCTGGTATCTGCCCCCGGTGTTACGGGTATGCCCCATCACGTCCCAGTGGATTTTGCTACTTAATGATTTGCTTCTTTGAAGCAAGGAAATAGACCTGGAAAGTTATCATCAGTAAGCCAAGAACCATGAAAAAATAGCAATTTCCCTATCAAGAAACTAGTGAACAATTATAGCTCAATAGCTTATATCAATCAGAAATACAACACAACTCTTACCTTCGGCAAGAACACACAGAGGGTAAATTGGCATCCACAGTGTTTGACTGAGCCATGTCAAGACAGCATAAGATGTCCCTATGACTGACAGCATGCTGTAAGTGTACCTGGAAGGAGACAGGTAGTTCGTAAGCATCATTTGCTGCTGCTGTCCAGGAAGTGAGAGAAGAAAATAAATTACTACAAATTAAACACAGGAATGAAATTGGAAGTAGGAAATACATGCTTTATTTTCTAAAGTTTAAGTAAGGACAGGGGTTAAAATGCTGTATTGTTGCAGGGGAAACCTGTATCTCTCTGGCTTATCTCATGGGGTGGATCATAGATAATTATACAGCTGAAGAGAACAAGAATGTGGCTCTTACCTCCTCCCAAAAACTTACAGCTATAAGCTTCCATGATTAATGACTTCAATTTTACTTAAAAGCCAAGCTCATTGTATGCAGCAACAGCTAAGCTTCTTGAAAAGACAGACCTATTTGCACATATTTTAATGGATGATGTTATTAAAACACAACCCCCAAATTAATATCTACCATCCCTCTGCTTCTGCAGCCTTACCCAGTTACATAATCAGAACTGGCCTTGGAAGCAGGTTTGAGGTACGGTAAGTAAGTTTAAACCCGCTAGTGCAAAGTAGTCAATGTGATTTTATTTATATAAATAAGCCAGTGATCTCTATATTTCAACATGTCAGAATTACCCAAATGGCCTATTGACTCACAAATTGCTTTTCCTTTCTCTCTTCTTTCTTCAGTTCAGGATCCCAGCCCATGAGAAGATATAATTCACACTCAGGGCAGGTCTTCCTCAACTAAACTCTGGAATTTTGTGGGAACACCCAAGGGTGGTCCTCCATAATGCTCTCAGAATCCAGTCAAGTTCACAATATCAAGCATCACAGAAACTCACTAATACAGTTCAATATCTATTTTTTTGTTCCTTGTGTCTTTGGTGTCCTGTCTAAGGGTACACTGTCAAATACAACTTGATCTTTTCCATGCAGTATCCAGTTGTCCTGTTACCTTTTGTTGAGAAGGCTATTCCTTCCCTGTTGAATCTCTTGGGACCTTTGCAAAACTTAACTCAAACTAGAAGAGGTTATCTCTGAACTGACAACTCTATCCCCTATGGAGTAGGGTCTATGAAGTAGGACCACACATGTAATTATTGTTGCTCTGTAGTAGGTCCTGAATTGGAAAGAGTGAGACCAAGTGTGTCCTTATAAAAGTTTGATTCATCTAAGTTCAGGTTTATATGTGAATTTTAATATTAGCATCTTAATTACTGCAACAAAACCAGTTGAGATTCTAATCGGCCTTTCAAAGACTGCAGATTTACTTGTGAGTATTGGCATCTGAACAATATTAAGTTCCAATGTGGGATGCTTTTCCATTTATCAATGTCTACTGTACAAGGTCTGCCTATTTTTGCTGAATATATCCCTGAGTAGTCCATTCTGTTGGAGACAAGGTTGGTTTTGTTACTTCCATTTTCAGATAGTTCCCTGAAGATATATAGAAATGCAGCTGATTTGTATTAACCTTGAGTTGGGTTGTGCAACTCTACTAAACTTGTTGGTCACTCACAGTTTTCTACCATGTGGAAGCCTTTTACATGTTTTCCTAGTTGTTGTGGCTAGGAATTCCAATACAGTGTTGAACAGAGTGGATATCCTTATCATGTTCTTAGGAGGAAAGCATATGACCCATCATTAGCTCTCATGGTAGTTGTAATCTTTTCACAGGCACCTTCAGCAGATGACTAAAATCCCTGCTCACTATTTTCTTTAAACTATTTCACAGTAGATTGAGATGACATGTCTATCCTCATTTTGCAGAGAGAGAGAGAAACAGTATCAAAAGAAGAATGCAGAGGTTTTACTACTGGCTATAAGGGAAGCAAATTCCATGAGTGCTCATGGCATATTTCTTATTGCCAAAATGTGGCAATAATGCAAATGTACATCAACTATGAGGATGATCCAGGGTTTTGTTTATACAATGGAATATTATTCAGCCACAAAATGCCATGAAATACCATGACATGCTACAACACCGTATTGAGAACATTATTCCAAGAAACAAGAGGATGGTAACAGAAGACCACCTACCCATTGATTCCATTTACATGAAACACAAAATAGGAAAATCTATATAGTAAGAATATGGTTGCCAGGGCCTGGGGAAGGAAGGAATCAAGAGAGATATGTGCAGATGGGCATAGATTTCTAACAGGTATTAAAAACATTCTTCAACTAAATAATAGTGATGGTTGTACATCTCTTTGAGTCTATGGTAACACACATATTTCATATTTAAAAAGTTAAATTGTGGTAGGTAACTTATGTCTCAATAAAGTAGTCATTTACAAAAAGGCAAATGGTTTGACCAAGTTCATGTATCAAATAAGTAGTGGAAGTCGTTTTCATACCACTGTATCCTCTATGTCCCCAAATGATCCCATGATAGTTTACTACTACTTTTAAAGTGAAAGTTATTTTATTCTGTTGAGTTTGTCTGAGAATGGATACTAAGGTAGGCGGACTCATATTCCAATACAACGTAAGACTGTGGTCCCTAGGGAGGAACCAATGCCTTATATAAATAGGAAGTCACGGGCTACAAAAGTCCTAGTATGAACGCTATTTTTGAAACATTATATAGCTTACTAAGCACACGTACAATCTTTAGGACTCAGCCTACTGTTGAGGCTATATTTTAACTTGGTCAATTTATTGACAATAGGATAAAAATATCAGAATAAAATACTCAATCTCAGCCACAAAATAAGGACTCTTTTGGGGCCTGCTCCCATCCAGATATTTGAAGTAGGAGTAGTTCCTATGGATGCCACAAAAGGACTAAGTTAGCCATCGGATCCCACTAGAAATGGATTCCCCAGAGAAATGAGGTCCTAATATAAAATATTCTTGAAGTCACAGAAACCAACTGTTACAGTTTTCTCCTCTGTTGCTATAAGAAAACATTGACCAAAATCAATGGTTTGGGGAGGGGGGAGAAAGACTCCCAAGTCATAGTCCCTCACTGAAGGAAGCCAGGGCAGGGTCTGAAGCAGTGGGTAGCAAAGGTGCTTGCTGACTTGTCTCCAGGCCCACAGTGGGCTGCCCCATCCCCCACCAATTAGCAATAAAAAAAAATGCCTCCACAGGCTGACCGGATGGAGGCAATTTTTCAGATGAAGTTCCCTCTTTTCCCAGGGGGTCAGGTTGACAACTGAAGCTAACTATGACACCAACTTTGTGGGTTCTGACAAGTAATGGAAGTCCATTATTAAAATAATGCATGCTAGAAGAAGGATAAGGTCCCTTCCATTAGTAGATAGCTGTGAGGTCATTTCAGGTTGGTGTCATGGCAAAGCCTTGTGCTGGGAGCCTAAGGGCTCGGATTTGCACTTAAAATACAAAGATTGATTTTCATTCTTCTTCATATGCCCATTATGGAAAGTCCTACATAGACATTTCTATTTCAATATAAAACAATATGCAGTGAGGTTTTTCTGTCTCATTCGGAGTAACCAGTACGATCAGTTATTACTCATTTCACCAAAGCAATTTTCCCTTGTATTAGCAGATTGATTGATGATTAAGACAGGATCTCACTGTATAGTACTGGTTGGCTTGGAATTAGCTATAACGGCCAGGCTGGATTTGAACTTACAAAGATTCACCCATCTTTCCTTCTGAGATTAAAGGTATGTACAACAATGCCCAGCAATGTTGCTTACTTACCTTACCATATCCAGTAGATTCCAAAAGATGAATAAAACACACACTATGTATTTCTCTTGGACCTCCTCTTGACTGGTGATCACCCCAAAAAGGATGACCACTCTCTCTGTGAGCTAATAGAAACAAGTTAAGAATTGGGGTCATCTTTTAGGCCATTTAGGTAATTTTCTACTTTAAAAAAAACATGGCTTTGTTTAAAAGAATGCTTTAACTGGAAATATATTTTCTAACCTATTAATACCAGCTGTCCCTGAAAGAATTGTGTTGTGAAAGACTTTAATTTTGTTTGTTTTTATGTACTTTTATAATTATATGTAACGAAAGAAAGAAAACATTTTCCTAAGTCAAGATATTGTCTCTCTTCTTGACATATACACATTTCTATTCACGTTGGCAAGCTCTACTTGAATGTCCACTATGAATTAGATCAGCAGTTCTCTGTAGGTCATGAGCCCTTTGGGGGTCATTCCAAGGGGTCACTTAAGACCATAAAAAAACACAGATGTTTACATTTTGATTCACACCAGTAGCAGAATTACAGCTAGTAAGTAGCTATGAAAATAAATTTACAGTTGGGGGTCACCACAACATGAAGAACTGTATTAAAGGGTTGCAGCATTAGGAAGGTTGAGAACCACTGGGTTGGATGATACAGTAAACATGGCCTGCCTTCAGAGTTAGTGGTGGGGAATGTAATTACAGTATGTGCTGCCGAGGGATGCACAGGTGAGGAGATGCTTGCTGCCAGAGAGAAGGGTGAGGAGAGGTTCGGGAGGACAAGCAGCATTTCAGCTGGCTCCTGATCGACAGATTGGAATTACCCAGTAGAGTAGATATGAGGAAAGACATCCCACACAGGAGCAGCCTCAGCGGAAGTAGCAGTGTGATGATCTACACTGCCTTGGAGAGGAGCAGGAACCACAGAGAGGCTGGGGTGGCTGGGAAAGTAAATGGAACTGCGTCTGGGGCTGGGTTGTGAAGGCTCTTGAATGGCAGGCCTGGAAATCTCAATTTTAGCCAATAGAGAAGTCACTGTAACTTTTTTTTCAGGACAGTAATATAATCTTAACCCTCCTAAGCCAGTGGAAAATAGAAAGAATTTAACACATTCTTGGAATATATGTTATATATGCCAAGTTATAAGCATTTAAAGATAATTGAAAAACTCACATATTTTGGCTTAGTTCCAATTAGCAGCTTAAATAAAACACAGTACTCTTTCCTTACAAAGTATAAAGTGCCTTGTGTTATAGTCACATAGCCTGTACAGTCTACATTTTTGTGCTTAATAGGGCATTTCTCTTTGCTCTCAGTGGCAAAAAAAAAAAAAAATGAACTGGACATTGATGGAGCATGTTAGTGGCAAAGAAGAAGAAAACTTAAGGGGGTTGACTCGTATTTTGTATAGCCATCTTTTTTTTTTCTTTTTAAGCTGACTAAGGAAAAATACATCCTGAGATAATCCACAACAGAATCATGGGCTTTTAGTGTTAAAAAACCCCAAGATTTGTCAACAGCAGTCCACATGATCAGAAATCCACATGTATAAGCTATGTCAGCGTGTTTATGACTATGGAGGTGAGTCAAGGGGGCCCTGGCTAAGGGGAATGAGACATGATTCAAACTTAGTCAGTCTATGGGAGGCATCCACAGAGCTCTTTCCTCTCATCAGTCCTTCTTTAAATTCTTCTAAACTGCAATTTAAGTAACTGAATAACCCAACCTGGCCGACGTGACTCCTGGCATCTGTTGGATGTAAGACTTGAGCATCTCACTAATACTCAGGCACCATCCCATCATGGATTGCTTGCAAATCTGGTGGCTAGGAGACTTGGGCTTCCTAGTCACCAGTGGGACGATCGAAGCATTTAAATTCTCTGGTTTCCAGCTTTCATCTGAGTGGGACAGCTTGGGCTGGGATTACAGTGGTCTACATAGATGGATCCCATCATCCTCAAGTTTTAGAGTGTTCAACTAGAGCTTAGAAATCTATGCTGTGCACATCCATGTGTGTGCATTTCCTGAGGTTTTCTTTTTTTTGTTTTGTTTTTGTTTTTTGGGTTTTTTTAAATGTTTGTTTTACAAAACATAAGTTCTCTGAGTTTTAGGCATTAATCAAATGCAAGATGAGATAGTGTCTAAGTATTTGTGAGAGGCAGCCTCACTGGTAGATTTTTCTCTGCCCTTTAAATGGTGAGGACAGAGAAAAATCTACCAGTGAGGTTGGGGCTATATGATGAAACTATATTAAAACATCAGTAACAGCTCTGTGACTCCTTGGTGATGGAGTCCCTAGTTGCATAGAAATCAGCAGTGGATGAATACAGAAATAGGAAGATTCCCACCACATGAAATATCAACCTAATTCATTATCTGACGGGTATATCACTATATTCAATGATGGTAAAATAGAGGAATTTTGTTACAGGTAGTAAGTTGATAAGCCAGTTTCAAAATTTATAGTTTTATATTTAATCTCCAAAATAACACTAAGAAGGCACTGTTGCTATTTATTTGCTTTTACCCAAAAGCATGTGTTTTCCTAGGTTTCCCAACCTCACTAGGAAGATAATGACTTCCTTCACGTCTGGAATCAAAATCTAGCCAATGACTCTAAGTCCTGCATATATGTTGGGGGCTCCAGAACCTAACATCCAGACAATGGTCTGTTATTTAAAGGAGTTTCTACAGCTGGTTAGATGGCTCAGCAGGTCATGGCGCTTACCAGGTAGGCTTGGGGACCGGAACATGCCATCCTAAAATCCTTGTAGACTTGTAAAGAGGAAACTGACTCCTCCACCTTGTCTTCTGACTTCTACATGTGCATGCAGCACATCTGTATTTAATTTTTAAAAATGACAAGTTACATTGTTAAATGACAAGGTAGTTTATAAAAGTGAAGGGTTTCTTGGCTGTGCCAGGGTGGCTCCAGCAAAAAATTCCAAATAAACTGAGTGGTCATACACCACAGAAGGCATGACGGTGGGGGCGGGGATCATTGAGAAGAACATTCTAGCAGGATGGGAAGGAGGCATGAAATGCCTAAAAGTCATTAATAAATGTATGAAACTATAACA
This sequence comes from Apodemus agrarius, assembly GCA_964023405.1. Lineage (NCBI taxonomy): Eukaryota > Metazoa > Chordata > Mammalia > Rodentia > Muridae > Apodemus > Apodemus agrarius. Next base: position 66,114,064 of record OZ030009.1, on the reverse strand, counting down.
ATATTTTTTAATTTAAGAAATAGGAAAAATGGAAGGGTAAGAACAGTATCCTGACTGTGGGAAGAATTTCTCAGCTCAGTAAGTTTCAATCTCAAAATTATTATTTCACCAAAATTATAACTACTTTACATCTTACTAACTTTTATAAAACACAAAACATGTGTTTGTGTGTGCATGTATACATGTTTGAATGTATATATGTACACACACATATATGTGTGAACATATGTGTGGAACCAGAAGTTGATCTCTAGGGTTATTTTCTGTCCCTGTCTACCTTGTTCTTGAACCCAGATCTCCCTGATTCACTGAGACCATCTTGTCAGTATGATCCAGGGCTCCTCCTTTCTCTACCTGCCCAGCCCTACAACTAGAGGTAGATGCCACTACACCTGCCTTACTGGAAATGTTAATTAACTGTGGAACAGAGAGGTATGGAGTGTGACGTGAGTGTGTGGTGTGAGTGTGTGGTGTGAGTGTGTGGTGTGAATACCATGGTGCACATGTGGAGGTCAGAGGACAATGCTTGGGAGTTGGTTTGCTCTCTCCACCTGGGTTCCAGGGGAATTGAACTCAGTTTGCCAGATGTGTGGGATGAGCATTCCTCACTGAGAAATCTCTCTGGGTATTATTTATCTCAGAACATCCAGGAGATTCTTGTTTTAATGTCTACTTTGTAAGGAACAGACCATTAATTGTCTGGGTGCCAGCTTTGGAGTGGTCACCAACATAACAAAAATGAGAAGATCTGAGTGTTTAGATCATAGTTCCCGATTCCAGATCTGTAGGAAGTCTTGTTCGCAGGACATTTTTTCAGTGGATTTTTAAAGGCCATTCTGCATTGTAAAATCACACTATAAAGATGATAGCTTTGTACCTATTCACTGAAGATCTCCATGGATCAAAATGACAAGACCTAAAGACCCTAACTTTCCCTTCCAGTGACCTGTGTGCTCAACACATCAGCAGCTTTTTCTCTAGTAATAAAAACCTGTTCTCAACTCAAGGCCTACAGGAAGAAAAACTAGCAAGATTTTATCAAAAGGTTCAAAGATGACTTAGTTTAGCAGACAAAGTCAGCCCCTTCGCAGCCTGGAGAGAGCAGACTAGGAACCCCTGCCTTCCTACAAGAGCGTTAGACACTCCCTCCCTTGCTCTCCTTGCCTTCAACACAAACAGGAGACAGAGCTGGCGACATGGGTTAATACAGAAGTGTCTTGTGCCTTGACTCTCCTGAGTAGCACCTACGTAGGCATGCTGATTTAAAGGAAATCATTTGTAGTGTTTTGATTTACAGATTTTTTTTAAAGTAGCATAAGCATGTTTAAGATGACTATATCTGCCACAATGCTCATGGTGATGGAGGGGCAGGCTATGACACGGAATCACTTTTAGTTGGAGTCAGCTGAACTGTATTCCCCTGAGAGTTACCTACAAGGTGAGCCTGTCACACACTGTGGGACAAAGGTTTATCTGGGGTTGTTTTCTCCTTTCTTTAAGCTTTGTCAAGAAAAGCTTTTGAGGCTTCTGCAAGACTGGAGGTTCGGCAAAGGCTTCAAAATCAATCCTCAGGGGTGGCTGCATTCCCGTTCTACAAATAGGGTGTTGGGTTTGGCTTTCTTTAATGAAATTTATCAAAATCAACTAGTCCCCATTAACTGTGTTAAAAAAAACTGATGTAAAGAAATGTGCAAATTTGATTGGAAGGAAAAGGCTGGAAAGGGAAACCTCTTAGCTTTCATTTGTATTGTCATTTTTAGCATGCTCCTTTTGTGTCTTTTGAAGTTTCCGGCTTGAAACGAAGAAAGCAAAGCTCTGTGCTATATTTCTATGTATAATTTAAGTGCTGAGCTCCATGTTATGTTTCTGCATATGATTTAAATGATATATGATTATTATAAGCAATGGAAGTCTATAAACAGCTTTTTGTGTTATAGTTTTGGATTTTCCTCATAAGTAATTTGAAAATAAAATATAGATGTCTGTTAAATAACTACTGTCTTATAGTGTGTGGTTTTTTTTCTGCTTTTTTGTTTAAGGAATTGTATATAATTTTTAAAATTATAGTTTATTGCTTATAGTCAGATATGTGAGTGTAAAACATGTAATAACTGGGAACAATGAACAGACCCTAATCGGCCCTCGCTCCCTCGGCACCAGCTCTTGCCAGATGTCACATTAGTTGTTCAGCGAGCTAATCCTGATCCATTGTGGAATCATTTATCTTGACATTTGGAAAAAATCTGTTCTCAAAAGAATGCATTCTGTGGTGGCTTCGCAATGCTGTGAAGGTAATATCACAGTAGCATCACAACTCTGCAAGCATAGCGTTAGTCTTCTTTGAAGTAGGAGGATACAATGCATTCTTTTAAAATATTGCACGCAAGCAGCCATAATCAGTGTAAATAACTCAGCTGCTCTAAGTACCATTTCTTCATTTAAAAATGGGGAAATGAGAACACCACAAATGATTTCACAACTGAGGGCTTTGTTACAGTATTTTTTAAGCGGAGTACTTGGGGTCGTCCCCTAATGAAGGGATTCTAACCGTCTACAGAACGTGGACAGGGAAGGGCACAGCATATGAGAATTGACCGCAATGCCTCTGTAAAGCTTTTCCAATCTCAAGTTGGCAGTTACAACCTCAAGTAAAAGAGGCATGTCAAAAGAGCTGGGCTCATTGTCTGGGATGTACACGGCCCAGGATGTTCATCCTCGGCCCTGGTACCCTGATCTTTGCTTGCCCTTCCCTAGAGCCAAAGACTTAAAGAGCATTGCGCTCCATTAGCACTGGACTTAGTAAAATCACTTTTTAAATAAATAAATCTGCATGTGTATTTACCATTGTTTTTAAGTAACCAAATCAGCAATAGTTTCTTTGGTTTCAATGATTTAATGATTTCAGCGATTCAAGGATTTAATTAGTAGTGACTAAAAACCACACTTGAATGTTCTGGAATATGTACACCTCCCCAAAATTCAGATGTCTCAGCTCTAGAGTAAATTTAATATTAACAAGTCTAGGTGATTCTTTAAGCAAACAATATGTGTGCATTTTCTAGGGATATTTCAAGCTCTTAGTTTTCTTCCTGACAAGACAAGGTTCTCTAATCGCACAATGTGCATTAACAACAGCTAAACTAACACAACCGTTCCTTCTGAAAATGCTTTGCTACCAAGAAATTAGTAATAATCTAGTCATGTTCTTTAGGGAAGAGTGAAAGTGATAACATGACTCAGATTTTATATGAACTTAATTCAGCTCCTGGTGAATAATCCACATGATAGGATGCAGCTTTCCTGCACCCGAGTCTTCAGTTCTGCTTAGGAGCATTCTGGTGTACACATTCTGACATTTTCAAAGTACAGCTGATCCATTCAGCCAGAAATACCAATAAATCTTGTTTCTAAATTAGTCACTGCTTCTATGATCAATCTGTTTCCTTCTTTAGTTTGTAAAGTAACATGTTTAAGGAGATTCTATAAGTTCTTAGCTGGTTAATTTTAATAAAACTATATTGTACATTATTACCTCCATTTTTAAATACTTGATATTTCAACACACAAAATGCCTTCTTTCTAATGAAGAGTGCTTCCCTATTTTTGTTAAATAAGGAAAATGGAATTTACCCCATACCTTTTAAAATATTCCTGTCTATGTATCTGTGTGTGTGTATGTGTGCCCACTCTTCTGCTGCTGTGCAGGTGTGGAGGTCAGAGGACACCTGGAGAAGCTAATTCTTTCCCCCTACAGTGTGAGTTCCAGAAGTTAAACTCAGGCCACCATGCTCAATGGCAAATTCCCTTACCACGGCATCTCACCAGCCCATTCCTGCCATACCTTCTGCAGATCCTGTTAATATTTATAATACTAGGCTCTTACTTGATACATGAACAGTAAGCTGTTATTTGTGTCCTTCAAATTTTCATGTTACTTTAAGCAAATTAACGCAGCGGTCCATAAGGCTACATCCAGCAAGTTTCAAGCTCTGTGTTTGCATTCCAAGCATTTTGCCAGGTATTTAAATACATTAAGATTCTGATATTTTAGGAAACGGTTTGTTTTCAGATTTCTTTTGAGGATACCTAAAATTATGCTCATCTAGATGGCTATTCCAAATCCTGGAATTTTTAAAATGTATATCCATGTAGTAACTAACTCAAGCCTTATTTTGTCTTCATGGAAAATACCATTTAAAATTGTTTTAGTCTTAATCTAGCAATGATTACCTTTGTGGAATATATACCAGTGAATTTTCACTCTTCTGTCAAGGTGCTGTTTAAACAAACACTTTCCTTGTTTTTAGTGCCCTAGTCTTTCCCTTCAGGAGCCCGGGGGTTGTGACAGCAAAGCCTCGCGGTGGTCCATGGAAGAACCAGGCATCACTCTGCAAGGCATCAACTCTGATCCTTCCCACTCTGCTCTGCCTCAGAGAGAGACACATGCGAGTGGTAAGTGGCCATGGGATCTCCAGAACAGGATCCACGCAGTGCGCACGCTGGCCAGGGGCGCTTCCCAAACACTGCCAATGGGCCATTCTGACGTCGTGGCTTTAGGTAAGGGAATCCTGTGAACAAATTCTGCCATAAAACCACTAGAGGCTATAAATAGGACAAAGTAAAAAATTAAATAGACTCTACCACAACAGCAGGGTTAGACTTACCTGCAGAAACCTCGGGAAAAGCTGATTTGACTCAATGCCAATATAAATGTGCAGTAGCTCCAAAAGGGAGATGGACTGGCAAACCCGCATCACTAACCCAATAGCGTAAAACGTGTCGACCATTGAATCTGTGTTAGTGAACGACAAACAAAGACAGACACTGTGAGTCAAAACTGCATCCGAACACACATTTTCAGAGTACAGCAAAATACAGCTGAGATGCATTTATTGTATGTGCAAAACTTATTTTAAATAGGCTACTAAATCATAGCAATGTGATGCATCCCTAGAAAGTACTGTGGTACCCACAAGAAGTACTGAGGTATTTACAGAATGTATGTATATAGTCCTTTGTAATTGGTCTTCTTCCAAAAACAATGAAAACTTAGAAAGTCTTCACCGCCAGGTTTATGATATTTATTTCCAATATATGAGATTCTCAGGCAATTCTGACACAAACATAACCCTCAGAATCTAAACCCGTTTGGGGTCTTCAGCTTTTTCATTGAGGAAAAAAAAGGCAATGAGAAAACTGATTTCATAGATATTTTATGGAGATGACACTGTGGTGCTGTGATGTCACACAGTATGTTTGCTTGTGCTTGGGTCCTGTACGAAAGCTGGACTAGTGACTCTGGCTTTGTTTCGAGCACTGAATTTGGAGTTGGCATATGTGAGAAGACATGACTGAGGTATTCCCCTTCAAGGGAGCTGAAATAGAAGGGAACAGATGGTCCTCTGATGACAAACTTGTTGCTTTAAGATCTTCAATAAAATCCTGCCCCATTCAGAGTCTTCTACAGGTGATTTTTCTGTTGTTACTGGATTCCAGGCGTTTGTACGATTATAACCGACTGGGCACTGGGGATTCTTATCTTGGTGTCTCTCTAAGGTAAATGCTGTCATCACCATGCTGTTCTCAGACACAATTCCTGACACACTAATAGTCCATACTCCTAGCATACACAGTCCTGAACAGAAGAAGATTGTGGGGTTGTGGGGTCCCACGCGTTCAAGGCTCTGTTGCTCTTGACCAGCTTGAGTCATTGCCTAGAGCAGTTTCTCAGCCTGTGGACTACAACTGCCTTACAGGGGTTACACAACCTTTCACAGGGGTCATATGTCAGATATCCTACATATCAAATATTTACATTATGATTCATAGCTAGAAAATTACAGTTGTGAAGTAGCAATGAAATAATTGTATGGTGGGGTGGGTGTCACCACAACATAAGGAACCATATTAAAGAGTCGTAGCATTAGGAAGGTTGAGAGTCGCTGGCCTAGGGAATGGAACTGGTCTCTCATTCCATTGTTCCCAGTCAGGCTTTATTTCCAAGGAACAGACCAGTTCTGTTTATCTAATTGCAGTAGCTGCTACAATTATAGTGGCAAGACAATGGCTAAAGCCACTTTGCCCACTCAGGGGTTAGGGCCACACGAATTCTTGCCTGGGACGCGGGATATAAATGAGGGGCAGTCTGCTCACACAGCCCGTCTATAACGCTTCTGGAACCAAGGGCCTCCTGCCACTTGTATCTCAGCCTCCCTCTGGTTGACATTGTCAATGTTGACATTCAAGCCTTCTGCTTTGGCTTTGAGATTATTAACAAAGGCAAGAATGTATACATTTCCAGTGGGACTGAGAAGCGCGGGATAGTTTGTAGCAGCCCACCAGCCGGGTATGACGCAGGAGTCCCAGCCGATGAGCTCAGCATGGTTGTTTTCCAGCTTCGCTCGCTCCTGTTGCTCATGTTTGTTTTTAGCTAAACCAGCAGTTGCTCAAGTTGTCAAGTCACCAAACAGTTGTAAACTGCGATGACACTTACTCATGTGGGGATGGGACATGGAGAAGAAGGTTGTTTTGACAGTCACTTGGTGATTCATTCTTTAACAATCTGAAGTGAATAGTTTAAAGCGTGGATTCTTGACTTTTTAGGAAACTGAAGGAAGCTGATGATTCAAGTCATCAATACCAACTCCATGTAGGTGACTAGTTACCGGTGTGCTGTGCCATGTGCATGTTACTTCCTAAGGGATCATGCCCGCCGGGTCTTGGGGGCACAAAGTTTGTCATTTGTAATCTCCAGCTACCCCAAATCTGGGGATAAAGAGCAGTGGACGCATTTCATTAGTTTCTCACTGCTCTGCACAGAACGTCAGGCTGGAACTTACACACTTTTCAAAACGCATTTAATTTAACTGAGTTTGGTGAGGAACCAAAATGGAACATTCCAAGGATAGGTCTTTGCTCTCAGAGCAAACTGGTGGCTCTGGGGCAAGACAGGCCCCTTTCACCTGGCCTTCTTCCCTCTGCTCTAGAAAAGGTTTAAGTCTGAAATGATAAAGTATACTTATGGAAAAAACAATCTCCAGAGAGGTGAACGGTGCCAGACGCAGGGTGCACAGAAGTCCAAAATGAATATCAGTGGGGCCAGATGAATCCGGGAATAAAGGTTCAAAATTGAAACCATTTAGGAGTGTTTACCTTTCCCAAACGAGAAGAATCTGACTGTCATATTTGCCAGTATCCATGAGTGGCCACAGAACTGAATTAAATAATAGATGAAAAGATACACAGTCTTCCTATACCTATAAACACAGAAAAGGCCATGAGACACATCTTTTAGGGTAATTTACCAGTCAAACTGAGCCAGCGAAAGAAAACTGTTTCAGGTCAGAGTTCTGTACTGGTGTCCTTCACTGGGTTGCCCCTCCAAACCCATTAGAGTCTGCTGGGATGAATTTATCTAACAAGAGCATGTTGACTGCAATTGATTTAAACCAAAGGTAGTTCTTTTCCAAACTTGATTGTCATTTTGTTTCTCTAACACTTGCAGCCACTATAAGGATAGCTTCGAAATGTGAAGGGGGCGGGGAGGAAGCCCTGGTGCAGCAGGGCTGATCTGGACAGCTTGCGTGCCAGCAGCTCAGCTTGCCAAATGACCTTGAAAGCAAGTGCTGGCCTACAGTTATCAAAAGGGAGTGGTCCCGACGGTGTTTCTACTCAGTCGTTGAACACACCTGACTTTTGTGGTTGGGGTGGCACACGTTCATCTTGCCCCTGCCTCCTGTTGTATTTTATAGGGCAAGTTAGCTCTCTCCATCAAATGCCCTTAGAGAGCAGTTTAGTTGCTCAGCCCCCGCCCCCCCCCCCAAAAAAAAAAAGGAAGTGGAGCTGAGTGTAAAAATGTGTATGGGTTCCTGGGGAGAGGGCAACCAGGACATAAACTGAATTTAAAAAAATAAAGAAGAAAAAAAGATTGGCAGATTATTGGTTTAAGAAGCTGGAAAAGGGGGTGAGGGGCTTCCCGGTGGGTGTGAACAGGGATGGGTAAAGTGACTCCTTAGTGTTAACAATGGCTTCTCTTAGCTGGAAACTTCTGAGAAACAAGGTATATAAGCCAAGTCTATGGAGCAGTCAACAGATGACCAAAACTCCTGTAGGGGTTAAAAAGGGAAAACTCCAAACCAAACAGAATCACCTGGCTTCAGGGAAACACTCACCCCAGGCCCTAGTTTCCCTGGGATCGGTCCTGTGACAGCTGCTGCTGTGACAGGATGCTGTAAAACTTGTCCTGCTCCGAAGTCTAGGGCGCAGCGGGGACAAGGAAGAGAAGGACTTGCGGGAGTGCACAAAGAGGTGGCCATGCAGGCCGCCCTTCCATTTCCTCATTTCCAAAACTAAAAAGAAAAAGAAAAAAGAAAAAAAGAAAGAAAGAAACGGCAAAGCCTCAGTCCCGAGTCTATGGAGGAGAAAATGCAATCCACTAACACCAGGCGGGAGGAGCAGTAAGTGTTGAGCAGAGTCAGGAACTGCGGGAGTGAAAGGTGATGGTGAGCTTCTGCCCAGCTCCCTGGCCCCTCCCTCCCCGCAGCCCCGCGCCCTACCTGGGCTGCAGCCAGGCTGGCAGCACTGAAAGCCCCATGGGCCACAGTCTGCTCCTCTGGCACCTCCGGGAAGCAGCAGGAATGGGCTGGGAAGGAGCTCCAGGCAGGGAGGCTTCGGGCGGGGCACGGGAAGGGCGGGGCCTCAACATACTCAGCAAGTTTTGAAAAAAGCAGAGGTCATGAGATGGGCAGGAGATGAAAGCCAAATTCCTGCCATGCTGCACTAGGAGAGCTAGCCAGGCATAGAAAGTACGCCGGATGAACAAGCGGGTCCGCACCCTGAGGCTTTCCAAACTGATCCCAGGCTACTAAATCTGTGGGTGGAGACCACTAGGAGTTCATCTGCCTATACTCCTAACTGATCTAACTAGCTCTAAGGGTGCACGGATCCTCGGAGTGGCCAGATCTTCTCTTAGAAGCCCTAAAAACGTTCTTGGGCTTCTCCAAAAGCTTCTCCGGGTTTCTCAGGCTTCTCAGGCTCCGTGCTGAGCGTAGGAGAACATTCAGGAAAGCTTAGCCAGAGCCCTCCAGAAATCCGTCCCCGACACCTAGGGACCTGTGTGATGGTGGTGGTGTGCACAAATGCTTTTATTCCTTCAAGTTAATGTCATTCATTCAGTCTTTAATGTCATTAAGTTAATGTCTCTGCCCATGGTCAACACTCCCACACACCTTTTCCTGGTTTCTTGGGACAATGGCATCTCACCTCCTGAATTTGTGATAATCAGATTCCAGTTATTCTGTTCTTCCAGGTGGAGAGAACAAAACAGCTCCCCAAAAGCACTTTTCCCCCCAAAAACAATACCACCACCACCAAAAAGAAAAAGAAAGAAGGAAGGAAGGAAGAAAGGAAGGAAGGAAAGAAGGAAAGAAAGAAAGAAAGAAGGAAGGAAGGAAGGAAAGGAAGGAAGGAAGGAAGGAAGAAAGAAAGAAAGAAAGAAAGAAAGAAAGAAAGAAAACCAAAACACCCACAAGTGGGACTGCTGCATATAGCTGCTGGAGTTGGAAGGCAGTGCTCACATCTTATCAAAAAGGAAGTTGGGGCCTTAAGAAATACTGTCACTCACCACAGATTACACAGCTGATAAACAGCAGGATCAGGAGGTAGTCAGCAATTTTTTTTATTGGGTCATGGTTTCCTTCCTCACAGCTGTCACTGAGTCTGCCTCTTGGAGTGTCCTGCTGTTCTGTGTGCCCCCCCACCCCCCGCTCCCAGGAGCCAGCTCCCCTGAAGCCTCTGTCCGCTCAGCTGTCTTCATTGTCTCCTGTACACTGGCCTTCATGGCGGCGTGGGAACAGATTCACGTCCCGTGTGTGGTAGTTCATGCCTGTAACCCCAGCACTCTAGAAGCTGTGGTGGGGTGCTGATCACACCTTCAGCCTCAGCCTGGGCTATGCAGTGAGTTCCGGGCACTGTCAGTCGGTTGGAGGGAGACCCTATCCTGAGGGGTAAAGGGATGGGGGTGCATTTTCAAAGCTCTAACCCAACACCCACCTTTGTCATCTGCCATCAATATCCAGGGCCCTGTCTCATTTCCTATCACCCTCATGCTCCATGTACCTTACAGTCTGGACTCCCAACACTCCTGAAACTCCTCCTAGGGTTCCCCAAGTCCCTTTTATAGTCCCCCAGTCTTCAATTATAGGACACGAACCTGTGAGCTTAAGAGCACACTGATAGCCAAACAGCACACTGGCAAGGAGCAGTTGTTTCCAAAGCCATCTGTGCCAAGCCCAGCAGAAGCCAGGGTGTTCAGGACGGACTGGAGCTGGGAGCTCAGGGGTCTGCCGGAGAAGAGGTCCTTTACAGCAAACACTTCTTCATCCTCCCCCTGCCCCCCTTCACTTCTCTGGCTCTGCATAAGGCTCTGATGTTCTTGCCCCGCCTCTCTGGACAGCCTCCTCCCTCTGCTTCCTCAGAGCCCCGCCCTCTCTGTCAGCTCTCCTGCAGAGACAACCACCACACTCTCTTCTGAATACCAGCTCAGGCCTTGGAACAGTTTCTGGGTATTTCTTTGTGAGGGTTTCATTACTTCCAGTTCAAGCTGTTTCAAATGAGCTGATCTCCTTTCTTCTTAGATCACTGCTTAATTTCCCACAGGGAGCTACTTAGATTTAAAACTCGGGCATCATTGCTAAGTCTACCCACCCAATACAGTCCTCTCAGCGAGAACAACAGCTAACTTTGTACATGAGTTCACACTCTCCGGCAGCAGTGTGAGCTGAAGCGGGCCCCCTCTACCCGGTTCACACCACCACCACATCCACCCCTGAACCTTCACTCCATCCCTTGGCTTACGTCTTTCTGATGCATCAAAGATTCTATTTTAGTGCCAGATGAAAAACAGGCCATTCAACCGACAACAACAACAACAACAACAACAACAACAACGGCAACGAAACCTTTCCCCGCCCATCAGAGTGTCCCATCTTATTTTCCAAGGAAATGGGTACAAGAATTATTATGATAAATCAGTCTAGATAGGAAGTGGGATTCCTCTTTTCTCTTGGACGACACCGAGAGCATGCACATGTCCTCGAGGCCTGGCCTGTGATATTGAGCTGCCTTTATCCCACACCCACTACTTCAGTCCAGTCAGAAATGTGTGCAAGGCCTCAGAGGGTGTTTCTTCCTTTTTAAACATGTATTTTATTTTAAATTATATGTGTGTGTATGTTTATATGGTTGCGTGCATGTGAGTACAGGTGCCTGTGGAGGCCAGAGGCATCCAATCCCCTGGATGTAAACTGGCCCAAATTCAGGTCCTCTGCAGGAACCATATATGTCCTTAACCACTGAGCTATCTCTCTAGTCCCCGGACAGTATTTCTTAAAATACAAGCCTATCTCATAGAGGAAATTGATTTGGGAGCCAATCTTATCTTCAAGCCTGTGGCCCATGGGCACCTCCTGTTGACTGTCACTCCTTGGGGTCTCTGGCTCCACCAGGCACCCTCGATCCCTGGGCCTTTATGAATCCCCCCCTTTACATTTCCCTTCCACTGCCCTTTCCCTTCCCACAGCCCAGCATTTAACCATTCGGAGTTCTATTCACTCTCTAAAGGCTTTCCTGGAGCTCCCTGTGGGAGTCACACTGGGTCAGTGTATGTCACACACCTTATGTGTGTGTGTATGACACACACCTTAGGCTATCAGTACCCGGGTCCTCCCTCCTTGACTAGATTATAGATCCCAAGAGGGTGCTAAGTCTTATGCCAACAGTGAGAACCTGGCAAGCGTAAGCCTTTGTAGACAGGGTTCCTATTGGGAAGAGCACACAGCTGTTGGGAAGCTTAGGCAGGAAGCTGTACAGATGAAAAGGGGTCACAGCGTTTAGCACAGTGGCTGGCACAGCGGGTATCTATTAAAGAGCTGTGTGGACAGATCAACCAGGTAAGCCTGCATTTTCCCATCACAGAATTTTAACCCAAGGGGTACTTCCTCAGGGTCACCATCCTGAAATGTATGTTGTAAACTTCCACTTACCTGTTCATAGAGAAGACATTGGTGGCCTATTGGCCCAGTTAACTCCAAATTCATATAATCTTGTCTTTGAAAGGAAACTTTTTAAAAATTATTCAAGTACTTTAGTCGTGCTCCCCTTGGGGAAATGTTTTCAGTGTTACACATTCTAAAGAACATAGGACGGGAGTCTTGAAGAACGGTCCATGAGGCTGGCTGCAGACTAAAACAGAACTGTGAGGGGTTGAAGCGTGCAGTGACCACAGATCCCGCAGAGACATCCAGAGCTAAGGGTGGAGCTTTGGGTACGTATCCTACATCTCTTTCCCTCCCTCTCTCCCTTCCTCCCTCTCATCCGACTGCTCCTCTCTCCCTTTGTCACTTGCGTGGGCAGCAGGAACAGAGGCTCTGGGCCTATAACTCTCTAATCCATTTCTCTTCCCGCAACCAGAAATCCCCCTATAAGGACCAAGTCCTGTCTTACAATGATGGCATCCCATTTTCTTGTTTATTCCCACTCCCTAGAATTCTTAGGGTTCACCCTAAGAATTCCCAGTCCTACAGCCCAGAATACCTTCACCAGCAGCTTGGATGGTGCAGGACCTTAGACTGGTGTCAATCATGTCTTCTCACAGGCACCAACAAGCTAGTTAAAGCTAACCTGACATCTCTTTCCAAAGTATTTTCGGTGGCTCACCTCTATTTTCTCCTTCCTTTAGTATTACTGGGACATTAAAGAAACAGCTGTTTACTGTGACTGCCCGAACACATGTTCAGCCTCTATAGTCACTCCTTTGCTGGCCACTCAAAGCATTGTTTCTGCTTTCCTGAAAAAACGTTGACCTCCCCTTTCCTTGACCGCCGCATTTGGAAAACCAAACATCAGTCTATATGTCTTAGTTAGGATTTTACTGCTGTAAACAGACACCATGAACTTGAACTCATAAATCTGCTTGCCTCTGTCTCCTGGGATTAAAGGTGAGTACCACCAGGCCTGAACTTGCATTGAGATCAATACTCCCTTAATCTGTTTATTTCTAGAACATAGGATTCAGTTCCATTCCACTCCTTGGTGCTTCGTTAATATTTGAGCCATATATTTTTTATTTTCTCTTTTTAAGCTTGCTATACTTTATCAAAAATCTCCTCATGAGACTAAACCACAGCACAGAGTCTAAACTGGGTTGTTTGAGACATCCTTTGCCATTGCAATTAATTTGACTCTCTTCACGTTAGCCTCAGGCAGATCTTCAGAAAAGGGCAAAAAGGCAACCATATTCTTCACCAAAATATCATAAGAACAGTCTCTCAGCCACATACTAAAATTCTTCTCCTCTAAAACCTCTATAGCCAGGCTCCCACAGTTCAAACTATCTTCAGTAATGAAGTCTTCCAGATTCCTACTAGAATAGCTCATTTAGGCCCCACTTAAAGCATTCCACTTGTCCCAAGTCCCCAAATCCACATTCCTCTAAGCAAATCATGGTCATAAATGCTATAACAGCAGTACAGCATTCCTGTACCAATTTCTGTCTTAGTTAGGATTTTACTGCTGTGAACAGACACCATGACCATGGCAAGTCTTATAAGAACAACATTTAGTTGGGTCTGGCTTATAGTTATAGGTTCAGAGGTTCAGTCCATTATCATCAAGGCAAAGCATGGCAGTATCCAGGAAGGCACGGTGCAGGAGGAGCTGAGAGTTCTACATCTTCATCTAAAGGTCACTAAGAGATGACTGGCTTCCAGGCAGCTAGGATGAGGGTCTTAAAGTTCACATTCACAGTGACACACTTCCTCCAACAAGGCCACATTTACTCTGACAAGGCCACACCTCCTAACAGTGTCACTCCCTGGGCCAAACCTACTCAAACCACCACACTACCACCCTGCTTGGCATCATCTTTCTCAGTGTAATGTCCTGTTCCAAACCAAATATATTCAGGTCATTCAGCCATGCAGAAGCTGGCTATTTGTTTGGCTTCATTTCATTTGGGTTTTCAAGACACGCTCTCATGTTGCAGCCCAGGTTGGAATAGCCTAGGCTAGCCTCAAACTCACTATGATGTTCCTATCTCAGCCTCCTGAGTGTTGGGATTATACGTGTGCATCACCACAGTTGAGCAGTGATCTTGCTTTTTGATCCTGTGCCTTGGATGTTGTGTTCATTCTGTTCTCCTTATTCAGTTACTGACCATTAGCTATACCTGTTTTACAGTGCTTTCCTCTGCCTCCCTGTACTGCACAACGGTAATCAAAGTCATGGGAATGCTTCTCACCATAACTTTGCAAATGTAGAAATACGGTCAGATCTGTAAATGGTTTAGTCCAGGTCATATAGCGAGTGAGTGCTGGAGCTGAGATTAGATGCTAGGTCTGCTTGTAGACAGTGAATCTTTAGCTACTATGTTACCTATGATGGTTCAGGGTTTGTTTGCAAATATCGATTCTCTGTCTCTTGTATATTACGAAGTCCAATTTTAACACTGTGTAAAACCCCTATGTATGTACTCTCTTATAAGTGAATACTACGTATAAAGTACAGGATAACCATGCTGTAGTCCACAGACCCTAAGAAGCCAAGTAAGAAGGAGGACCTAAGGGAAGATGAGTAGATATCACTGATAAGGGAAAATAAAACAGACATGGAGGGGTGGATGGCGGGAGGGACCTGGGTGGGAGAGGGGCTTGGGAAGGGAACAGGAGGGATCGAGTGTGGGGAGGACAGAGGGAGAGAAAACTGGGAAAGAGAACTGGAATAGGGTAGCATCTCTGGGATGAACTAGAAACCTAAGACAAGGGAAACTCCCAGGAAGGTATGAGTGGAACCCTAAGGAAGGCACCTCACAACAGGAGATATGGAACCCGAAAGGTTCCTCCTATAATAAGAAAAAAAAACTCCCAAAAGAGGGATGGGAACAGTAACCCACCCACAAAACCTTCAACCCACAATTATCCTGCCTATAAAACATGCAAGAATAAAGAGGGAGTAGAAATTGAGGGAATGGCCAACCAGTGACTGGCCCAACTTGAGACCCATGCCCTGAGAGAGAGCCCACCCAGGCATTATTAATGCTACTCTGCTGTACTGCAGGACAGGACCATAGTATAACTGTTATCTGATAGGGTTTGATCCGCAGCTGATGGAAACGGATGCAGAGACAGACCCACAGCCAAACATTAAGTAGAACTTGGGGAATCTTGTGGAAGAGGGGGAGGAAGGATTGAAGGAGCCAGAGGGGTCAAGGACACCACAAGAAAAGCTCCAGAATCAACTAACCTGGGCCCACAGGGGTTCACGGAGACTGAACCACCAATCAAAGAGCACGCATGGGGCGGATATCGGCTCCCTACACACATGTAGCAGATGTGCATCTGGGTCTTCACGCGAGACGCCTAACACCTGGAGCAGGGACTGTCTCTCACTCTGCGGCCTCTTTTTGTACTTTCCCCCTACTGGGCTGCTTTGTCTAGGCTCAGTAGGAGAAGATATGCCAAGTCCTATTGCAACCTGATCTGCCGAGGAAGGTGGATATCTATGGCAGGACACCCCTTCTCTGAGAAGAAAGGGAAGAGGGTGGGGAGAGGTGAGGTGAGAAGGGGGGACTGGGAGAAGAGGAGGGAGGGAAAGCTGGGATTAGGATGTAAAGTAAATAAATAAATAAATAATAATAATAATAATAATAATAATAATAATAAAAAGAAACCCGCATGTGTAATTTTTTTTTTGTTTTTGTTTTTGTTTTTTCAAGACAGGGTTTCTCTGTATAGCCCTGGCTGTCCTGGAACTCACTCTGTAGACCAGGCTGGCCTCAAACTCAGAAATCTGCCTGCCTCTGCCTCCCAGAGTGCTGATATTACAGGTGTGCGCCACCACCACCCGGCACCGCATATGTAATATGTTAAAAAGAGAACAAGAGAAAGAAAGATCTTGTGACAACTGGTGTTTGGAAGAGATTTTATAGTTACTTCTTAGACCTACTTTAGATTTCTTCTCAGCTACTAGTCATTTTTAAAAGCTATTTAAGCTGGTATGATGACAAGCTATGAACTGAGGGAGAATTCTTTATAAAACATTGTAGATAAAAGACTTCTCTGCGAAAATACAAAGAACTTGCAAACGGTAATAATGAGAAAGTAACTCAATAAAAATTTAACAAAAGATCTGAACCTAGGCGCCACCAAAGCTGCGTGAAAGAACATAGAAATAACCTGAGAATCATATTGGAAAAATGCAAATTAACCACAACGAGTCTGTGCACTTATAAGGATTTTAAAATTAAAAAAGATTCCCTGATTCAAGTGGTGGCGAAGAAAGCTGGAAGTTTTATATATAACCTAAAAACCTGAGTAATAAAGCTAGGGAAATGCTTGTAAATCCAGGGATCAGAAGGATCAGAAGTTCGAAGTCATCCCCTGCTACACAGTGAGCTCAATCTCACCCCATGTGACATGTGACCAAGACTAGCCCCATGTGACACGTGATCCTGTCTTTTAAAAAAAAATTAAACACTGGAAACAACCCAAATTTCAGTCAATAGCTGATTGGGTAAATAGATAGTAGCAAAGCCATACATGAATATTACTCACTGATAAAAAAAGGAAATGATCTGCTCAAACAAGCAGTAATACTAGTGAAACTCAAAATAATTTTGCTGAGTGTAAAGATATATACTAAAGACAGTTCATAATTTATGAGTCCATTTGTTTAAAATTCTAGGAAATGGAAACCAGTTGCAGTGGTAGAAGTCAGAAGAATGGCTGCCTGAGACAGAATGAGGGAAAGATGACAGATGGGAGGGGGTGGGAGAAGGGAGTTCATTGTTACATTGGGCCAGTAGTTTGACACATAGAACGCTAGCACACACCTGCAAAACCAGTACTCAAGAGGCTGAGGGAGGAGGATAAAAACGTTTAGGGCCGCTTTGGATATTTAGTGAGACTTTGTCTCCAAAAGTCATCAAATTGTAACTTATGGAGTTAACTTTTAGGTTGGTTACATTGGCCTTTGATAAAGCTGTAAACATTTAGCCTACTAAGTTTTTTTTTTTTTTTAAGAAAACAAATACCTTTTCATTCTTTGTTTCAAGTGACAGATTTATTCTTGTTGGTGAAACTAGGGCATTTATTAAAGGAAACAGAAAACCAAACAAAATCTGCCAGCGAAAGGCATCCAGCGTCTTCCAATTGAGCCCCTTTCATGCTCCCTTCTCCCAGGATGCACTGGTGAGTGGAGACCTTTGCACACTTTAGGGATGTGAAGACTGGAACTCAGGGCTGTTCGCAGCAGTCTGTAGCTTTTCATTTAGTGTCTTGATAGCCTCTGGCTAAGAGGCAGATGCACCAGATGTGTCTGTTGAGGGTAAGCTGATCCCATCTGTTACCAGGCTTCCACCTGTGTTTGGAAAGGTTGCTATAATTTGAGTTCCCACCCTTTGGTTTGGGTATAGTCTCCTCGCCTCTCCTTTGATGTCCTCAGCAACTTGGGAGGCTATGTAGAAGGTTCTAGAGGAAGCAGAGGTGCGGGGGAAGAAGATATAGACACTTTCCTGCCTTTCCCACATCATTCTGGACCTGGGCGCTACTCTGCTTAGAGGGAATGGGAACTTGTCTAAGAATTCACGGGCTTTCTTGTACCCGGCCGAGAAAGCTAACACTAGTGGCTTGTGGTTCTTCCAGGGTGTTTAGAAACTTTGTTACCATATCCGCATCTTTGGTACAGAGGCCGTACTGGACGGAGGTGGTGAGGGACCTAAGGCGCACAATATTTGAAAGGCTTTCTTTCAGACTTGCAGTATGGGAGGGCGAACCTCTCAAGGTTTGCAGTCAAGGATCCTCTGTCTATCCCTACTCCCACCCCCGGGGACTCAGCCTGGGTCTGTGTCACCAAAGGAAGAAATAACAGGGCCGTGGCTCTAACTTCCGTTCGGTATGGCTCTCTCCTTCCGCTCCTCCTAGGAAGCTCTGCCTTAATTCCCTAGGCAGGTGTGGTTACTTTATGGCCTTGTCCTTCATTTCTTTTCTCCATGGCTTATTTTTAAAGTCTACCTACTGTGCTCTAAGCTTTGCTATCATTAAAGGAGTCTTTAGGGAAATTTGGGAATTTCTTTCTTTTCTTCTTGTCAAAGGGATTTTCTTTAGGATGCCCTGCTGAGCCAGAGAAAAGCTGAACAGTCTTGCTTAAAAGTATTACTACAGTATACCCAAACCAAGACTGGATCTGGCCCGTGATAAACAATGTCATATACAAACAAATACAAGGAGAAATATTCATGCTATGTTTCCAAACTGTGATCCTAATTACAGATATATAGCCAAGGTCTTATTTAAACTGAATAAATTAAATTACATATGATTCTATTTCTGTATATCCTTGTTCTATGAATTGCCCATGTTTAACAAAACTTAGTCAATCCATTTTATCAATTGCTTAAGGGAGTCATACATAGAAAAATCACTTAATATAGTTTTTTAAGTTAAAATTTTAATGGAAGCTTTTTTGTTGTAGAGATAAAGTGTTAAAGGAAGATAACTATTATATTGATTGATTGTATGAAATTATTTGTGTTTTATTTTGATAATTTTTTAAGACAGTGTTTTTGAATATTCTAAAGGAAATCAATTTTTAAATAAATTAGCCTGTCAAAGTGTTAGGCATTAGGATTGTAAAGCAAGAAACAGAACTTCAAACTTTCTGTAATATTGAGTAAGGAAAATTAAACAATATTAAGTATTCTAAACATTTGCACATTGATTTATTTAAAGTTATCTTCTTTTCCTGGGTGTTCAAATAAACGAGCACAGCTCATGGCCTCTGTTGTGTTTCCTGGCTGCTTGGTTGGTTGTGAACCTCATGTTAAACAGCAGGTTCTTCTCTCCATCCCTGTAGCATATCTCTGTAAGGATTAATAATACTGGTCCCCAAAGAAATAATACTCAGCAATATTCCTCCTTTGAGTAACAGATTCCAGACACCAAGGGGAAGGGGCGGGTCATCTCTCAGATCCCTCTTTCGTATCACGTTCCTAACTTGGCTGTTTTCTCCCTGTGAGGACATTTGTGAAAAAGACCAGACAGCTATGTATGAATATCTCTAATAGAATCTTATGAGTCACTCTGTGGTGCTAAGTTACTCTCCATAAAAGCTGCTCTGGGAGTGCCAGGCACAGGGTGCTGTCAGCTTCCTGACTCCACTCATGCACAGGGTGCTGTCAGCTTCCTGATTTCACTCATGCATTGGTTCACATGTCCACTGTGGCTTGAGCATACTTTCTACAGATTTATTCAACCAAAGCTTGGCACAAAACCTCCTTGCTGGACATTTAGACCAGAATGAATGCAAAGATGAGAAATGTTTTCTCTGTTCTCAATCAGTCTAAAATTTCAAGAGGTCAGGCATTTTCTTGTCTTTTTATTATTATTATTATTATTATTATTATTATTATTATTATGCCCAGAAGTACAACAAAGAAATTATAGGAGGACATAAATTTTCCATCACAAGGCTTGAGTTCAGGTTAGGATTTACTTCTCTGTGATCTCGGACGCGTATCAAAGTCTGCCTGAGCCTCAGAAACTCTACTGATTAATTTATTAATTTATTTGTTTGTCAGGGTTCTCTGACAGAACAGAACTGATAGAATGTTAAATAGATGTTAACATGTTAAATAGATGTTACTTTGACTTACACAGTGTCTAAGTAGCTCCTTAGTCTAACAATGGCTGTCTTCACACTGCAGAGACTGACAGTAGACAGCTGTGGGTCCATGAGGCCGGGTGTCTCGGAAGTCTCAATCTGGCGCTGAAGATGTGGAGGATCCTGGGAGAGCTGCTGTTCTTCATTCATATTGGAAGGCTGGGGATGAGTTCCAGTGTCAGTCAAGAATGTAGCAGCAACAGCAACAGGGTAGATGAACTTTCAAACAGGGTACGTAGGGTATCAGGTGAGATCCTGACTTCCTTAGATCTGGCCCACATCATCAGAAAGTACTGCCCACAGTTAGGCCAGCCCCTCTCATTACAATTAATCCAATCAAGAAAATCCCTCCCTGGTATACCCAGGGGGCACGTTTCAAAAACAGCTGTCACAATTTGGTTATTATTCCCCTTCGTTTTATTTTATTTATTTCTGATACTGAGGATTCAACAGAATAGGCCAGCACTCACTCAACCACAGAGACATGCCAGGTCAGCTGATCCCCTTCTTCAATGGAATTACAGACTGTGCTGTGTCCCACGGGACGTCAACTGTCAACAATCAGCAAGGTTCAAGTGAGAAGGAGACAGAGGCTCTGACAGTCCCAGAGTCTACCATATTTACTTACCCTAGACACTGGGATTAATGATGTCCACTTAACAGAGCTGAGGTTATCAATGGGGGTACAAATAGGTCAAACAGTGGCAGGCAAAGAGATTGTCATCCTTAAAGATACTCAAGAACTGATGCTACTTTATCCAGAATAAACCAAATCCTCAGCTTTATCCCCAGACTCCCAACCCCCAGTTAAAGCCACAGAAGAACAGGTGATAGACAGAGGAAATGAGGAAGGAGGTGGGGCAGAGGTGGATTGGAAGTGGAGAGTTCTATAATAGATCAAACACCAGGGCTCAACCCAGACACGGCCATGTGGATCATGTGGGTTGACATTGAAGGTGGGGGATTAGGGAGGAGGCAGGGAATGCCAGATGCTATGGGCCAGGTGTACCCATATGTGCCTGCTTACACAGACAGAGCACTTCCTGTCTCTGGCAGAGAACACTGGGAATAAGTAGATATGGGCCCTTTTAGGATATAGATGGAGAATAAAACGCTAAATGCCATCTTTGCACATTAGATGCCATGATAAACCAGACAGAAAGAAAACTACCTCCAGCTAGTTGGAGGTTCTTTTGATGTTTATTGGGAAATCTGATACCAGTGACAACAGGGTTTAAATGAGATAGTTCTGGGCATCAAGCCTCCCAGCACCCAGGAGATCTCACTAGGTCACCCAGCAGTGTTGGTGGCTGTTCCACTCACAGGATCCTAAGCTTCTCCAGCCTTTCCCATTTACTGTATTTCCATGGGCTTCCTGGGGACCACTCTCCACTATCCTTGATTCTCTTATCTTTCTGGAACTCTAACGGCCTTGGAGGCTGCTATGCCTGGGACAAGCAATTGTAATATGCAGTTCTCCATCTTGCCCATTACCTGGGCCTGCTCTACTTGTGAGAAAGGCCACAAGTAGACAATAAAGCCACATGGGTAAGACTTTGTTAGTGCCTACACAGGCTCTTAGCTGCTAAACTCCATGCTTAGTCACACCTTTCTGCACAGGCTTACTCGGTCTGCCTAGGGCAACATCAGGATGTGAAAGTTTGCCTACTTGAGGGGAATGAAGACAGCTGCAAGATGGGTGGAAGCTATAAATTTGCTGTTGGGGGTATCTAACGTCCATTGGAAGCTTTCCTCATCAAAAGGAAGCTTTGTGGGGTTGTTTCAGGGGGGGTCTGAAGAAATCATGGCTGAGGCAAAGTTTCCTGAAGTCAAAGCCACAATTTTGGCAATAGCCTGACCACAGTGGTGAATTCTGAGATGCAGCAGTGTAGGGGAATACCAGGACAGGGAAGGGGGGAGGGGTAGATTGGGGAACAGGGGGAAGGAAGAGGGCTTACGGGACTTTCGAGGAGGGGGTATCCAGGAAAGGGAAAATCACTTGAAATGTAAATAAAGACTATATTGAATAAAAAAAAACAAAACAAAATCAAATTAAAAAAAAGAACAGGCACCTTGAATAGCTATGAGTATATATCACCTTAAAGTTATGAGGACAGCTCCTGTAGCACAGAGCAGCTGGTTGACTGGTAGCTCCATTTCTGTAAATACAGTAGGGCATTCACTGAATGCTGACTATCACTGCTTCCTTTAGAATTTCAGGTACCATCACATATCATCCTGATGAACTTGGAGACTGGAGAGACACAGTAGTGATAACAGTGATTCGTGATCCAAACGCAGGAGTGTGGAGGATGAGGAGATAGAAACCAAGGCAGGAACTCAAGCCGGGCAGGAACCTAGAGACAAGAACTAAAGCAGAGACTGTGGAGGGTTGTTGCTTTCTGGTTTGCTCTGCTTGAATTTTTTTAGACAACCTAGAAATATATGACCAGTTGTGGTATAGGCTCTAGTGGCATGGACCCTTCTACCTCAGTCATTTATTATTTTTATCATTATTGTTGATATTATTTATTATTATATAATATAAAGTAATATAATAATAATAACAATAATAATAATAATAACAACAATAATAATAACATCCCATAGACTTGACTACAGGCCATTCAGATTAAGGCACATTCTTTTTTCTTCTTTTCTTTTCTTTCCTTTTCTTTTCTTTTCATTCCATTCGTTTACATCTCAAATGATATCCAATTTCCTCATTATCCCCTCCACCAACCATCCTTTCCATGATATCCCGCTTTTGGGTTACCCCTCCAATAACCCCCTTCCCACATGTGCCCTCCCCCCCTCCCTTTTGCCTGTATGAGAGTGATTTTTATATTATTTTTTATTTTCTATATTCTTTGTTTACAATCCGAATGCTTTCCCCTTTCCCAGTTCTCCCCTTACCATATGTCCCGTAAGTCCTCTTCCCTCCACCCATACCCCAATCACCCCCCTCCCATTTCTCTGTTTTGGTACTCCTCTACAATACTGGATCAAGTCTTCTCAGGGCCCTTTCCTCCCTTCTTCTTGGGAATCATATGATTAGCTAATTGTGTCTTGAGTATTCAGAGCTTCTGGGCTAATTAATATCCACTTATCAGTGATTGCATTTCATGTGTATTCTTTTGTGATTGGGATAGCTCACTTAGGATGATATTTTTCAGTTCTAACCATTTGCCTACAAATTTCATGAATTCATTGTTTTGGTTTTTTGTTTTGTTTTGTTTTTTGTTTGTTTGTTTTGTTTTTCGAGACAGGGTTTTTCTGTGTAGTCCTGGATGCCCGGGAACTCACTCTGTAGACCAGGCTGACCTCAAACTCAGAAATCCGCCTGCCTCTGCCTCCCAAGTGCTGGGATTAAAAGCGTGTGCCACCAACGCCCGGCCGAATTCATTGTTTTTTAATTGCTGAGTAGTATTCCATTGTATAAATATACCACATCTTCTTTATCCATTCCTCCGTTGAGGTATTTGGGTTCTTTCCAGCTTCTGGCTATTATAAAAAGGCTGCTATGAAGCCTTATATATAATAGCCAGAAGCTGGAAAGAACCCAGATGTCCCTCAACAGAGGAATGGATACAAAAAATGTGGTATATATACACAATGGAGTACTATTCAGCCATTAGAAACAATGAATTCATGAAATTCTTAGAGAAATGGATGGAGCTGGAGAACGTCATACTAAGTGAGGTAATTCAGTCTCAAAAGAATACCCATGGTATGCACTCACTGATAAGTGGATATTAGCCTAGAAGCTTGGAACACCAAAGACACAAATCACATATCAAGTGATGTCTCACAAGAAGAAAGAAGTGGACACTGGTGCTAGAATGGACCAAAACATCATTGTGGGAGAGTACAAGAACAGTAAAGTGGGAGGGGGTGGATGCGGGAGCAGGGGGAAGGAAAAGGACATATGGGACCTTTGGGGGTGGGGAACCAGAAAAAGGGAAATGAATTGTAAATATAGAATATATACAATAAAAAAAAGAAAAAAACTTAAAAACAAAAACAAAAACAAAACAAAAAAAAAGGCTGCTATGAACATAGTGGAGCATGTCCTTGTTGCCTGCAGGGGAATCCTCTGGGTGTATGGCAGAGTCCTCTAGAAGTGTCATGCCCAATTTTCTGAGGAACCGCCAGACTGATTTCCATAGTGGTTGTACCATCTTACAATCCCACCAGCAGGGGAGGAGTGTTCCTCTTTTTCCACATCCTCACCAACACCTGCTGTCTCCTGTGTGTTTAATCTTAGCCATTCTGACTGGTGTGAGTTGAGACCTCAGGGTTGTTTTGATTTGCATTTCCCTAATGACTAATGATGAACATTTCTTAAGGTGCTTCTCAGCCATCTGAATTTCCTCAGGGGAAAATTCTTTGTTTACCTCTGTACCCCATTTTTAATAGGTTTATTTGGTTCTCTGGGGTTTAATTTCTTGAGTTCTTTGTATATATTGGATATTAGCCCTCTGTCAGAAGTGAAGCTGGTGAAGATCTTTTCCCAATTTGTTGGTTGCCGTTTTGTCCTTCTGACAGTGTCCTTTGCCTTACAGAAATTTTGTAATTTTATAAGGTACCATTTGTCAATTCTTGATCTTAGAGCATAAGCTATTGGTGTTCTGTTCAGGAACTTTCCCCCTGTGCCCATGTCCTCAAAGGTCTTCCCCAGTTTCTTTTCTATTTGTTTCAGTGTGTCTGGTTTTATGTAGAGGTCCTTAATCCACTTGGAGTTGATCTTGGTACAAGGAGATAAGAGTGGGTCAATTCCCATTCTTCTGCATGTTGACCTCCAGTTGAACCAGCACCATTTGTTGAAAAGGCTATCTTTTTTCCACTGGATGGTTGTAGCTCCTTTATCAAAGATCAATTGACCATACTTCTGTGGGTTCATTTCTGGATCTTCAATTCTATTTCATTGATCTACGTGCCTGTCACTGTACCAATACCATGCAGTTTTTAACACAATTGCTTTGTAGTACTGCTTGAGGTCTGGGATATTGATTCCCCCAGAAGTTCTTTTATTGTTGAGAATAGTTTTAGCTGTCCTAGGTTTTTTGTTATTCCAGATGAATTTGAGAATTGTTCTTTCTAAATCTATGAAGAATTGATTTGGGATTTTGATGGGGATTGCATTGAATCTCTAGATTGCTTTTGGCAAGATGGTCATTTTTACTATATTAATCATGCCAATCCAAGAGCATGGAAGATTTTTCCATCTTCTGAGGTCTTCTTCGATTTCTTTCTTCAAAGACTTGAAGTTCCTGTCATACAGATCTTTCACTTGTTTGGTTAGAGTCACACCAAGATACTTTATATTGCTTGTGGCTATTGTGATGGGTGTTATTTCCCTAACTTCTTTCTCAGCCTGCTTATCCTTTGAGTATAGGAAGGTTACTGATTTGCCTGAGTTTATTTTATAACCAGCCACTTTGCTGAAGTTGTTTATCAGCTGTGGGAGTTCTCTGGTGGAGGTTTTTTGGGTCACTTAAGTATACTATCATATCATCTGCAAATAGTGATAGTTTGACTTCTTCCTTTCCAATTTGTACCCCGTTGACCTCCTTATGTTGTCTAATTGCTCTGGCTAGAACTTCAAGTACTATATTGAAAAGATATGGAGAGATAGGGCAGCCTTGTCTAGTCCCTGATTTTAGTGGGATTGCTTCAAGTTTATCTCCATTTAGTTTGATGTTGGCTACCAGTTTACTGTAAATGGCTTTTACTATGTTTAGGTATGGGCCTTGAATTCCTGTTCTTTCCAAGACTTTTATCATGAAAGAATGCTGAATTTTGTCAAATGCTTTTTCAGCATCTAATGAGATGACCATGTGGTTTTTTTCTTTTAGTTTGTTTATGTAGTGGATTGCATTGATGGATTTCCATATATTGAACCATCCCTGCATCCCTGGGATGAAGCCTACTTGATCATGGTGAATGATCATTTTGATGTGTTTTTGGATTTGGTTGGCAAGAATTTTATTTAGTATTTTTGCGTCGATATTCATAAAAGGGAAATTGGCCTGAAGTTCTCTTTCTTAGTTGGATCTTTCTGTGGTTTTGGTATCAGGGTAATTGTGGTTTCATAGAATGAGTTGGGTAGAGTTCCTTCTGTTTCTATTTTGTGGAATCGTTTGAAGAGTATTGGTGTTAGATCTTCTTTGAAGGTCTGATAGAATTCTGCACTGAATCCATCTGGTCCAGTGCTTTTTTTTTTGGATGGAAGATTTTCTATGACCCCTGCTATTTCTTTAGGGGATATGGGACTGTTTAGTTGATCTATTTGATCCTGATTTAATTTTGGTATTTGGTATCTGTCTAGGAAATTGTCCATTTCCTCCAGACATTTCAGTTGTGTTGAGTATAGACTTTTGTAGTAAGATGTGATAATTTTTTGGATTTCCTCTATTTCTGTTGTTATATCTCCCTTTTCACTTCTAATTTTGTTAATTTGGATACTGTCTCTGTGCCCTTTGGTTAGTCTGGCCAAGGGTTTATCTATCTTGTTGATTTTCTCAAAGAACTATCTCCTTGTTTTGTTCAACCATTCTTTGTATGGTTCTCTTTGTTTCTACTTGATTGATTTCAGCCCTGAGTTTGATGATTTCCTGTCTTCTACTCCTCCTGGGTGAATTAGCTTCTTTTTGGTCGAGGGCTTTTAGGTGTGCAGTTAGCCTGTTAGTGTATGCTCTCTCCAGTTTCTTTTTGGAGGCACTCAGGGCTATGAGTTTTCCTCTTAGCACTGCTTTCATTGAGTCCCATAGATTTGGGTAAGTTGTGCCTTCATTTTCATTAAATTCTAAAAAGTCTTTGATTTCTTTCTTTATTTCTTCCTTGACCAAGGTATCATTGAGTAGAGTATTGTTTAGTTTCCATGTGTATGTGGGCTTTCTGTTGTTTTTCTTGCTATTGAAGACCACTTTTACTCCATAGTGATCTGCTAGGAGGCATGGGATTAGTTTGGTCTTCTTATATCTGTTGAGGTCTGTCTTGTGACCAGTTATATGGTCGATTTTAGAGAATGTACCATGAGGTGCTGAGAAAAAGGTATATTCTTTTGCTTTAGGATGAAATGTTTTATATATATATATATATATATATATATATATATATATATATATAATCTAATTGGTCCAAAGCTTCAATTGGTTCCACTGTGTCCCTGTTTAGTTTCTGGTTTCCTGATCAGTCCATTGAGGAGAGTGGAGAATTGACGTCGCCCACAATTATTGTGTTAGGTGCAATGTGTGCTTTGAGCTTTAGTAAAGTTTCTTTTACAAATGAGGGTGCCCTTGCATTTGGAGCATAGATGTTCAGAATTGGGAGTTCTTCTTGGTGGATTTTCCCTTTGATCAGCAAGAAGTGTACTTCCATGTCTCTTTTGATGACTTTAGGTTGAAAGTCAATTTTATCTGATATTAGAATGGCTACTCTGGCTTGTTTCCTGAGACCATTTGCTTGTAAAATTGTCTTCCAGCCTTTTACTCTAAGGTAGTGTTTGTCTTTGACGCTGAGATGCGTTTCCTGTATGCAGCAAAATGTAGGGATCTATTTCTGTATCCAGTCTGTTAGTCTATGTCTTTTTATTGGGGAATTGAGTCCATTGATGTTAAGAGATATTAAGGAATAGTAATTATTACTTCCTGTAATTTTTGAAATTATTTTTTATATTTGAGTGGTTATCTCAAATATAAAAAGTGCCCAGGATCTTCTAGGTTTCATGGTCTCTGGTGAGTAGTCTGGTGTAATTCCGATAGGTCTTCCTTTATATGTTACTTGGCCTTTTTCTCTTACTGCCTTTAATATTCTTTCTTTGTTTAGTGCATTTGGGGTTTTGGTTATTATGTGATGGGAGGTATTTCTGTTCTGGACCAGTCTGTTTAGAGTTCTGTAGGCTTCTTGTATATTCATGGGCATCTCTCTGTTTAGGTTGGGGAAGTTTTCTTCCATAATTTTGTGGAAGATATTTGCTGGCCCTTTAAGTTGTAAATCTTCACTCTCATCTATACCTATAATCCTTAGGTTTGGTCTTCTCATTGTGTCCTGGATTTCCTGGATGGTTTTGGGTTACAAGCTTTTTTGCATTTTGTATTTTCTTTGACTGTTGAGTCAATGGTTTCTATGGTATCTTCAGCATCTGAGATTCTTCCTTCTATCTCTTGTATTCTATTGTTGATATTTGCATCTATGGCCCCTGATTTCTTCCCAAGGTTTCCTATCTCCAAAGTTGTCTCCCTTTGCGATTTCTTAGTTGTTTCTACTTCTGTTTTTAGATCCTGGATGGTTTTGCTCAGATCTTTCGCTTGCTTGTTTGTGTTTTCAAGTAATTCTTTAAGAGATTTTTGTGTTTCTTCTTTCATGACTTCTGCCTGTTGACCCACGTTCTCCTGTATTTCTTTAAGTGATTTTTGCATTTCCTCCTTATTGGCTTCTATCTTTTGATCCATATTCTCCTGAATCTTTAGCTGATTTTTGTGTTTGCCTTGCAAGGGCTTCTAACTTTTGATCCATTTTCTTCTGTATTTTTTTTAAGAGATTTATTTTTGTCCTTCTCCTGTTCCTCAACAGCATCATGACTAGTGGTTTTAGATCTAAATCTTGTTTTTCTGGTGTGTTGGGGTATCCAGGACTTACTGCTGTTGGAGAATTGGGTTTGGATGTTGCCATATTGCCTTGATTTCTGTTAGCAACGTTCCTACGTTTGCCTTTTGCCATCTGGTTATCTCTAGAGTTAGTTGGTCCTGTAGTCACTGGCTGCTGTTTGAGTCCCCTGTGGGCCTGTAAGGCCATTTCCCCACCCCTGGATGACTGGGTTTCCCCTGGCACAGATTGCTGATGTGCAGCTCTCCTCTTGGGTGCTGTTGGACTTCTGGTGTATCTTGCTCCAAGCAATGTTATACTCAGTTGTCCCTATGGACCTGATGCTGCTTGTCTGTTCTGTCGGGGAGCAAAGATGGTGACTGGGAGCCCCTCCACGTGCTGACCACCCCGCAGGGCACAAGACCCAAGCCTGGCTGGCACACAGATGAACCACTTCTCTGCCCAGATCCTGTGTGCAGGTCACCTCCTGGTGGCCTGAGTTCCCAGAGATCTTAAACGCTGGATAACTCGGGTACCTGGGTCCGCTTGTCCAGTCCAAGCGGCAGCAAAGATGGCAGCAGTGACGGGGAGCACAGGATACCCTGCAGGGCACAGAACCCACGCCGGGCTGAGACACAGGAACCACTGCTCTGCCTAGCTCCTGTGCGCAGATCACTACCTGGTGGCCTGCGTCCCCAGAGATCTTAAACTTGGGATATCTCTGGTACCTGCGTCTGCTTGTCCAGTCCAGACAGCAGCAAAGATGGCGGTGGCGTTGGGGAGCGCAGGATACCCTGCAGCGAGAGTGCTTTTAATTGTGGTTTCCTAGTGCCAACTTGACAAAGGATTATCCAGCTGTTAGTTGGAGGAAATTAGTTAGTTTAGTTAGTTTAGTTAGTTAGTTAGTTAGTTAGATGAAGGGAGCCTCGTCTTTTGGTGGGAAGCAGAGTCTTTGTCTTTCCTGCCAACTCTACCTTCTCAGCCTTCCCTTCTATCCATAATTCGTTCCATTGTGTCAGATGCCTACCCAAAGGAACATTTTCTACTGGGAACCCTGAGGGCCACACTAGGCTGGGACACAGGTAGGTACATTTTATTACCTTTCCAGTCCCCTGCTCCAACTTTTCCAGACTCAGTCTTAGTCTTGTAGCAGACTGCCTAGAGGAGCCCTTCTTCCTCTACTCTACAGGGACTCTACCTCTTGGCAAAGAGCTCAATCACCTAGATCTTTTAAACTGTTCCTATCAGCTTCTCCCCCTAGCTCATTTCCATTGATTTGTGTCATCTGTTAGCCTTCAGAAAAACTCTCTGCAAAGGATAACACAACCACCACACTTTCCTAGGATTCTGAGTAGGCAATAGCAACTAAAGAACAGAACATCCATCCAACAAAGATAAAACATCTACATCAAGAAACACCTCAAACATCATAACTCTAGCTGTTTGTATCCTACTCCAAAAATACAAGCAAGAGCAGTCATATGACTCCTCCTGAAGCCAGTAACCCTGAAAAATATAATTTAGATGAAGCATGAGACATGGATTTCAAAACAGAAATTATGAGTATTTTCAAGGTCTTCAAATAAAAATGAGTAAATGCAAGCTTCTGGGCTAATATCCACTTATCAGTAAGTGCATACTATGTGTGTGGGTTTTTTTTTGTGTGTGTGGTTGGGTTACCTCACTCAGAATGATATTTTCTAGTTCCATCCATTCACCTAAAACTTTCATGAATTCATTGTTTTTAATAGCTGAGTAGTATTCCATTGTGTAAATATACCACATTTTCTGTATTCATTACTTTGTTGAGGGACATCTGGGTTCTTTCCAGCTTCTGGCTATTATAAATAAGGCTGCTATGAACATAGTGGAGCATGTGTCCTTATTACACGCAGGGGAATCCTCTGGGTATATGCCCTGGAAGCTTGGAATACCCAAGATACAATTCACAGACCAAGTGAAACTCAAGAAGAAGGATGAACAAATTATGGATACTCTGGTCCTTCTTAGAAGGGGGAACAAAACACCCACAGGGGGAGATACAGAGACAAATTGTGGAGCAGAGACTGAGGGAAAGACCATCCAGATACTGTCCCACCTAGGGATCCATCCCATATAGAGTTATAAAACCCAGACACTATTGTGGATGTCAATAAGTGCTTGCTGACAGGAGCCTGATATAGCTGTCACATGGCAAGTTCTTCCAGTGCATGACAAATATAGAGGGGGATACTCTCAGCCAACTATTAAACTGAGCACAGGATCCCCAATGGAGGAGCTAGAGAAAGGACCCGAGGAGCTGAAGGGGTTCACAGTCCCATAGGAGGAACAACAATATAAACCACCCAGTACCCCCCAGAGCTCCCAGGGACTAAGCCACCAACTAAAGAGTATACATGGAGGGACCCATGGCTCCAAATGCATAAGCAGCAGAAGATGGCCTTATTGGACATCAAAGGGAGGAGAGGCCCTTGGTCCTGAGAAAGCTAGATATCCCATTGTAGGGGAATGCAAGGACAAAGAATTGGGAGTGGGTGGATTGGTGAGCAGGGTGTGGGGGTTGGGTTACGGTATTTTTGGGAGGGGGGGGACCAGGAAAGGTGACAATGCTTGAAATGTAAATAAAGAATATATCTAATAAAAAAATGAAAAAAATGAGTAAATGACAATAAAAATTGTGAAAACAGAAACAGTTGAATAAAATAATGGAAACATTTTTGAGATATGAAAATAAAAAATAGAATCACTAAAAAAGGAAACCCAAAACTGAAATAAAACTGGAAATGAAGAACTTAGGAAATGAAATAAAAACCTCATATATAAGTCTTACCAACAAAGTACAAGACAGAATTTCAGGTCTTGAAAATGTAGAAACAGATAGCTCAGTCAAATAAAATGTTAACTATAAAAATATCCAGTCACAAAATATTCAGAAAATCTGGGACACTATGAATATAGAAGAAGGAGAAAAAAAACACAAGTCAAAGAGACAGATAATATTTTTAACATGAAAGAAGAAATTGTTTTTCAATCTAAGGAGAGAAGTGCTTATCAAGGTTTATGAAGGATACAGAAGATCAAAGAGGAAAACTAGAAAAGAAGTTTCCCATGACATATAATAATCAAAGCACTACATGTGTAGAACAAAAAAAAAGGATTTTAAAAGATGCAATGAAAAAGAACATATCATGAACAAAGTCAGGCCCATTAGAATAACATCTGACTTTTCAATGGAGACTCTGAAATCCAGAAGGGTCTGAACAGATGTTCTACAAGCTTTCAGAGTCCACAGATGCTAGTCCAGACTGCTATAATCAGAAAAACTATAAATCACAATAGACAAAGAAAGAAAAGCATTCCACAGTAAAACCAACCTTAACCAATTTCTATCTGCCAATATAGCTCTACGAAAGGAGTCAGAAAGTAAATATCAGTATGAAGTAGTTAAAACATACACAGACACAGGAATAATAAAAACAGTAAATCAAAAAAGGGGGAAGGAAGCCTATACCATAACAAAAAAATAAAACAGGAATGAATAAACCCTACTCATTGGTAATTCTCAATATAAATGGTCTCAATTTCCCAACAAACAGATATACTTCAATAAATTAGATTAGAAAATGGGCACTATCTTTCTGGGCTATCCAAGAAACACACCTCACCATCAAGGATAGATATCATCTCAGGATAAAAGGATGGGAAAAAATGAACCCAAGAAGCAAGCAGGTATTGCTATTTTAGTATTTGACTAAATAGTCTTCAAACCAAAACTAATCACAGTGATAGGGAAGGATATTCATTAAAGGAAACATAGCCAAGAGGATATAGTAATTCCAAACAAGTATGCACCAAACACAAGGGTACCCAAGTTTATAAAAGAAACAATACAACAGAAAATTACATATTGAACCTCACACAGTGGTAGCATGTGACTTCAACACCACACTCTTATCAATATACAAGTCATCCAGAAAAAAGCTAAACAGAGAAGTGCTGAGGTTAATTAACATAAATGGCATAAATTAGTGGCCAGGCAGTGGTGGCACATGCCTTTAATCCCAGTACAGGGGAGGTGGAGGCAGGCAGATCTCTGAATTTGAGGTCTGCATGGTCTACAGAGTAAGTTCCAGGACAGCCTAAGAGAAACCCTGCCTTCAAAAACCAAAATAAACTAAAAATATCAGTAAATATACACAGATGGATGCATATAGCATAGATTTCTAATCTGGATATTGAAATCTGGAATCTATCAACCTTAGATCTTGGACAAGTGAAAGACTTGTATGATATAATCTTTATGTTATTGAAGAAATAACTTAAAAAAGACACCAGAAGATAAAAAGATTGCTCATGCTTATGGATCAGTTACACACACACACACACACACACACACACACATACACACACACACACACACACACACACACACTCATTCATTAATGGAATCAAATTCAAGATGTAGGCAAAAGTCCAGTTACCTGTGGCCATCCCAGTTTTTATAAAGCAAAAGTACACACACTGGAGGAAAAACAGCATTCTTAAAAAATAGTGTTAGCCAAACTGAATGGCTTCATATAGAACAAAAATAAATCCATATCTATCTTCCTACATAAAACTCAACTCCAAGTGGAATAAGGAGCTTAACATAAAACCTGATAATAATATACAAACCTTAGTAAGGTATGAAAAAAGAAAAAAACAGCTTTGAATTAATTGTAACAAAAAAGGAACTTTCAGAACAGTATACCAATAGCACAGGCACTAAGTCTAAGAGTTAATGAGTTGGACATCATAAAACTGAAAAGCTTCTGAATAGCACAGTCATTCTGACAAAGTGGCAGGATACAGAATGAGAAAAAAAACTTTATCAATTATACATCTGATAGAAGGTTAGTATTCAAATAAAAACAACCCTGGACATTAAGAAAACAGATAACATGGTTTTAGAATGGGTTATGCAACCAAGCAGAATTCTCAAAAATTAAGCACAAATGGCTGAGAACATTTAAAAGGAAATGTTCATCATCCTTAGCTATCAAGGAAAAGCAAATTAAAACGACTTTGACATTTCATCTTACACAATTCAGCGTGGTAAAGATCAATAAAATAAATGACAATTCATGCTGGTGAGAATGTAGGGGAAAGGGGAAACCTCATCCATTTCTGGTGAGAGTCCAAACTTGTACAGCCAGTATGGACATCAGTGTGGCAGTTCTTAAGAAAGCAGGGAATAGACAAGAACTTTACATCAAGATCTTTATCCACGCTGGAGCATATACCCAAAGAATTTTACACCCTGCTCCAGAGATATTTGCTCATCCATGCTGGTTTCTGTTCTATTCACTCAGAAATTAGAAAGAATCTAGATGTCCACCAATTGATGAATGGATAATAAAACTGTGGCATACACAGTGGAATATTATTTGGATGTTAAGAAAACTGTAATTATGAAATTCATAAGTAAATTGGTGAAGTCAGAAAAAAATCATCTTGAGTGTGATGATTTGAATAAGAATAGTCCCCATAAAGCCAGGCGGTTGTGGCGCACGCCTGTAATCCCAGCACTTGGGAGGCAGAGGCAGGCAGATTTCTGAGTTCCAGGCCAGCCTGGTCTACAGAGTGAGTTCCAGGAAAGCCAGGGCTACACAGAGAAACCCTGTCTCGAAAAACCAAAACAAAACAAAAAACAAACAAACAAACAAACAAAAGAATGGTCCTCATAGGCTCAGATATTTAAATTGTTGGTTCTAAGTTGGTAGACTGTTCAGGAACGTCAGAAGGTGTGGCCTAGTTGGAGGGAGTGTGTACTGGGGATGGTCTTTGAGGTTTTAAAAGCCAGGCCAGACCAAATCTTGCCCTCTCTCAGCCTGCTTACTGTGGATCAGTCCCAAGCTCTCAGCTCTTGCTCCAGCACCATGCCTGCCTGTCTGCCTCCATGCTTCCTGTCATGATAACCATAGACTTACCCTCAGAAACAGTAAGCAAGCCTTCAAATGATTTGCTTTATATTTGACTTAGTCATGGTGTTTCCTCACAGAAATTAAAGAGTAACTAAGCCAAGGAGATAATCTAGATTTTTAAAAATTGTATGTTTTTTCTTATATGTGGATAATGGTTTTTAAGTTCTTGATATTTGATAAGGCTGTTGATTATACTACAATCCAAATAATCACATAAGTTAGATATTGAACAAGGAAATAGGGAAGTGGGGAGGATCACCCAAGGAAAGGGAAATGTGATTTATTTTTAATGGAGAGACAAGACAACTAGACTAGAAAGATTAAATACGGAAGGGGATGGGAGAGAAGGGTACAGGAAGAAATGGAGAAGGACATTGAAAAACCGTATGGAATTGAAGACCCAGAAGTGAAGCCACAGACTTATGGTCACTTGATCTTTGATAAAGGAGCTACAACCATTCCAGTGAAAAAAGAAAGCCTTTTCAACAAATGGTGCTGGTTCAACTAGAGGTCAACATGCAGAAGAATGCGATTGACCCACTCTTATCTACTTGTACTAAGATCAACTCCAAGTGGATCAAGGACCTCCACATAAAACCAGACACACTTAAACTAATAGAAAAGAAACTGTGGAAGACCCTGGAGGACATGGGCACAGGGGGAAAGTTTCTGAACAGAACACCAATAGCTTATGCTCTAAGATCAAGAATTGACAAATGGGACCTCTTAAAATTACAAAGTTTCTGTAAGGCAAAGGACATTGTCAGAAGGAGAAAACAGCAACCAACAAATTGGGAAAAGATCTTCACCAACCCCACATCTGACAGAGGGCAAATATCTAATATATACAATGAACTCAAGACAATGAACTCAAGAAGTTAGACCCCAAAGAACCAAATAACCCTATCAAAAATGGGGTACAGAGCTAAACAAAGAATTTTTCCCTGAGGAAATTCAGATGGCTGAGAAGCACCTTAAGAGATGTTCAACATCATTAGTCATCAGGGAAATGCAAATCAAAACAACCCTGAGATTCCACCTCACACCAGTCAGAATGGCTAAGATTAAAAACTCAAGGGACAACAGTTGCTGGCGAGGATATGGAGAAAAAGGAACACTCCTACACTGTTGGTGGGATTGCAAGATGGTACAACCGCTCTGGAAATCAGTCTGGTGGTTCCTCAGAAAATTGGGCATGACACTTGCAGAGGACCCTGTCATACCACTCCTGGGCATATACTGAGAGGATTCCCCTGCATGCAATAAAGACACATGCTCCACTATGTTCATAGCAGCCTTATTTATTTTTTTTTTATTTTTTTTCTTTTCCCTCCCCCTGCTCCCGCATCTACCCCCTCCCACTTTACTGTTCTTGTACTCTCCCACAATGATGTTTTGGTCCATTCTAGCACCAGTGTCCACTCCTTTCTTCTTGTGAGACATCACTTGATATGTGATTTGTGTCTTTGGTGTTCCAAGCTTCTAGGCTAATATCCACTTATCAGTGACTGTATACCATGGGTATTCTTTTGAGACTGGGTCACCTCACTTAGTATGACATTCTCCAGCTCCATCCATTTCTCTAAGAATTTCATGAATTCATTGTTTCTAATGGCTGAATAGTACTCCATTGTGTATATATACCACATTTTTTGTATCCATTCCTCTGTTGAGGGACATCTGGGTTCTTTCCAGCTTCTGGCTATTATATATAAGGCTGCTATGAACATAGTGGAGCATGTATCCTTATTGCATGCTGGTGAATCTTCTGGGTATATTCCCAGGAGTGGTATGGCTGGGTCCTCCGGAGGTATCACGCCCAGTTTTCTGAGGAACCGCCATACTGATTTCCAGAGTGGTTGTACCAGCTTGCATTCCCACCAGCAGTGGAGGAGTGTTCCTCTTTCTCCACATCCTCGCCAACACCTGATGTCTTCTGAGTTTTTAATCTTAGCCATTCTGACTGGTGTGAGGTGAAATCTCAGGGTTGTTTTAATTTGCATTTCCCTAATGACTAGCAGCCTTATTTATAATAGCCAGAAGTTGGAAGGAGCCCAGATGTCCCTCAAAGGAAGAATGGATACAGAAAATGTGGTATATTTATACAATGGAATACTACTCAGCAATTAAAAATAATGAATTCATGCAATTTGTAGGCAAATGTTTGGATCTGGAAAATATCCTATGTGAGTTAACCCAATCACAAAAGAATACACATGAAATGCAATCACTGATAAGTGGATATTAATGAGCCCAAAAGCTCTGAATACTCAAGGCACAATTAGCAAATCAAAAGATTCCCAAGAAGAAGGAAGGAAAGGGCCCTGGTCCTGAAAAGACTGGATCCAGTTTTGTAGGCGAGTATCAGAACAGAGAAATGGGGGGGGGTTGGTGATTGGGGAATGGGCAGAGGGAAGAGGACTTATGGGACATATGGAGAGGGGGGAACTGGGAAAGGGGAAAGCCTTTGGAAAATATATCAAAAAACAAAAAAACAAAAAACAATGTGATGCTGCTCCTGGCACAAATGCAACTTCTCAGCTATGGCTTCTCATTGTCAGTGTATTTTAGGCACTTTACTTCAGGTAAAATTGCCCTGTCGGTTCTCTGTCCAGCTGGGTCCTGCCCATCCGTTAGAAGTTAGGCATTGAAGCCTAGGCTTTGCTCCTGAGACTGTAGTCACTGGCTTCTTTAAATTCAATGTATTCCTAGTTCTAAACCTCAGAATTCAGCAACAAATTATTTGAAACTCTTCTACCTATGCATGTCAGTATGATTCCCAATGTTTTATCTGAAGAGACACAGTAGAAGGCTCTATGTAATTCACCTTTAGGCCACATTTCTTCCTGTAAAAAGAAGCTGAAGTGAAGTTTGCATGCAATAAAACTTAGCCATTTATTGTAAAAAAAAAAAAAAAAGAAAAAAGAAAAAGAAAGAAAGAAAAAAAGAAAATAAAAGAAAAAACAGAAAAAAAAAAAAAAAGAAAAACCATACGGGAATCTACTATGGAGAAGCTTTCTAATATATATATATGACATATATATATGAAATATATATATATTCCTATATATATAGGAAATATATATAGGAATATATATATATTTCTAACATATATATATACATATATGTATGTATGTATGTATATATATATATATATATATATATATATATATGAAAGGAATCTAAATGCAGTCACCAAATAATAGGGGAGACAATGTCCCAACTAAACATCTTATTCCACCAAGTGATATGGGCTACATCTTGTTGACTCGTTGGCAAATGGGTCCCATAGAAAAACCCAAACATCCCAGTCTATTGCCAAGGCTGTTGATTACACTCTACAACTTGATGGTAAAGCCCAATTGCTGAAGATGTATGCCATTGGACACAGAGAAAGTTGAGTTGGTGTCTAAATAGAAGCTTCACCCCTGCTAACTTCCATTCATTGTGCTAGAAAATACTCTGCATGCTACCAGAGAAGAAAGGTAGTCAACATCACCCACTTATGAACTCTGCAACCTACGTTGGTAACATGCCTTCAAGATATACTAGCTCAGGAGTAGTACTAATGTTACAGGAGTAAGCAGCTACTTTTTGATTGGACATGAGGCCTACTCAATGAAAATGAGACCCATATTTGGCACTGCCAATATAACCAAAAATCTGAGACTAAGTGAATAATGGACCTAGCAAAATGTCTACTACTGTTAATCTACTAAAGGAATATGGCAACTGCTGGCACACTGCTATATCCATAGATCAATGGCTTGTTCAAGCCTCCTCAGAGAAGCATCTTCTGGCAGTAGATGGAAATTAACGCAGAGAATTAAAACTGGACAATACCCAAGAGAGGGAGAGACTCTGAACCAATCAGTCCTTAATATGATATCTTCATTATCACCCATTCCTCAAATTTCAGGTATCTATGTAGAAAAGCAGGTAAGTAAAAAGACTGTACGGTCCAGAGGTGATGAACGACTCCAAGGAAACTGTGTCTTATAAGCAAAACAGAACTGATACACATATGAATTCACATGTGGTAACATGTTCAAGACCCACACAGATTCAAGCTGGGTGGGGTGTCAGCACAGAGAGGGGAAGTGGACATAGAGTCTTGCTCTTAAATAAGAAACTACAGTTGATGCCCACCAGTAAAGGGAAAATCAGTTTTCTCCAATAGAGTCTCAATGGGCATATCACCCATACTACAGGGTAGGCATCATGCCCAGGACATGTTGGCCAACACAAAATCAACTAAATGGTATTATTGTGGACATTTTGTCTTATTTTGCTTTGTTTTCACACTCTTTGTTTTATTGCTCTTTGTCTATTTTGGATTTTTATTTTTGTTTTTGAATAACATTTTTGTTTTAAAAGTGATAGACAAGGAACATAAAGTTGGGTCTGGTGGGAGGTAGGGAGAATGTGGAAAGAGTTAGGGGAGGGGAAAACATGATCAAAATATATAATACAAAGAATTTTTCATTAAAATAATAATAAGAAGAAAATCAGGAGAGGAAAGGAGATGTTAACAGAATTGAAGAAACAATCTGCCAAGCCCAATCCGATGTTCAGCAAGTGAGTCTGTAGAGTGGGAAGGAAAGATGAAGACATTCCCATTAGGAGCTTTTTTCAGCAGGGACAACAAGAGACATTATTAGGTAAGACATGAACAGGAGACAGTATAAAAGTCATTACCAAGTAGTCAGCCCAGTCATATTTATAGTAACATCATATGGACCTAGTAGATTATATTTACAAAATCATGAATACAAATAAACACATATACACATATGTAAGAACAATTAAGGAAATAGAGGCCATGAGTTTGAGAGGAAGTAAGAAGGAATGCTCGGGAAGTGTTGGAGGGAGGAAAGGGAAGGGGGAAAACAGTGCAGTAATATTTTAATTTCAAAAACAATACAAGCAAATACAAGGTGCCATAATATTGTAAATGTAGTATATAAATTATTTTTATAGTGTGAAGTTCTAAAAGACAATTAAAAATAAGTACATTTGGGACTGGAGAGATGGCTGAGCAATTAGGCTCATTCTGCTCTTATAGAGGACCAGAGTTAAGTTCCTAGCACTCACACTCATGTCTGGTGGCTCACAACCACTGTAACTCATGCTTCAAAGGAGCCATGTCTTTTTCTGGTACTTGGAGCATCCATACACACAAGCACATACTCATACATAAAATAAATAAAGCATTAATTAATGTGTTAGGATAAAGACAATATGGGAAGGTATAAAGTGTGAGATTAAAAATTCAAAATTTTAAAACCAGGTGTGGTAGTTCATGGTGATAATCCCAGCCCTTGGGAAGTGGCCGCAGTAAGACCACCAAATGAAAGCTGTCTTCAGCTGCATTGTGAATTCCAGGCCTAGCTGGACTACATGCAACTCGGTCTTAAAAAGAAACTGAAGAGTTGGAATGTTATTATAGAATTTCTATTGGAGTGTTTTCTTAATTTTTTTCTGTATGTCTTGTTTGAACCCTTTCTTATCTTTAGGTCTTCTTATGTTACCTTTATTTCAAAGCAATTTTTGTAACAAGCATATTTGTTTTTATAAACTTCTTGGTAATTATACAGCAAAACCTACCAGGGGCAAACCAAAATAATAAAAATGAATCAAAATGAATTAGGAAAGTTAATTAATCACAATGAACACTGTAAAAGTAGGAGGGAAGAAAACTAGAAAAGAAGTTATCATATGGCTATGGACCTTACCTATTTATAAATCTTAAATATAATTGAATTTCTCAATTAAAAGACCTAGCATCTCTTTAAAAGCACATGTTAAAATACAAATAAAAAGCATGTTGCCCATATGAGACTTATACTCTCTAAGTACATATGTAAAGTGAAAGGATGGATTGCAGCATCTATGTAAATGAAATGAAATGAAAAGACAAGAGTAGTCATATAAGATAAAGTAAACTTTACAAAGCATGATGAGAGGAGACAAGGAGGAATACTATGTGATACTATGCAATGATACTATGTAATGACACTATGCAATGATACTATGTAATGACACTATGTAATGATACTGTGTAATGATATTATGTAATGATACTATATAATGTCGAGAGTTTCAGTAACATTCTTAGATATGTGTGTATTCAGTATCAAAGCACTGGAATATCTGAAGCAAATCCTAAGGACAGAATTAGAGTCCAATATATAATAGTAGTGACTTAAACAACTTACTTTCAGTGGACAGATTATCCAGGCTGAAAAAAATAACAGAGAAACAGTAGTTAATTATACCACAGGCAGACCTAACAATCCTCTACAGATCTCTCCCTCAACAGCTGCAGAATGCACATTCCTCTCAACAACATGTGAGACATTATCTAGGACAGATCATCTGGACTACCAAACAAGCTACGGTACAGCAAACCTAGAAATAGATAACGAGAAAGACCTCGGAAATTAACAATCACTTACTCCTGAGCAATTAACAGACCAAGTAAGGGAATTAAGACATTTCTCAAAACAAATAGGAATAGAAAAAAGAAGAAGAAAGAGAAAGTCATGGCGGCTCCCGGAGGAGCTGGTTGGTGCTCGCTTCTCTTTGTGAGGACTGATACAGCTAGATCAGGGTCCAAAATGGATCTCAGTAACAGGCAATTTAAAGAGCAGAAAAAGACCGGAAGGGGACAAAATTTACAGATAGCAACGGCACCAGCAGTGGGAGGAGAGACACTCAACCACAGCGCTGGCAAGAAGCCATTTAAGAGACTCCCTCTGAGTCATCAGTGGAGTAATCCTAGACCCTCTCTGAACCACACACTCTGGGAACCTGGAGCCAGCAGCGCAGTGATCCTAGACTCTCTGAACAGCACACCCTGGGAACCTGGAGTGCATGGTTCTATATGGAGCATGGAACTATACGTTAAAATCCAACCTGCAGTGAACCTCCTGCCAGCAAGGGAGAAACTGAATTAGAGCCAGATGGTAGAAGTCCGAGCTCCGATCCTAGGCATAGCATGCAGTGGAATGCCGACACAATTCTGTGTGCGTACCCATTCACCAAGGATCACACAGGAGCATAGGCAACGTTTACATTCTCGCTTGTGAAGGACCCACACAAGCATTGCTGCCCCTCGGAAAGGGCTTCACAAAGGCATAGGTAGCACTCAAAACTGGGTCAGTAACAGACTGCCCAGAGGGAACCTAGGGGATGGCTCATTCAGTAAACCATGCCTTGAAAATGGAAGGAGGGACCAGGAAGGAGGGAAACATTTGGAATGTAAGTATATAAAATAATTAATAATAAAAAATTAAATTAAAAAGAAAAATGCAGGTAACTGAGTTCAATCTTCTCCCCCACCCTCTCCTGACTCCTTCATTTTTAAAAACAGATTTCCCAAAGAATATCAACTGGCCTGGGTTAGGTGGTCCCCTTGACTCACCCTCCTGAGAGCTGAGAAGGTTCAGTTTGCCGGACCGCATGCCGCCGCTCCTTCTGTTTCTTCTCCCTTTAGCTGCGTTGACCCCATTGCCCCCGTTTGCTCCTTCTTCTACTTACTTTTCACCCCTTATTTTTCTCTACCATCCTAAGACCATCTGCTAGACCATTATACTCTCGGGAACTAAATATCTTAGTCAACCTTGTACAACCAATGTTCCTTTACGTCCTAAAAATATTAGAATTGAAGGGGAGCTTGCATTTTAATGGAGTGTTACTGTATTTTGGACCTGACCTTTTATAGTAAATTGGTTTGGAAAACAGTATTTTACTCTCAGGATAGTACTGGAGCTAGAACCCAGTACTATCCCCGGTTGACCGCATTGTCTCTACTGGGCTGTAACTCTACTCAGAGGAGAAAATGATACCTCAACTTTACTACAACCTAGTGCCAACCGAAGGCTGTAAATATTGCCATTGAAAGAAAAAGAGTGATTAAAAATTAAGGTACTGATCTAATCTCAGAGGGAAATTGCAATTGGGAAAAAAATCAAAACACTGTAAGTTAGTTATCTCATGGTAATGGCTCCCAGCCGTGAATGAGTTAGATCAAGTCTCAGATAAAGAATTTAATACTGTTTACAAATATGTGCAAAGAAATCAAAGAGGACACAGATTGACTGCTAAGTGAATTCAACGAGAGCAAAACCAAACAGCTAATAAAACAAGGGAGTTAGCACAGGATATGAAAGTGCGATTTAATACAGAGAAACACTGTACATATAGAGAAAGACGTGAAACGCTGGAACTGAGACGTTCAGCAAGTCCGACAATGGCAGTCGAGTAGTGGAAAGGCTCAGCAACGAGACAGGACAGAAGGGGACATGACATCAGGACCCCAGGGAGACAAGTGACTTAAAACTCAGACAGTGACGAAGATAAGCTAATAAGAAAGTACAAATAGAACATGGGCTATCTATGGACACTATGAAAGATCAAATAACACGCGTTATGGGCATAAAAGAAGAAGGAGGTTATGCTAAGGACAAAGAAGAGATACAAGAGCAAACAGAACGCCAAGCAGGGATGGCCAGAAAAAGAACGTCCCCACAGCAGACTGCAGTTAGAACACTAAATAGGAAGAGCAAAAGAAACATAATTAAAGGTAAAGAAACACCACATCACACAGAGGAGCAGACCTGTCAGAATAAAAGCCTATTTTTCAACAGAAACTAAAAAGGCAAGGAGAACATGAAGTGATGTGTTTTAAGATCTAAATAAAACAGTAACTGCTGACCCCAATTCACAGAGACTCATTCATTCAAGAAGCCTCAGGAACAAGTAAACTGCACTAGATCAGGAGAAAAAAAAACACTACAAAACCCTCAGAGCAATGATTGAATGCGTATCTTTTTTTTTTTTAATTTTTTATTGGTCATTTTATTTATTTACATTTCAAATGTTATCTTCCTTCCTGGTTTCCCCTCAGCAACCCCCCTATTCTACCCCCTTACCCTGATTCTATAAGGATGCTCCCCCACCCACCCACTCCTGCCTAACCACTCTAGCATTCCCCTATGCTGGGGCAGCAAGCCTTCACAGGACCAAGGGTGTCCCCTCTCATTGATGCCAGATAAGGCCGTCCTTTGCTACATATGCAGCTGGAGCCGTGGGTTTCTCCATTTGTACTCTTTGGTTGGTG
Source organism: Apodemus agrarius (assembly GCA_964023405.1). NCBI lineage: Eukaryota > Metazoa > Chordata > Mammalia > Rodentia > Muridae > Apodemus > Apodemus agrarius. The sequence continues at coordinate 66,070,675 of OZ030009.1, read as the reverse complement.
GTCTAGTCCTTGGAAGTTCTGGAAGGTCTGGTTGGTTAATATTGTTGGTCTTCCTATGGAGTTGCAAACCCCTTTAGCTCCCTCAATCCCTCCCCTAACTCCTCCACTGGGGAGCCATGCTCAGTCCAATGGGTGGCTGCAAGCATCCACATCTGTAGTAGTAAGGCTCTAGCAGAGCCTCTTAGGAGACAACTGTATTAGGCTCCTGTCAGCAAGCACTTCTTGGCATCAGCAATAATGACTGGGTGGTGGCTACATATGGGATGAATGCCCATGTGGGACAGTCTCTGGATGGCCTTTCCTTCAGCCTCTGCTCCACTCTTTGTCCCTGCATTTTCTTTAGACAGGAACAATTCTGGCAAAATTCTGGTTAAAATTTTTGAGTCCTGTGGGTGGCCCCATCCCTCAACCGGGGGCTGTGTCTAACCTCTCCATGTGGTCTCTACAGGTTCTCTCTTCCCTTTGTTGGGCATTTAAGCTAATGTCATCCCTATTGGGTCCTGGGAACCTCCTGCTTTTCTGGCATCTGGGACTACCCCTCCTCCCCATCCCCCATTGCTACACACCTCTGTTCAATTTCCTCACCCTCTGTACATCTCCCTTGTCTTCTCCCACACCTGATCCTGCCCCCTTTCCTTCCTCTCCCCTTTTTTTTTTCTCCCAAGTCCTTACCACACTCTTCCTCCCATGATTATTTTGTTCCCCCTTCTAAGTAGGACTGAAGCATCTACACTTTGGTTTTCCTTCTTCTTGAGCTTTGTATGGTCTGTAAGTTGTATCATATCGTGGGTATTCTGAACTTTTTTCCTGATATCCACTTATCAGTGAGTACATACCATGTGTGTTCTTTTGTGACTGGGTTACCTCACTCAGGAAAATATTTTCTAGTTCCACCCATTTGCCTGTGAATTTCATGAAGTCATTGTTTTTAGTAGCTGAGTATTACTCCATTGTGTAAATGTACCACATTTTCTTTACCTGTACCTTTCAATAATTACTATAAGTGTTCTTAATTCCTCAATATAAACTAGCATCTTTAATTAAACATACCATTGATGCATTTCACTGAAAAAATGATATCAAAAAAATCACATCCTTAGTGTGAAAAGATGCAAACAGATTCAAGGCTGACAGAGAGTGAAAGCAAGCAGGTGTGACAATGATAACTTCTGACAAAATAGACTTTGAATCAAAGTCACAAGAGATATATCGAGTCATTATATATTGATTAATTATTGTAATATCCATTAAGGTTCTAAACACATAGGCACCAAACATGGGTACTCCCAGTTTCATGAATCAAATACTACTAGATGAAAAGATAGAGACTGAGCTCAACACAGTACTAGTAGGTGCCTGCAATACTAATGCTCACCAACAGTAGAGCATCAACCACGAACCACCAAAGTTAAGTGGCTTTATAGATTAAACGGACTTAAGGGGAAGTAATAAAACATTCTAGCCAGGTATTGTATGATAAATATTATTATCAGTAGCCAATAGAACTACCTCTAAAATAGATCACACTGGAGGACATAAAGCAAATCTTAGCAAAATACTAAAAAAAAAAAAAAAAGAATTTGAAATACTTTCTTGTATCCTATTTGATCACATAGGAATAAGGCAAGAAACCAATATAGCAGGAGTTATAGTATGCTTATGGGCCCATGGAAAGTGAAGAACACATTATTGAATGGTGAATGGGTTATTAGAGAAATCAGAAAAGAAACTTTATAACTTCTTGGATCAAATGAAAATGAAGGCCGGGCGGTGGTGGCGCATGCCTTTAATCCCAGCACTTGGGAGGCAGAGGCAGGTGGATCTCTGAGTTCGAGGCCAGCCTGGTCTACAGAGTGAGTTCCAGGACAGCCAGGGCTACACAGAGAAACCCTGTCTCGAAAAACAAAAAAAAAAAAAAAAGAAAAACAAACAAAAAAAAAAACCAAATGAAAATGAATACACAGAATACCAGAGCCCATGGGATACAATGCTAAGAGTTCTAAGAGGGGAGGAAGCTTATAGCTATAAGTGATTACAAACCTATAAATTATAAGTCATAAATTTATATTTATCTATTATAAAATATAAGCATAAATTATGAATTAGAAACCTATAAATTATAAGTGATTATAAATATGATTTTAAAAGTAAAAGATTTCTGCAATAAAATTTGAAGTAAGGAATTTAAAAAAGCAACAATTTAAAGGAAATTGAAGTAGACACAAAAATAGGAAAGAACTCTTATGCTCACAAAAAGAGAAAAAGCAATCCTCAAATTTATACAGAGCCACAAAAATTCTGGAGAGTCAAAATGACTCTGAGCAAAAAGAGCAAAGCTGCAAGTAAAATAATACCTGACATCAAGTCATGGTAATAGAAACAGCATTAAGCCAGCTCTGAAACAGCCATGTGCATCAAGGAACAGAAGAGAGAATCAAGAGGTAAGCCAGGCCTGGGGGTATATGCCTTTAATCGTAGTACCTGGGAGGCAGAGACAGTGAGTTCTAGGCCAGCCTGGTCAGTGAGTTTCACATCAGCCAGGGGTAACATGATACATGGTACACAGTATCACTCTATATTTAAGGAAAAAAGGTAAGATGAAGTGGAGGAAGATAAATTAAATCCATGTAGCTACAGCCACCTGTTGGGTGTTTGTTTGTTTGTTTGTTTGTTTTACAATGATGCAAAAGTACACACTGAAGAAGATGTGTTGTCTTAGGGTTTTACTCTATAAAGAGACACCAATGACCAAGGGAATTCTTATAGAGGCCAACATTTAATTAGGGCCGGCTTACAGCTTCTGAGGTTTAGTCCATTATCATCATGGTGGAAAGGATGCCACAGCAGTGTGCAGGCAGATGTGGTGCTGGAGAAGGAGCTTAATCCACAGATACCAGAAGGGGAGACTGTCATCTGTAGGTTTAGTCCATTATCATCATGGTGGAAAGGATGCCACAGCAGTGTGCAGGCAGATGTGGTGCTGGAGAAGGAGCTTAATTCACAGATACCAGAAGGGGAGACTGTCATCTGTAGGAAGCCAGGAGGGAAACAATGTCACACTGGCCAGACTTGAGTATATATATATGAGACCTCAATGCCCCTGTTCCACTGTGACACTTCCTCTAATGAGGCCACACCTCCTCACGTGCCACAACCCATGGACCAAGCACGTTCAAACCACCACATGTTCTTTTCACAGGTGGTGCTTGGTAAGTTGACTATCCACATATAGAAGAATGAAACTAGATCTTTATTTCTAGTCCTATATGCAAATCAACAACAAATAACATACAAAAATAAACAAATGAACAAACAAACAAACAAACAATCCACTTTGAGATATAAAGAAATAGCAAAAATTTCTAAAAGAGAATCCAGTCACTCAGGAAACAGTGCAAACTGACAAATGTAATTTCATGAAATTTAAAAGGCTTTTGCTCATATCATATACATATAAGGATATTTTCAGTTTCCTATCTGTATCCTTCTTGCTTTTTTCTCTTGACTACTACTTTGGCCAAGACTCTAAATATTATATTGAACAAGAAAAAAACAAAGCAGATATTTGTCTTATTCCTAATCCTAATTGAAATACTTTGAAATTCTCCCCATTTAGTGTAATGTTTTTGAAGTTTATCATATACATACTTTATTGTGTTGAGATATATTCCTTCTATTCCTAGTCTCTTTATAATAAAGGGATACTGACTTTTATTTATCATATATTTTTATATATATTAGATGATCTTGTTATTTGTATTTTGAATCCATTTAAGTGTTGCATTGTATTTGTTGACTGTTGTTATTGTTGTTGTTGTTGTTGTTGTTGAACCATACTTGCATCTTTGGAATGAAACTAACTTGATCATGATGAATGATCTTTTTGATACATCCTCACATATCTTATTTAAATTTTTTTGAATCCATATTTATCAGGGAGATTGGCCAATATTTATGTCTTATCTAGTTTTTGTATAATGTTGTCTTTACAAAAAGTTTTATTACTATCTGTTACAATGTTTCTATTTTCATCTCTAGCTTTATTAATTTGTATCCTCTCTTTTGTTTGGTTCTTGTGAAGGTTTGTCGAATTGTCTTTTTTTTCTAAAAGACAACTTATTTTTTCATTGATTATATTATTTTTCATTTCTATTTTGTTAATTGTTGTCTGTGCCCTTATTTTTTTCATCTACTAATTTGGGATTTGGCTTCCTTGCTATTTGAAGGTTCTTTTTTGGGGGGTGGTGGTTATGGCCCTGACCATTATGGGTGGTAACATCACTGGGTTGGTGGTCCTGGGCTCTATAAGAAAGCAACTGAAAAAGACATGGAAAGTAAGCCAGTAAGCAGCACCCCTATATGGCTTCTGCATCAGCACCTGCCTCCAGGATCCTACCCTGTCAGAATTCCTGTCCTGACTTCCTCCAATGACAGACTATGATCTAGAAGGGTAAGCTAAATAAACCCATTTTTCTCCAGTTTGCTCTTAGTTATGTAGAGTACTCAGGTTCAATTTCCAAAACCCACATAAAACTAAAGGATATGCTTAGAAAAAGAGTAATTTTTATTAATTTGTTCAAATATCAATACTAAGGTATCTGTATTTTGATATTACATATGATATTCTATATGATGAGAGATAGGTTTATCATCTGTGCAACTTAGTAAAATGCTGTGTGAACCAAGACACATTGCCACTGAAGTGTAGGATGGACCAGAAACCCCTTTCATTAAGTTCCTTAGCACATAGAAAATCCAGTACAACAATATTTTACAAAATAATGCTTTTACAAATTTCTCATTCAAATTATAACACATTGTCTTTGTTCTATTGCTATGATATTTGAAGGTTCTAATGTAAGTTATTACTTAAAAGCTTTTTAAAAAATCTTTAACTATTTAATTTACTTATTTACAATTCAAATGTTGTCCCCATTCCTAGTTCCCCCTCCATGAGCTTTAAACCCTATTCTCCCTCCCCTTCCCCTTTAAGAGGGTGCTTATTCACCCATCCACCCACTCCCACCTCACCCCTCTAGCATCCCCCTTCTCTGGGGCATCAAGCCTCCACAGCACCAAACACATCCCCTCCTACTGAGGCCAGTCAAGACAGTCTTCTATTCCATATGTAGCAGGGGTGGGAGAGGGGGAGCACAGACCAGTCCATGTATGCTCTTTGGTTGGTGGCTTGGTCTCTGGGAGCTCTGAGGGGTCCTACTAGCTGATACTAATGTTCTTCCTATGGGGTTGCAATCCCCTTCAGCTCCTTCAGTTCTTCTTCTAACTCTTCCATTGGGGTCCCAGGCTCAGTCCAATGGTTGGCTGTGAGTATCTGCGTCTCTCAGTCAGGTGCTGGCTGGCAGAGTGGAGGACAGCCGCTCCAGGTTCCCGTCTGTAAGCACATCTTGCCATCAGCAATAGTGTCAAGAGTTTGGTATTTGCACCTGGGATGATTGCACTGTGGGGCATCTCTGGATGGCCTTTCCTTCAGCCTCTGCTCCATTTTTGTCCCTCCATTTCATTTAAGATAGAGACAGTTCTGGGTGCAGACCCTGTGTTGTAGATGTGTCAGTTGGGGCCAGACACTCCAGGATCAGTTGTTCTCTGCATCTTGACCAATTGTGGCTTTCTGTAATGGTCTTTGTATAACAGACAGTTTTGTTGGATAAAGTACTCTGGACAGGTAGCAGCCAACCTTACTAAGACCATATATGTATGTGTATGTGTGTATGTATATATATATATATATATGTATATATATATATATATGAAAGTCGATAGCTATAAGTATATATAGTAATAAAGTAATAAATCTTATAACTAGTATAGATAATTATAAAATCTTATAACTTAAAAATCTTATAACTAGTATATATATGCTAGTTATAAAATTATATATTACATATAACATATACTATACAAGTATATAATTTAGTATATTATAGGGTATATAACATAGCATAGTATAGTACAATTCCATATAGTTATAAATTATAGTTATAAAATTTTCTACTTTCTCACTGAGGTACATATATGTTCATTAATGGCTGCATTATTTTCTTGAGCTACAGTCTTACTATGAGCCAGGGTGGCATGGAATTCTCTGTATGCATTTACTATGAGCAATATGGTTCACAGACTTGACTGCCTCTGCCTCTCAAGGGCTGTGATTATTGAAGCGTGGTGTTACGACATTCAGCCTCTTTTAACCCTTTCAAATATAACTAACAGTTATTTTAATTCTAATTATGTAGCCCTATTTTTCTAAGTTCAATAATTTTATTGTTAGATGTTACTAATAGCACTTGTTGAGAATCTCGCACAGCACTGACTGTGCTGGCAGGCAGCTCAGTTCTCGCCATGGCGGACTTTATTTATTTGTTTCTTGTTTTTTTTTTTTTTTTTTTGGTGTGTGTGTGTGTGTGTGTGTGTGTGTGTGTGTGTGTTTAAATATGTTCAGAGTGAATCTGGAGCAGCCATCACTTGAGGGAAAGAGTCACCCTTTGGTGAAAGACCTTGCTTGAGTCTGATATAAATCAGGAGAATCCTTAGTGAAGTCTGTTATTGGTTAGACTGTGACCCCCTTTCTGTGTGGGCAAAGCTCTGGAACTTGGCTTTAAGACACAGTAGCTGCTGTCAGTCAGCTGTCAACAAACTTTGGCCTGGGGATTTTGCTATTTGTCAAAACATACGTCTCTGCTGATGCTTCCTTCCAAATGCTTACACTACAGTTCTACTCACCTTAGAAGTCCTTAACCCCAACTTCTGTTTACTCTATGAAGACAGGCGGCTGCTCTCTGCATTAATTTACTCCTTGCGCAACAATTTGAGAAATATCAGCAGAAAGCTGCCGTGGCTATGCAGCTGACGCTTCCTGGGCCCACCCTGGCCCTGTCTCCTGAGCAGTCTCAGGCATGCACTGTCTCTTGACCAGGGACAGAAAACAGTTGGTTCCCGTGTCTTGTCAATTTACAGAAATCAATCATAGTAAGGTCCCCATTCCTCAAAGTCTGAAGCAGTTTTATGGGTGAATGTTCTGCAGTTAACATTCATACTTATACTTCAGCTACAAAAATACAAAATATAAATATTTTAGTTGAAACTATTATAGAATATAGAACCTATTTTCCTGACATTTAAAATCAGGTAGTAAATACTATTTAATCATTATTAAGAATTTAGTCATAATTACAAATATTTGTTATGCAAGCTGCATCAATAGCATTGAGAGATAGAAAATGAAGAGAACCAATATGATTAAACAGAAGTACCCTGTGTGTGATCTGATATAGAAAAGAAGCAGAAAAATAATAAAATACTGTATTTCAAGGAAAATGTAGAAAAGAAATCCTGGAAACCAGCAAGAAAATGACAGGACATTTCCTGAATTGAAAATAGAAAAACAGCGAGGAGAAAGGACAAAACAACTCTCAATCTCAATCCCAGATCCCAGGATGAGGGTAAAGGGGTAGAGGGGCACACGAGGACAGGAAAGGGTAAACGGGGCGTGCCAGGCACCCACTGACTCCAGGAAAAATCTCTTGGTCCTTGCAGTCTATGGCTTCAGTTTAGGGAGCAGGTTGATCTAAGGAGGAGCTCATCTCGGGTCTCTGCAACTCCAAAAATATAAGCTGCTAGAGCAGTGTGCCCTATCATGTTGCCTTAGAGCAGTGGTTTACAACTTTCCTAATGCTCTGACCCTTTAATACAGTTCCTCATGTTGTGGTGACCTCCCCCCCAACGATAAAATTATTTGGTAGCTATTTGATAACTGTAATTTTGCTACTGTTATAACATGTAATATGAATATCTCAAATGCAGGGTCTCTAATATGTGAAAGGGGTTGTTCCATTCCCAAGGGGGTTGTGATCCACAGGTTGAGAACTCAGAAGCTGCTATTTAGTCCCTTGGGTACCTCCAGACACCCTAGCTGGTGTGTACCTTGCTGGGAAGAAGACAATCTCGTCAGCATCCTGCCATTTTAGCTGCTGTAGCCCAAGTCAGAGCATGACTTGCACTGGCTCACCGGGACCCGCAAGTTTCCTCCAAACTGCCAAGTTGATAATATTAATCATCACAGCTAGGAAGGTATTCACGATGCCTTAAACTCCAGGAATATAAACTCCAATGGCAGAGCCCAAATATTTCCTTTACATGCACCAGGGAACCTAGGGAAGGAATCCCCACAGCACACAGCCTTGGAAGCAAAACAGCCAGCGCGGAAGGCCCTGCATATGTTTGTCACTTTGGACACACCTAAGTTATGTAGTTATCACAGGTGAATACAAGCAACTCACAGGCCCATAGTTCCTGAATCAAACACAACTGCCCCCATGGGATGAAGGAAGGTCCAGTTCATGCCTCAGAGCATGAACTGAGTCCACTGTTATCAGTACTGCAACTCCCCAGCACCATCTGTGCTTATTCATGAGACTTGTGGGAAGGTCTATCCAACTTTGTGGGTCTAAAGCCATTGGTGCTCATACGAGAGACGCAACGAGCTTCCTTATTATCGCTGAGTCATCAGCAAAGTCTCTTTTGCTTGCTGAGGTGTAAGAGTCATGGGTATGATGTCATAATTCTTACTATTATTAAGGACAGAAGCAGCGCTCTTTCTGGCCTGTTCTGCTGATACTTGGAAGCTGCTGCCATCGTCCCATTGCTATCAGTGTTAAGCTTAGTGGGGCCTGAAGAGACATCTCCTTAGATGCAAAGCTGTAAATTGCTATCATGGACTTTTGGAGCTTAGACTATTGATTACTTCAAAGACTCTTCTGACATCAGTCAAAGATCAATAAATCACTGAAACTACATGTTTAAGCTCCTCTAATAGAATTAAACTCAAAGGACCAATCCAACTGATATACTGTAGGACCCCTAAATGAGTCTTTCTTTATAATTGCTACTAAATAAAACTGACAAAGGTGAATGTTATAGCAGATGTGCAGACATCACTGAAGGAGGGCACAACAATCAGTGAGAAGGCACAATTAGCAAGTCAAATGATTCCCAAGAAGAAGAAAGGAGAGGACCCTGGGCCTGAAAAGATTGGATCCAGTTTTGTAGGAGAGTACCAGAAGAGAGAAATGGTGTGTGTGTGTGTGGGGGGGGGGTGATTGGGGAATAGTTGGGGGGGAGAGGACTTATGGGATGTATGGTGGGGGGGGACTGGGAAAGGGGAACATCTTTGGAATGTAAACAAAGAATATAGAATAAAAAAATGAAAAAAAAAAGAAAAGACACTTACACAAGAAAACAATAACTCTAAAAAACAGAGTTTGAAGGATATTTGTGCCATGCCTTAAAAAGAATGAAACATAATGATCCTAACTCTGTAATGTGCAAGACAGTGCAGACAAAGGAATGTGAAAACAATACAGGATAAGAATGAAAATTCAGCAGCGAGGCTGCCATCTTGCCTCGGGTCACTGTGGACTGCTGGTGGCTGGGGTCAGGTGCGTGGACAGAGATCTAGCCTAGCATAGACTACCCCGTCAGGCTCTGGCCTGCATACAGAGCCAGAGGAGCTTGCCGGGAGGTCTGTGCCCCTACAACTTGGCAGCTGTCACTGACCACTAGGGGTCGGCTAGCTGGGCTTGCAGCGAGGCTGCCATGTTGCCTCGGGTCACTGTGGAATGCTGGCTGCTGGGATCAGGTGCGTGGACAGAGACCTAGCCTAGCATCAACTACCCTGTCAGGCTCTTGCCTGCACCCAGAGCCAGATCAGCTTGGCGGGCAGTCTCTGCACTGACCAGTGTGGGCAACAACCTGCTCGTAGGTCTGTGCCTGGAGTACAGCCAGAGGCCGACATCTTGCCTCAGGATACCACAGACAGCTAACCAGACAGAGCCCTGTGGACTGAGAGCGCCACCATCTAAGTTCCAGCAGTCCAACCAGGGAACCTCTGGTCCTACAGGGTTAGACAGAGCCCTGTGGTTAGACAGAGCCCTGAGACCTGCCACCATCTTGGAGCTGGTGGCCTGAACAGGTCACCATAGAGAACCAACAGAGGAGCCCAGGTCACCATAAAGATCTAACAGATGAGCCCAGATCGGTGAAAAAAAAAAAGATCTGATTCTTAAGAGCTGGCAACGACACAGGCCAGGAGGAGACCTCTGGAGGCCAATTGCAGGTCCAGCAACAAGCCTGGGGAAGTCTTGGGTCCGGCCCAGCAGAGCTGAGGAGGTAATTCGGAGCCCAGTAGCAGAAACCTCCCAGTCTCCATCTTGGGAGCACGGATGCCCTCTACAATCATTCACCATGATCAAGTTGGCTTCATCCCAGGGATGCAGGGATGGTTCAATATACAGAAATCCATCAACCTAATCCACTGCATAAACAAACTCAAAGAAAAAAACCACATCGTCATCTCATTGGATGCTGAAAGAGCATTTGACAAAATTCAACATCCTTTCATGCTAAAAGTCTTGGAAAGAGCAGGAATTCAAGGCCCATACCTAAACATAGTAAAAGCAATTTACAGCAGACTGCTAGCCAACATCAAAGTAAATGGAGAGAAACTTGATGCAATCCCACTAAAATCAGGGACTAGACAAGGCTGCCCCCTCTCACCATATCTCTTCAATATAGTACTTGAGGTACTAGCTAGAGCAATTTGACAACATAAGGAAGTCAAAGGGATAGAAATTGGAAAGGAAGAAGTCAAACTATCACTATTCGCAGATGATATGATAGTATACCTAACTGACCCAAAAAACTCCACCAGAGAACTCCTACAGCTGATAAACAACTTCAGCAAAGTGGCTGGATATAAAATCAACTCAAGCAAATCAGTAGCCTTCCTATATGCAAAGGATAAGCAGGCCAAGAGAGAAATTAGGGAAATGACACCCTTCACAATAGCCACAAACAACATAAAGTATCTTGGTGTGACTCTAACCAAACAAGTGAAAGATTTATGTGACAAAAACTTCAGGTCTCTGAAGAAGGAAATTGAAGAAGACTTCAGAAAATGGAAAAAATCTTCCATGCTCGTGGGTTGGCAGGATTAATATAGTTAAAATGGCAATCTTGCCAAAAGAAATATACAGATTCAATGCAATCCCCATCAAAATCCCAATTGAGTTCTTCATAGAGTTAGAAAGAGCAATTCTCAAATTCATCTGGAATAACAAAAAACTCAGGATAGCTAAAACTATCATCAACAGTAAAAGAACTTCTGGGGGAATCAATATCCCAGACCTCAAGCAATACTACAGAGCAGTAGTGTTAAAAACTGCATGGTACAGTGACAGGGAGGTGGATCAGTGGAATAGGACTGAAGACCCAGAATTGAACACACACATCTTGGCCAATTGATCTTCGACAAAGGAGCTGAAAACATCCAGTGGAAAAAAAGATAGCCTTTTCAACAAATGGTGCTGGCTCAACTGGAGGTCAACATGCAGAAGAATGAGAATTGATCCACTCTTATCTCCTTGCATTAAGCTCAACTCCAAGTGGATCAAGGTCCTCCACATAAAACCAGACACACTAAAACTAATAGAAAAGAAACTAGGGAAGACCCTTGAGGATATTGGCTCAGGGGGAAAATTCCTGAACAGAACACCAATTGCTTATGCTCTAAGATCAAGAATAGACAAATGGGACCTCATGAAATTACAAAGTTTCTGTAAGGCAAAAGACACTGTCAAAAGGACAAATCGGCAACCAACAAATTGGGAAAAGATCTTCACCAACCCCACATCCGACAGAGGGCTAATATCCAATGTATACAAAGAACTCAAGAAGTTAGACCCCAGAAAACCAAATAACCCTATCAAAAAATGGGGTACAGAGCTAAACAGACTTTTCACCTGACAAAATTTAGATGGCTGAGAAACACCTTAAAAAATGTTCAACATCATTAGTCATTAGAGAAATGCAAATCAAAACAACCCTGAGATTTCACCACACACCAGTCAGAATGGCTAAGATTAAAAACTCAGGAGACATCAGGTGTTGGCGAGGATGTGGAGAAAGAGGAACACTCTTCCACTGCTGGTGGGACTGCAAGCTGGTACAACCACTCTGGAAATTAGTCTGGCAGTTTCTCAGAAAACTGGACATGATACTTCTGGAGGACCCAGCCATACCACTCCTGGGAATATACCCAGAAGACTCCCCAGCATGCAATAAGGATATATGCTCCACTATGTTCACAGCAGCCTTATTTATAATAGCCAGAAGCTGGAAAGAACCCAGATGTCCCTCAACGGAGGAATGGATACAAAAAAAAAATGTGGTATATATACACAATGGAGTACTATTCAGCCATTAGAAACAATGAATTCATGAAATTCTTAGAGAAATGGATAGAGCTGGAGAACATCATACTAAGTGAGGTATCCCAATCTCAAAAGAATACCCATGGTATGCAGTCACTGATACGTGGATATTAGCCTAGAATCTTGGGACACCAAAGACACAATCCACATATCAAATGATATCTGACAAGAAGAAAGGAGTGGACACTGGTTCTGGAAAGGCTCAAAGCATCAATGTAGGGGAATACCAGAACAGGGAAGTGGGAAGGGCTGGATGGGGGAACAGGGGGAGGGAAAAGTGCATGTGGGACCTTTGGGGGATAGGGAACCAGAAAAAGGAAAATGAAATGTAAATATAGAATATATCCAATAAAAAAAGAAAAAAAAAAGAAAAAAAAAGAATGAAAATTCATCTGTGTGGTGGATGGGTGGTGGTGCATGACTTTCAACCCAATGCTTGAGAGGCAGATGCAGGTAGATTTTTGAGTTTGAGGCCAAGCTGGTATATAGAGTGAGTTCCAGTACAATCAGGGCTATTCAGAAAAACTAACAAAAAAATCATAAAGCAAACCCCAAATAATAATAATGACAACAATAATGATAATAATAATAATAATAATAATAATAATAATAAGAAGAAGAAGAAGAAGAAGAAGAAGAAAAAGGAAGAATATAATAATAATAACATATACAAAAAACAATAAGCAACTGGAACAAGTAAAAGAAATAATTTCTAACAGTCTCTAACTCTAGACCTAGGCTGCTCTCAGGCTTGATCATAGAGGCTCCTTTTGGCAGAGGGCAGCAGCCAATGCAGAGACTCATAAGTGGTCACGGAAATGAGATTAAGGGATCGAGTACTCACCCCTAAATGGCACATGGTTATCAGCCTCTTAACCTATGGCAAGGCTCAAAGCAAAACACAGAAAAGGGAGTAAGAACGTAAGAGCTGGGAATGGGAAGGAGTGCTGCGAGATGCTGTTTTCAGGAGGGCACGTGGCTAATGCATTCATGAACTCATCAGCTGTGGTTGGCTGCACAAGACCCATAAAAGACCAAGCTAGTCAACATTTCTACATAGGCAGGAGGGATGATCTTCAGGCCCCACTCCCTACTGATGAACTATTGGCAATAGCTGCCTGGGGAGGTAGAATCATTCTTCTTAAAGAAGGTGGCTACTAGTAAGTTTTCCATGCTTCGTTGGATGATCTCAAACCTATTCATATATGGGTGAGACTAAATGGATCTAGTAGTGTGTGTGTAAGAGAGAGAGACAGACAGAGACAGAGACAGAGACAGAGACAGAGACAGAGACAGAGATGAAGCTAGGAGTGGGGAGATGTTTGGGGCCATATGAGAAGAACTGAAGGGGCATGAGGTATACATAATTATATTTTGTTGTATGCTTGGATGGAATACTCAAGGAATTCAAACATAAAAAATAATTTTAAAACCTCAGGGCAGGTCATTTGAATTAATCCAGTCACATAAAAAGAAAGGAAGGAGGGAAAAGAAAAGTAAGAAGAAATAATTGAAAAGAATGAAGGCAATTTATGAGATTTATGAGACACCAGTAAGAAAACAAATATTCATATTAGAGAAATTTTAGACAGTGAAAAAGGGCATTAAAATGTATTTCATGAAATAATAGCTGAAAAATTCCCAAAGAGTCAACCAAAACAGGCCATTCTATTTTGTCATAAACAGTCATAATATCACAGAACAAAGAAATGTTTGAGAAGCTTGTTGAGCCACATATAAAGGAATGCCCACTGATTTAGGCCAGAAGAGCGGGATAGAACATTAACAATACTGAAAGAAAAAAAATCCTACAAAACCAAGAAGACTATATTCAGCAAAATTATCTTTTTAAAAATAAAGGAGAGAAAAACGGTGTTTCTCACTAGTCAAGTCTATTAAAAACTACTGAGGCATTCTACATTAAACAAAAGGATGATGGTGGGAATCATGAAAATTCATGAATACACATAAAGCTCACTAGAATGACAGATACATGAGAGAGGGAAGAGAATCAAACCTTAGCATGACAGAAACTACCAAGGCACAGAAATAAAGGACAAGGAGTTGAGGAGATGGAGTGGTAATAAACTGTTTCTCACGCAAGCCTGAGGACATGAGTTCAACTCCTGGCACTCACGTTAAAGGCCAGATGTGGCAGTGCGTGCTGGGGAGGTGGAGATGAGACAGGGGAATCTGAGGATTTGCTGGCTGGCCAATTTAGCTGAACCACCAAACACTTTCTTTAATGAGAGACCCTCTCTTGTAAAATAAGGCATCCAGTAATAAAGAAGACATCCGGTATTGACCTCTGGCTTTCACATACACATCTCTCTCTTTCTCTCTCTCTCTCTCTCTCTCTCTCTCTCTCTCTCTCTCTCTCTCTCTCTCTCTCTCTCTCACACACACACACACACACACACACACACACCAAGGTGAGCTGCTCCTGAAGAACAACACTTGATAGTGTCATCTGGCCTCCACATCTGCACACATGCAAACATATCCATGTACACTGAAAATAAATTTGACAATAAATAATGTGTGAGAGAGAAAGGAGCAATAATATAAAAAGTCAAACAGAATACTATTTACAAATAGAAAGTTTAAGAAGTTCACACCTTTCAGTAAATATCTGTGAATGCAACGAATTAAATTTACTAATCTAATGGCATACACGGAGTGGGTAAGCAAAAAGTGACTCAATTACATACTATCAAGTAAGTGTATTTTATTTCTCAAGATAAACATAGACTAAAAAAGTAAGGGATTGAAAGGATACATCATGCAAGCAGTAGTTTTACCAGGTAAAGAAAGCGTTAAATAGAAATCTCGAAAGTGAATAAAACAAATTCATCGTATATTGATAAAAGGGTGAATTCAGCAAGAAGATGTCACGATGAAATATATATGAAATATATGGACCAAACATGAAACCATATAAATAATAAAAATAAATATTATTGGATATAAAGGGAGACATACATTTTAATACAATAATAGTTAAGACTAGCCTGGGAAACATAGTATGGTCCTGTTTCAAAAGCAGGGCAGGGAACTTGGGAAATAACTCAGTGGAGTATTATTTGGCATGAGTAGGGCCCTGTTCAATGTCCATCATGCTAGACCCTTACCCTGATGAGTATGATATACAGAGATACAGGAATTCACAATAAAATGCTGGCAAACAGGATTAAAAGCACATCTACAAGTTTGAATATCACAATCAAGTGGCATTTACACCAGGAATGCAAAGATGTCTTGACATATACCAATCAACCACATGCTCTGTGATACTAATGATTCATAAACTGTATGTCTATTTTTATAAAAGAGAAAGTTGGATAGGGTTCAACATTCCTTCATGATAAAATTCTCAACAGATTAAGTATATAGCAAAGAAGCTTCAAAATATTCAAGTCTATATTTGAAAAAATCTGCAGCTGACAACCTTAAGATTTCCTCACAAGAAAGGATATCCAATTTTTACTATTTGTATTAATACAGCTCTGGAAGCCTCGGCAAGGATGACTAGGAACCAGAAAAGTAAGAGAAGGTGTCCACATGGGAAAGGCTGAAGGAAAGTCACATAAATTTGCAGGTGCTATGATGTCACACATAAAAAAAAAACCAATGATCAGAGACCTATGTAAACTTATGAACAACTTCACCTGAATATAACAGCACACTTTGGAGTATTTTCTATGCAGATGGTGGACTTACTGAACAGGAAGTTTGAAAGCATGTATAATAGCAACTAACAGCAAAATCTTGAAGAATGGATTTACAGAGCGAAGTGGAAGTAGTCTTCATTGAAACAACAAGGAGATATTACAGAGGCCATGAAAAGATGGAAAGACATTGTATGTTAATGGATCAGAAGCATTAGTGTTATTAAGGTGCTTATACCACTTAAAGAGATTTATAGAGACAATATAATCCCCATGAAATATCGGTGATTTTTCTTAATAGAAAAAACCCTAAAATTAATTTAATACCATAAAAATACCCAGAAAAATAAACAGTCCTAAAGAACAAAAGAAAGTAATAAAAATGAAATAAAAATCTATAGAGGCCTCACAATACTGGATAAAAAGCATACTATGAGGCCACACTAATGGAAAGAGCATGGTGCACATATAAAAGCAGACAGCATAGATCAATAGAACATAGTAAATAGCCTAGAAGTAAATCCATGTTTGTAGAGCCTATAGGATTCTAGGAAAGAGCATACAGTAGAGAATGGTCTCATCAATCAATGTTGCTGACAGAACTTGATATACATATACAGAAGAATAAAAGTAAAACTCCTCCTCACTGTATGCAACGACCAACTCAAAACTATATTACAGACTTAAACCAGAGCTCTGAAACTATGAAATGAGCATGAGAGAACATAGGGGCGCACTTCAAGAGATTGGTCTAGGCAATGACTTTTTCCAAAGGCACAGCAAGGAAGAAAAAGCAGGCAACCTGGGTTACGTCGAACTAAGATGCCTCTGTAGCAAAGGAAACAGTCCACATCATTAAAAGGTAAATTAGGGAATGTGGATGAATGTTTCCAAGCATTCTTCTCCCATGAGATGAATTTCTAGAACAAGGAACTTCAAAAGTGAGCACCAAAATCCTCTGCTTAACGAGTAGAATAAACAACTGACTACATAAGTAAGAAATGGGAGCGCCTGCATCAACCGTGCCACTAAAGGAAGATCTCAGTGTGGGAGGCTCCCTGTGGACTGGAGACTAGGGCCCAGAGGTTCCACGGAGCACAGGCTCCTGCCATCCCCTTGGCTGTTCCCCAGAACTAGCTGCTAAGTCTTACTGAAGACACCACACACCTTGTACACAAGATACAGAGACAATGGAAACTGAGCTGAAAGCTTTCTTCCCGCTGGCCAGCTTTCACAGTGTCAGCAGGAGCAATACAGGTATCAGTGTCCTTGCCTTGCTGAGAACCCTACAAACTACAGTATCAACCTCCCAGGCCAGATGTGGTCACTCATGCAATAGTGGCATGACTGTTCCAGGGGCGCCTGACACTCCATGATTGGTTCTGAGGCCCACTGCACAAGAAGAAATCCATGCCTAGGACTACAAACCCATTAAAAACTCATGGCTGATGACATCCTAGGCCTATCAGGGGAACTTACCTCTTAGCTCAGTTGACACAGCACCAAGCTGCCTTCTAAACGCTTACATTTATTCTCACAGACAAATGTTATTCTTAGACTTAAAAAAATACAATCAAAATCTTCTTTTCGCAATGAAAGGTTAATGCAGAGACACATAGCTCCTTAAGATACTGATAAGATGTTCCTCTCTAAACAGGACATTCATACCAGTCATTCGAAGGCTCAGGGAACAAGACCAAAGATAAAGAATGTCTGGAATGCGCTCAGCCTTGGCCACAAAAGCTTTTCCTCGCTGTGGGCAGCATTCTATGCGGAGACTCATCACAGGTTCAAGTGCTGAGATTATGTGACTGTGAGTGTCCTGCCTTAAAGGGAACATCTTTTTTTTTTTTTTTATCTGTACAATAGCCATATTTTATTTTTTCCTTTCTCCTCTTTTTTCTTGTTTTTATTAGATATATTCTTTATTTACATTTCAAATGGTGTCCCCTTTCGTGGTTCCTCCCTCCCTTCTGAAAATCCCATAAGTCATCTTCCCTTCCCCAATCAACCCTACCCCGCTTCCCTGTCCTGGTATTCCTCTACACTAAGGCATCAAGTCTTTCCAGAACCAAGGGCCCCGCCTCCCTTTGGTGTCCAACCAGATCATCCTCTGCTGCCGATGTGTCTTACGCATGGGTAACTCCAAGTGTACTCTTTGATTGATTGTTTTGTCCCTGGGAGCTCTGGGAGTACTTGGTGACTCTTATTGTTGTTCCTCCTGTGGTGCTGCAAACCCCTTCAGCTCCTTGGGTCCTTTCTCTAGCTCCTCCACTGGGGACCCTGTGCTCAGTTCAATGGCTGGCTGAGAATGACCCCCTCTGTATTTCTCATGCACTAGCAGAGCCTCTCAGGTGATAACTATATCCAGCTCCAGTCAGCAAGCACTTGTGGGCATTGATAATAGTGTCTGGGTTTTGTAACTGTATGTGGGATGGATCTCTGGGTGGGGTAGTCTCTGGATGGTCTTTCCCTCAGTCTCTGCTCCACATTTTGTCTCTGTATCTTCTTCTGTGGTTATTTTGTTCCCATTTCTACAAAGGACCCAAGGATCCATACTTTGTTCTTCCTCCTTCTTGGGCATCATTTGATAAAGGGAACATCTTATCATGCTGCCTGTGCCTTAAACTACTTGCTGCCAACACTACCTGCCCTTGGCAGTTGGGGGTGAACTGGAAGCAGGTAAGAAATGCCGCAACAAGCTAGTCTAAATGCCCCTGCAAGCTCCTTTAATATCCTCCACCCACACACCATGGGTCCCAAGAAAGCATTTCTTCTAAACAGCAGTTACCAATTGGCTGACACTGCCTGCATCAGCAATCCTTGGTATCTCAGACAGTCTTCAACTAGGTCCTCCTGCAGGAGCTGCCTTTGCAGCTGTGCAGGGCTGACCCCTTCCCCTGAGTTTATGTAGAGGTGGCTGCTTTGTTCCTCCTACAGTATCAACTCCCTTTTCTCAAGGCCCCAGGGAGCAATGTGGACATGTAGGAATGAATACCCAGGATGGAAAATGGAGTGGAGTGGAAAGGAGTGAGGTAGAGTGCAGACCGCTAGACACTACATAGCTACCGTACTCAGAAATGCACTGCAGCTCTAGTCAATATCACATGATATTTACACAAGATCAAGCCAGTCAAGATTCCTGTGTGGGTGGAAGATGAGTCCCCATCCCTAGTTAAGGAGGTATTTCCAGGTGGTGTTTGGGCAAGAGAGAGTCTTTATTTGGGCATGCGGCCACCAGTAGATACTACACACTGATGGATGGCCCCACACTCAGGTGCAGACAAGCAACACCAACTGGCTGTAGAGGGATGAAAACAAAAGCTGTGAGGTTGGTGTGTGTGTTGAAGTGGGCCCGGGAATGACATGGTATAGACACGATCCTACTACACTGTGGCATGTATTATGAAATTTTCAAAGAATAATTTAAAAAGCTAAGAAAACATTCCTTAAAAGCAAGTGAACAAATCTATAAAAAAAATACCACATTTTATTAATCATGGAAATGTAATCAAAATCACCATGAGATGATGTAATTCCAATTATAATGGTTATCATAAAAAAACATAAAACATCAACCATAAACAGAAAAATTCTGGTAAAGATGCGGTCAGTGGTGGGTGAGGACACAAATTAGTATAGCCATTATAGAAAACAGTCTGAGAATTCCTGGAGAAGACCAAAATGCAAGTTACCTATGACCCTAAGATTCCACTACTGGGTATGTATCAAAAAAAAAAAAAAAAAAAAAAGAAAGAAAGAAATCATTACACCAAAAATGATACTTATGTTCTCAGTTTTGTTGACTTGTTTTTAGTTTATTGATTCATTTTATGTTGATAAGTGCTTTTAGCTTCACATATGTCTATGCACACTGCATGTGTACCTGGTGCCTGTAGAGGCCAGAGGATCCCCTAGAGTTACAAAGGGTTGTGAGCTGCCTTGTCAGTGCTGGGGATTGAACTCAAAAATTCTGGAAGAACAGCCAGTGCTCTTAACTGATGAGCCATCTCTCCAGCTCCATGTTCCCATTTTTATTAAAATACCATGGAGTGAACATAGATGCCACTAAAGGGATGCAGGGCTATGGAAAATGTGGTATACACACACACGCACAAGCACACACACACACACACAGACACACACACACACACACACACACACACACACACTCAAGTACTATGCAGACATAAAAGGATAAACATTTGACATTTGTAGCAACATGTATAGAATTGGAGGTCACTATGTTAAGGGAAATAAGCCAGGCAGAGAAAGAGAAGGACCACATTCACCACTCTCTCAGCCATTTCAGAAAATTAATAAGTCAGTAGTTTAGTACAAAATGAGAACTCAATTACCTTGGCTTACTTCAGTGATTTCCCACAGTGGAAGAACAAATTCATGCCCTAAATTGTTCCTCCTTGCTACATCTCAATATTTACTAGAAGTGCTTTCTGCTTTACTTCTTTAGAACAGCCTCCCACGCTCAAGACAGGTTTGAATCTCCAAACATTTCCACTGCCATTTCTGCACTGTGATGGATGACACATGCCTGTCAGGTTTTCCAAGAGGAGTTTAGATTATGTTCAATTCTTTGACTTACTTCCAGGAAATTCAACAAACCACCCTGCATTACACGCCAATTTTGCTCTAGCTCAGGTGCTAAGCGCTGCATCTTGCAGGTGGCTGGAAGCCTGGTGACTCTTCTACACAGGGAAAGCAAAGACACACTTGATGTGCTTCTTATGGAAAGCCTCAGTGTGCACGAGCTGTTCCTTCACTCTCACCTCAGCTCGCTCAAGGCTTTACAAAACTTTAGGCTTCTTGTGACTCAAGTACATTTGGTTCGCTACAAATCAACATTTTTTCCTGTTAATATTCTTCTTTTATTAGTGTTTGCCTCAGTACAATTCAATTTACTTCAGTTTTATATACTATGTGACCCAGGGCCAGCATGATACACAGAAGGAACTGAGCCTATAATTTAAAGCTATATCATAAGTCCAGATTGCTTTGCAATTGTGATGATGCCCTTAACATGAACGACTGTTGGCCTTTCTCAAAGCCTAGCTTGTGTGTGAGCTTGGGGGCTGGGTCCTAAGTCTGACTCAGCCAGTGCAGGGCTCACAGTGTAACATTTACCCCAGGGAAGCCAAGTCACCTCATTTGTAAAATGTGATTTAAAAAAAAAAGAAAGAAAGAAGACAAAAATGAAAACTAACCTTGTATTTACAGAACTGTGCTCAATAGAGGACCAAATAATGGCGAGAATTATGTTATAAATTATATCGTTAGAGTAGTGCTGTTGACTACTAAATTTATCCAAAAATTGACTAGTGCTGGCCATTATTTCAAACACTTGATGGGAATGCATTCATTTGAGTCCAGCGGCAATGGGACCACTGGCCACTGCTATGTCCCTCTCTCTGATGAGGAAATTGGAACAGGTGATTGGATTTGGGGATCCAGTGTGAGGAACTGAAGCAGGCAGGGAAGGTTAAGGCCTGAGCTCAGGCTGAAATGACTGAGCAGATACTTTACATACAGATATGTTTAGAGAGAGAGAGAGAGAGAGAGAGAGAGAGAGAGAGAGAGAGAGAGAGAGATTGATTCAACAATTGCTGCAGAACCCTAGAAGGTAGTGTTTCTTAAACAAACAGGATTTTGGCTAGTCTTCACACTAATCCTCAGTTCCGGACTGTGTTCCAGAAAGTATGTTTTCCCCTCCAACTTAATTTAATTATACGTGAAGCTCTTCTGATAGCCATCCATCACTATTACATTTTCCATGGCAGCTGTCAGCCAAAGAGAAAACCTTCATATTAGAGCAATTGACTCGATCCCCCTCAAGGCATGTTAAGACAGCCAGCGGGCCCTCTCCCTTGACTGTGCCTCTTGCTTCAGCTGTTGCCGGCAGGCTTGGTATACTTTCCAGACTTCAACTTCTTGGCTTTTCTGCCAGTTGTTAACCACTTCCTGTTTCTGTAAACCTGCTGTTCTGCACAGCTGTTCTCAGCCTCCAGCCTATCTCTTTCTCCCTCTCAGCTCATATTCATTGTTCTGGTTTCTGTATCCTCTCCCCCCCCCCCGTGTGTGTGTGTGGGGGGGGGCATGCATGTGTATGGATATGCACATGTAGGCCAGAGATTGATGTTATATACTGCTGCAGACCCTCTCACCTGAACCCAGAATTGTCTAGTCTAGCTAGCCAGTCAGCTCTTTCTGGAGATCCCTGGTCTCTACCTAAGAAGAGCTAGGATCACAAGTTGGCATTTGTGTAAGTGCTGGGGATCAAGCTCAGGTCCCAGTGCTTGCCTCACTTCACCCACTAAGACATCTTCCCACTCTTGCTCCTCATTCTTATCATATCACTGTCTTAGTTAGGGTTTTACTGCTGTGAACAGACACCATGACCAAGGCAATTCTTATAAGGACAACATTTTATTGGGGCTGGCTTACAGGTTCAGAGATTCATTTCAGTCTATTATTATCAAAGCAGGAACATGTACAATCCAGGTAGGCATGGTGCAGGAGGAGCTGAGAGTTCTACATCTTCATCTGAAGGCTGCTAGCAGAATACTTACTTCCAGGCAGCTAGGACTAGAGTATTAAAGCCGGTGCCCACAATGGCATTCCTACTCAAACAGGCCCACACCTCCTAATAGTGTCACTCTCTGGCTCAAGTGTATACAAACCATCATAATCACTGTAGGCTAGATTTCATTCGTTCGTTCATTCATTCATTCATCTTTCCACCCAACCTTGCATGGTGCCAAATGAGTGCCACCCATACTGTGGTATTTAATGTCATTTGAAACTGCTGTCCTTGAGGATATTGCCATATTGATTCCTTGAGTTTGGTAAGGAATCTGAAATCTAGGAATATTACGGGTATTACTGTCAAGGAAAATTTTTCTCTCCACTTGGAAGACTGAGCATGTTTAAGGACACAGGGGAAGGGATGCTTATGTCTGGAACATAAGCATCCATCCAAGAGACAGAACACTTTCTAATTTGAGTGGGATTAGGGACAGGACACTGGGGAACACAGAAGAGAGGGAGGTAGACTTGTCTCACTTCAGTTTTCTGCAACCTAGCCTCCTTTCATCTTAAAGAACAAATGTGTTTAGAAGTGATTCTGAAAATAAGAAATATTCAGACAAGAAATTGGTAGTTTCTTCACCAAACAACATGTTCTAGTTTAGGCATTAGAGGATATGAGAGCTACATTCCTAGTGTGGTGATTTTACTACAGCACAAACTTGAGTTACAACACACACACACACACACACACACACACACACACACACACTAGAAAGCTGGGGTTCAAGCTCCTCAAAGTTTACCTCTAAGTGGGCTTCTGTACAGACATCATAGTTCTGAATGGACCTGCCCTTCATGTGTATACAGGAAAAGTATGCTGGCGTTTGGATGCAATCCTCACAGATTCAGAGATTGTGTTAAGTGTTTGTTGTGATAAAACAGAGAAGACAGTCTTCAAAGTGATATTTTAACTACAAAGAACCAGTGCCCAAGCCACAGCGAGCATCTTTTCAACAGTAACATGAATCTGCGTGTCAAGTTGGTGATTGCACCTAAGAAACCTTGGCTAAGGAGCTTATCCCTACCCCTTAGACTCCTTAACTCCAAAGTATTAGTTGCAAACACAGCATTATAGTCAGGAAGACATTTGGTGTGTTCTCCAGCGAGGCAGACTAATAGGATATAGAGTCATGGCAGATCGCATGCATAATGCTGTCTAGATTAGATTCTTTTGCCAACATTAGGGGTCGTTGCAGACATTTTGGTTTATGTAGATATAGTCTATTACATTCACAAGGCATTGAAATTGCACAATGTTGTACTTTGCAGAAAGAGGTCCTGTCACTAACTGGTGCAGGGATATTTTGAGATCTTTGAGAGGGAATTGGCTTACTTCAGTATGGAGGTTCAGAAGTCCCACCATAGGCTGTCTGCCAACACAAGAACAAGGAAAGCTGATGATTGCTTAGTTCAATGCTAAAGACTGAGATTTTTTTTTAAGAAAAGTCCAGAATTGAGGACTTAGGCCCCAACCTGGAGAGCAGGGGGTAGAACTGGAGCAAGCCTAAGCTGGAGTTAATGTGTGGACAATGCTAGACCAATACCAAGAGGTGGCAACTCAGAGAACCTGATATGTTGACAGTCATAGGCAAAAGAGAAAGGGCATTATAGATGCAGGAGAGCAATAATTATCCTGACTTCTATGTTCTTGGTCCATCTGGGTCCCCAGCTTGATTGGGTGGTTTCCACCCAATCAGAGGGTTGGTCTTTATCACAATACCAATTCTCATACCAATCTCCTCCAAAAAGAACCTCACAGAACCACAGGGAGTCTAAACAAAGCCAGGCCACCTGTGATTTTTCTTTCAATAAAAAAGACTGGGCTCAGAATCTATGGAAGTAGAGAATAATAATGTTTTACTATCATTCTGGGATCACTTCAGTCAAGATGGCACAAAAATCACTGTATGTGTGCACATACATATATGTGTGCAAATTTGTACATGATTATGGTACCTGGGACAATCATAATATAAATGCAATAAATTATTCATTAAACTGATTTATAAGTGTGACACACCCATTTTAGAGCTAAACTAGTTTTGCTGTCAAGCAATAGAAATTCACATGCTACCCAATTCTCTCTCTCTTGTTCTCTCTCTCTCTCTCTCTCTCTCTCTCTCTCTCACACACACACACACACACACACACACACACACAGAGAGAGAGAGAGAGAGAGAGAGAGAGAGAGAGAGAGAGAGAGAGAGATCTTATCCAGAGAAGTCAGGTTGCAATGAAAATTGTTCATCTTAAAACAAATGGAAATTTGCTTATTAAATAACTACGTGGTGGCTGACTTCTTCTTAAGGCCATAAGAAAATTCAAGGGCAAATAATGGAATGTCATTTTCTTGAATTGGCTTTCTTTCAGTGTACATTTTTGTAGGAGGTTTGATGTTCTTCATGTGTTGCTCAATAATTATTTTCACAGCCTTCTTACCAAGTGAGTGTGAAGAGATGGTTATTACTTCTCTAGCTTTAGAATTTCAGAAACTAAGCTGTGGAGGGGTGGACTTTGCAATCAGGTGACCCTTGGCTATCCAGGGCTGGTGATTACATGAGCTAGGCTTTCTAAACCAAACCACACTGACAACTTCTCACTTCTCTCCTTGTTGCAGTAATTGGTCGCTGGTTTCAAACCTTTTATATTCAAGTGTATTTAGGCACATGCGCCTGGGTTTTAATCAGCTCTCAGGATAAAGCAGAGCTTAAGTACCATACCATCCTTGTTATCTAGTACCCAAGACTGGATATCTGATTTTACTTATGGGTGCCTTTCTATTTCAGAAAAAGATTCTAATGTAGATATCTCGAGTCATTATAGGCTGGATCCAAGGAAATCTTCTGAAGTAATATTATGCAAAAGACAAAATTATTGGTGCTTTGACCTTTCTATTTTTAAAATTATATTTTGTGATGTTTTTATATGCTCAGCCCAGGGAGTGGCACTATTAGAATGTGTGGCCCTGTTGGAGTAGGTGTGTCACTGTGGTTGTGGGTTTTAAGACCCTCATTCTAGCTACCTGGAAGCCAATATTCTGCTAGTAGCCTTCAGATGAAGATGCAGGACTCTTAGCTCCTCCTGAATCATGCCTGCCTGGATGCTGCCATGTTCCCACCTTGATGATAATGTACTGAACCTCTGAACCTGTAAATCAGCCCCAATTCAATGTTGTTCTTATAAGAGTTGCTTTGGTCATGATGTCTGTTCATAGCAGTAAAACACTACGACATTCTAAATCTTAAATTCTAGAAATCACACAGGGCATGTACTCTCTATTAAATGCTCTGACAAAAATACAGGGATTCCAGTGACTTTGAAAGGTCTTTGAAGTCTCTCTGAAGCCATAATGATTTTCCAGGTGAAAGGTATATTTCATGTGAGATAGGTATTTTAAGTCTTTGTTTAGCAAAGAAGACAGGAAGAAACACAAAAAGTAAGAGAAAACACACACACACACACACACACACACACACACACACACCCCTCACAACCTCCCATCAACCAACTGATTTCTTTTTTCTTTTTTCTAGATTTATTTATTTCATTATGTGGGTACACTGTAGCTGTCACACCAGAAGAGGGCATCAGATTCCATTACAGATGGTTGTGAGCCACCATGTGGGTTGCTGGGAATTGAACTCAGGACCTCTGGAAGCACAGTCAGTGCTCTTAACCACCGAGCCATCTCTCCAGCTCACCTGATTTTCTTCAGGTGCAAATGACTGAATTGGAGACTTAAAAACAAACCAACCAACCAACTAGACAAACAAACAAACAAACAAAACACTATATTTCTCACCACTCAAATTAAGGTCATGCTTTAGTTAGGTTTTCTATTGTTGTGATAAAACACCATGACTAAAAACACCTTGGGAAGAGCAGGTTTAACTGGCTTCTTTATCCCGGGTCACTGTCCAGAAGCCAAACAGGAACGTGGAGGCAGAAAATGAGCAGAGGCCATGGAGGAACACTGCTTACTGGCTGGTTCCTCTTAGGTTGCTCAGCCTGCTTGCTTATACGAGCCAGACCCATCTGCTCATGGTAAGTGGGCCCTCCCACATCGATCACTGCTCAAGAAAATGCCCACAGACTTGCCTTCAGGCAATCTGACGAGGTTCTTCTTCCCAGCTGACTCTAGCTCCTGTTATGTTGAATGTATGTGTGGTGTGTGTGTGTGTGTGTGTGTGTGTGTGTGTGTGTGCGTGCACACAAGTATGTGTGTATATGCATATGCATATGTATATTATATCACCAGGATAGGTCAGTAAGCAGATTAGCAAGTAAGGTATTGTGACAATATGGGTCTATGGCCATACCAGCCTGAGCACACCCAATCTTTTATGATCATGGAAAATATGGAAATCAAGAAGACTGTGAGCAAGAGTCATGAGCTGATTGAAGCCACCACTGGCCCCGAGGTGGGTCTGGTCAGTATGCAGTTGGTGTTATACTTTATTAGCCTCATAAAACTGCTATAATAAAGTGCCATGGGGGCTGGAGAGATGGCTCAGTGGTTAAGAGCACCAATTGCTCTCCCAGAGATCTTGAGTTCAATTCCCAGCAACCACATGGTGGCTCACAACCATCTGCAATGGGGTTTGATGCCTTCTTCTGGTGTGTCTGAAGAGAGCAATAGTGTGCTCATAGACAATAAATAACTAAATAAATCTTTAAAACAAAAGATTAAAAAGAAATAAAGTGCCATGGAAGCAGCTGGCTTAAAACAACCGAGGTACATTGTCATCCAGTTCTAAAGGCTGGAAGTCTTGAACCAAGGTGTTGGCAGGTCTGAGCTCTTTCAAAGGTTTTAGAGGACAAGCCTTCCGTAACTCTTCCTAGCTTCTCATGACAGCATTTCTTGACTTTGTATCTGTCTTCACATGCCATCATCCAGATGACCATATGCAAATAAATAGTCCTTGTCTAAAACGATCCATGGCTGTTGTGTCAGGGTCCACTGTAATCTAGTGTACATCCCTTGTAATTAGATTATATGTGTGTAAAGCCTGTCTTCACATGAGTTCACAGTCATGGGTATAGCTGTAGTAAGGATTAGGACCAGAGCATATATTTCTCTCAGGACACAATGGAACCGAGAGATTCATTGTCAATCAAGGAGAAAGATGACCTGTTCAGTTTAATTTTCCATTCATCTAAGTGACCATGGGGAGAAAAATTACACAGGGCCGGGAACATTATACACTGTACATTTAGACGGTGGTCTCCAGACCAAAAGAAACAGATATTATCTGAGCCCTAATTGGCTATGTGAATTTCAGACTCCATGTGAAATGTGTACTAAATCACAGGTTTTATTTTAACAGTATCCCCAGGTAGGCGACATTTACATTACCTATCTGCTCAAAGGAATATCATCCTTTTGAGACCAGTGGCTTTTGAAGCATGGGTCTCAACAACATTGACTTCACTGAGTAGTTTGTCAAAATGATAGGTATTGGTTCTGTTCAACCTGAGCCAGAACCTCTGGGGTGAGATGAAGAAAACTGAATTTAGAAGCTTCTGGATGGAGTGAACTTCAAGAACCGTGGACTTAGAGAAAGAATTTCAGAACTGTAGTTAATAAATGGTAAAGAGAAGGAATAGCTGGCTACAGCTGGGGAGGGCCTCAGAAATAAGGAAGTATAGGGAAAACACACCAGCACAGAGAAGACAGGAAGTGCTCTCAAGCCCAGGAAATTTGGGTCATGATGTTGGGCAGAAGACAACTGATGATAAAGAGTATCTTAAGGGTTGGAGAATGACTAGAACTGCGAGCAAGCTGCCACCCCTGCTTATCATTAGAAAAGAGAAGCTTTGTGTTTAGGACAGTGGTTTTCATTTCTGCATTTACAGAACTCTGCATATCTGAACCTTCCCACTGTAAAGGAGGGAGATTAGAGTTGAGTGGCACAAATACAGTTTTAGAAAATACCACAGAAGAGTCTAATATTTAGCTATGGTTGGAAATCCTTGTCTCAGAGAGAAAGAATTGATGATTAAATAAGGTCAAAGCCATTTGACACAGAATATAATTTGCTCAGTTGTAGCCTATTGCCTATACATATTCCAAGGGGATCGTTAGAGGAATGGATACAGAAAATGTGGTGATTTTATACAATGGAGTACTACTCAGCAATTAAAAATAATGAACTCATGCAATTTGTAGGTAAATGGTTAGATCTGGAAACTATCATCCTAAGTGAGCTAACCCAATTACAAAAGAATACACACGAAATGCAATCACTGATAAGTGGATATTAATGAGCCCAGAAGCCCTAAATACTCAAGGCACAATTAGCAAGTCAAATGACTCTCAAGAAGAAAAAAAGGAGAGGACCCTGGGCCTGTAAAGATTGGATCCAGTATTGTAGACCCAGAACAGAGAAATCGTGGGGGGGGGATGAGTGGGGAATAGCGGGGGGGGGAGAGGAATTATGGGACATATGGACATATGGTGGGGGTAACTGGGAAAGGGGAAAGCCTTTGGAATGTAAACATAAAATATAGAAAATAAAAATTAAAAAAAAAAGACATTTAAACGCAACCAAAATGCTGATTTTGTTATTTTCAATAAATTCTGTGTATCTGAAATTGTATTCTAAGTTGAATAATGCTTTTCTGGACCCAAAAGAACCTCAAAATATGGCAGATCGACTGGTCAATCTATCTCATCACTATTTAGTCTCTATTCTTTTTATTCATTAAAAAGTTTTTTGAGACAGATTGAAGTGGAAACTTAAGAGTTCTTTAGAGAGTCAGGTGTGTCACATGGTATTTTGCTGGAGCACACAGGTGAGGGACACATGTCCCGAATTGGACACAAGTGAAGGGATGTTTTGCTAAAGCAAGCATGTGAAGGGATGTGTGATTAAGGATTCTTCACTAACTACATGCATGTATTGGTTTGCCTTACATGCCTTGGTGAGCTGCATTTGTCATGACTTCGTAGAGACAAACACACACACACACACACACACACACACACACACACACACACACAAAACAAACAAAAAACAAAACAAAACAAAACCAAAAAACCTTATGGTGGTGTTCTGGCAGCTTCTTGGTGCTTCTGAGGACTTGGGCCAATTGGCAGAGTGATGTCAGCTGATAGACTTACATGGAGTTTTGCTAAGACAGATTCACATGCTGAGGCAAGATGCATGGTGAGGTAAGACCTCTGGAGAACACATGATGTTTGGAGGGAGTATAAACAGGACTCAATAGACCGCGAGAGGGGTTTGCTGGTAGAGCTAGCTTTGCAAAGCTTCTTGGTCTGGTGTCGTCACTGATCTTTGCGTCACTGAGAGAGGCACAACAAGGAACTTCTCCTGGTGTCCCTACTGGTCCTAAATCCTCCTGCTGACTCATGCCAATTCGGGTGAAGCTTAGCTGTTCCTGCCATGGTGTGCCACTGCTGCTGCCATGCCTACACTACTGAACGGGACAGCTGGTATATCCATGAAGAGTTTGCCAGTAGCTGGAGCTGCCGCTGCCGACTCCTGTGAACTGAACTGCCAATTTCCCGACAATGCAGATGGGATTTGCTCTGAAGAACCATTTCTAAACAGGTGCTCTTTCCCCATATCCTAATAACCTTTCTTTTCCACTGCCTCTCGTGGGTGGTGAGCTAGAAGGGAGGATAAAGCATGTAAGAACCATTATTAAAAGTAGGCTTTGAAAAATAGTACTTGCATAGGTTCTCATTATGTAGCTCTGGGTGGCCTAGAAGTTACTATGCAGACCAGGCTGTCCTTGAACTCACATAAACTCATCTGTCTCTGCCTCCTGAGTGCTGAAATTAAGTCCCCTGTAGCCGTGCCTGGCTATACTGTTCTTTAGGAGATAGCCAGGTCAGTAACTTTTCAAGTACTTGTTTCATGGCAAGGGTATGGGCTGTACTTACTACGGGTGGCTATTCACTTACATGTGTGTGTGGGGGTCTTTATGCAGACATGTAACTAAATATATAATTAAATAAAACACTTGAAATTCTTGGGTTTTTAGAGCTTATGCCTATTGGGAGAAAATCAGGGGAAAACAAATTACTAAAATTTCTCATTTTTCAGATAGCAATAAATGGGGCGACAGCGGAGAGAATGTTGGACACGGCTAGTGAAAATCTAACTGAAAGGGCTGCTCTCTAGGC
Source organism: Apodemus agrarius (assembly GCA_964023405.1). Taxonomy (NCBI): domain Eukaryota; kingdom Metazoa; phylum Chordata; class Mammalia; order Rodentia; family Muridae; genus Apodemus; species Apodemus agrarius. The sequence goes on along the minus strand of OZ030009.1, from coordinate 66,039,965 downwards.
TAAGTAGTTAGATAAATGGAGTTTGTGTTTGTATCAAAAAAAGAACCAAGTAGTTTCAGAAAGTTACCTTCTCTCATGTTTTCCGTCTTATTCAGGAATTCTTGGGAACTGACAGAGCCTGCACTGCCATGGTACCAAGTATGGGGCGTAGGCCTGGGGGATTGACAGAAGACACAGACTCGGGTCATTCAGTAAGGAGAATGCTGAAGCTTTACTGAGGGACCAGCAATTTATACTTGAGGCCGGGTGAACAACAACAGGAGAAAACAATCATAGCCATAGGTCAGGCACCTGGGAAGTCCCTAGCACAGGAATCAAGCTGAGCGGCAGGATGTTCTGCTCTCAGGAAACCTGTGCAAACAGCTCAGCTGGGGGTGTTGAGCTCAGGCCACGATGCCCAACAGGGAATCTAGAATTGTGACAGTGACTAGGTATGTATACTATCGAAATCCAAGTTAATTAGAAGTTAATTTCAAAATCAATTCTTGTCAGGCTAGGCACATTTAGAGTGTTCAGTAGTCATGTGGTTACTGCCTATAATGCTCCAGCAATGCAGTTCACATCCCTTCCCTCCGACATAAGGTCTACCCATTCTCCTGAGGTCCCGAGGACAGCCTAAGCTCATTCTGGAGAACAATAATGTGCTTGTGCAGCTTCCTCGCAGAGCTTAGGTTTCTTTCAGGAGAGCTGTATCAGGAGTGCTGTATCAGGAGAGCTTTATGCCACAAGGATGATGATGGCGTCCCTGTAGCAGGGTAGATGGACCCTCCCTCCTCCAACCTCCCCACTCTCTAGCCCTTGCTCAAGGGAGCATGCAGTTAGGACAGTGTGCCACAGGACAGGGGGTAGGGAGCGTCTGAAGACTCTGGAGGGCTTTGTGACCCTCCTCACCCTCCTGACTATAAACTGCTGAGGAGCCCTGCTGGGAAGTGGGAGCCCTTTTGGCAAGTGGACACGGCTAAATTCACCAAAATGGCAGTTGCTGGGCTCGGAAGGCAGTCCTACACAACAGGCAGCAGAAATAATTTCACCTGTTTCAGGAAGTGCTGTTGGATGACAGCCTACATTGGAGAAAGTGTTTAGCCTTTAGTCATCAGTAACTCAGGTTCAAGAACTAACTTACAGTGAAGGTTACTATGACTTAGTCATAGGTTTCGGAGTAATACTGGAGATGAACAGCAACATTTTAAAAATACTACTTCATTAGCAACTCAAGCCTCTGCCACAGGAATGAGTGACTGTAATTGTAAACAACTGGCTTCCTTAGTGAAGGCAAATGACCCTGGACTCTTGTTCCTACTCAGTCATCCTCCCTAGTGAACATAATCTTTTCATCCTGCTTTTAAAACTTAAGTTACCCCTCAATTGCACCTAGAATTACAAAAATAAAATTTTAAAAACCTAAACATTGTGATGATATCTAGAATATTGTCCTAGGCTACCAGTAGGCTTAAAGATAATGAAAAGTAAAACCCAAACAATATGGTGCAGATTGATGATCCGTTACTTATGAGTTGGGTGGGGGATTTAGGAATGTGGTGATAGGAAATCTAGGAAGGGGGTGGACACCTGGGCTGTCCCAAATGTCAGTTTAGCAGAGCAGGGAGCAGAGTGTCTTGGGAGTTCCTGCCCCATTGTTTTACTAGGTATGATCTGAAAATTTGTGTTTCCCATGTTTGAATCCTAACCCCCATGGTGAAGATTTGGTCCTGATGATAGGGCCTTCTCGGAGGGATAAAGCTTGTTTGCTCTTTCTACCTTTTGGTAGCCCACCATTAGCCTGAAAGCAGTCCCTGACCACAAGCTCAACCTGCAGATGCTTTGACCATAGACTTCTTTATAAATCACCTAATCTACCTTGTTGATACAGTACAAGCTGACTGACCAAGGCAGAAGCTCTTCTTGGTTTAAAATGACCAAGGCAGCAGCTCCCCTAAACTCTGGGTCTCTGCCAGCCTCTTTGTTTCCAGCCTTCCTGTTTTCCCTCTCTTAGGGAACAACACAAATCACTCAGATTATCAGATGGGCAAACTGGCAATCTGGAAAGGAGCCAGTTCCTGCTTCCCCTGACCAACTTCAAGACTCCATGAGAACAGAAAATGCTAATTACCCTACTGCAACCACAGTTTTCTTTATTGGGCTCGAAGCTTTTATTATGCTGCTCATGACTCAAAGACAGTTAATATTGTTTGTCAAATGAAGAGTCGAAAGAATATTCTTGACCAAAGCTAAAACAATGATGAATGTAAGAGGTGCTGGTTATAAAGAGCATGTTTAACTTTAAAATATTTTATGTGAATAAAAATCATTCAATATAACAGTGTTTCAATAATAAAGTAATTTATGTCAGTACCTAACAGTGATAAAAATAAGCTTATTAATACACAAAGTTGAAAATATTCCAAGCCACCAAAAATAAATGAAAAGGTACTTGGGCAGATCAAACTGATTTGAGGGACAGTGAATTTTATCTTGGTCCTAGGGGTCCTTAATCCTAACATTCTCAGAAGCTGCTCACTAAATAGAAACCATTTCTGCGTGGACAATCTCTCTGGTACATTTGTTAGACTTCTGTCCTTTTAAGTAGTCACAGACCCCTTGGAAGCAATAGGAAGGCTGACCCTGCTGTTGGATTTCTAGCCCTAAGCATGTCTTCCAATCTGGTTTCCACTTGCTGGTAAAGTCCCATGATGAGCCTGGGGATGCTGGATGTTGTGGTTCTCCCAAGGAGTCTGGGTCACACAGGCTGAATGTGGAGGGGGCTTGCTACAGCCCTCTGGGCTGGCTATTCAGGTGCCTTCCTTTGGGAAGAGCAGAGTTTATGAAACCTGGAGGAATCTGAAGTTGCCCCTGCCCTTTAGATCTCATAGAGGACAGTCTCCCAGTCGCCTTTGATCCTTTGGAAAGGAGAGTGGAGCAGACTTCCTGGAAAGAAGCAGAGGAAAGCACCACCATTCCCACCCCAACCCCCATCCTCCCATGCCCCAATCCCCTCCCACACCTACACCCCCTCAAGCCCTCCTACCTCCCCTAACAAGTTCCACTAGGTCCTGTAGACTTCCCCCGAGCCCCCAGGACTAACCCTGCCTGAGAGATAAAGTTTGGGTATGCATCACCTGTCCTGTATAAGTCCCATAGTCTCCAAATCTATGTTTCTCTGGGAGCTTTGTTTTAGAGTGACATTTCCCAACCCTCCTTTCTCAGGGTCTTTCCTGCTTTTTACTTACCACTTTCCTATCATTGACAAAAACTTCAAAGTGTTTTTAAACAATGATATGCACACTTTCTTTGAAAATTATTGTGATATAAACTATCTTTCAGGAGCGGGGGAAGATGACTTAGCAGGTATAGGTCCTTGCACCAAGTTTAATAACTTGAATTTGTTTCCTGGGCCTGACATGATGGAAAGAGAGAAAGGGCTCGTGATAAGTTACCTACCGACTTTTAAATGTGTGCCTTGGCAAGTAAGCACACATACACACACACACACACACACACACACACACACATACACACATCATGCACACAGAAAGAATAAACAACCATATACTTTAAAATAAAAATAAACTGTCTCCTCTGAAAGATCAGCTGTCATTTTGCTGAGCACAGAGCTGAGGGTACCTTAGGCTTACATTGTATCTTTGTAGAGTCTGTTCCTTGCTACTCTCAGTCTTAGTCATTAATATTTTCCAATTTCTGTAAAGCATTTCAGTCAGAGCCCCACAACTCTCAGTGTTCAATGATGGTCAGCTGCCTCTGTGGTGACCAAGCACTGTCACAGAGAGCGCCTCTGCTGGCTGTGGTGATTCCACACAGTGGGTGAATCAGTAAAACTCCAGCAGCTCTCCAGCCCCCCTTTACTTACCGCTGTTTGACCGCTTGTAGGATACTGTGCTAAGCACTAGGGATTTAAAAGCAACAACAAAACCGAAGATGAGCATGTTGCTTCCATTTTCAAAACTTCACGCATGCCTCTAGTTCCATGACATACTTAAAATCCTACATCCTGTCCTGCAATAGGCCTTCCTTGGGCACGCGAACAGAGCGATGCTAGAGTGACCATCAGTCCTGTAGCTGAAAGATGTGTCAAGAAGAAAGGTAGACTGTGGCTCAGTGTTGTGAAACACTTGTTCGAGACAGATTCCATTGTTTGTCATAATGGTCCCAAGTTCTCAGCTAAGGGTAGAGAAATGGGGATGCAGCTGGATTAAAATGTAGGCTCTAGAGTCAGATTTCTTGGATTTGAATTATTAATAGTCACGTGACCTTATAAAGTTCTTTAATCTCTGTAATTTCCTGATCTCTGAGGTTAAAACAACAATAGTATAGGTGGTTGCTTACAGTGATTTCTAATCAATGATTGGCATAAGGAAGAACACACTCAATGCTTGTGAGCACCACAGGCACCACCACCACTGTCAGCATCATCAGCACCACTAATTTTTAGGGAAGGGAAAGCCTGGCTGCCTCTGTCACGGACCCTCTGACCCTGCCCCAGAGTGTTCTTCTTTCAGTGAAAAGAATATCGTAGAAACCTACAGGTGAAGTAATATGCAACCTATCAACATTTAGTTTTTAATTTTTCTCTGAGAGTCTATGCTTTATGCTTCATTTAACTAGGGAAGATGTGGAACACCCATAGAGAGAGGAGGGTACCTTCACTAGGAGTCACTAACCTATGTGGTAGACCTAGGTGTACTTATTGAGAACAAATTACATACTAGGGTTAGACTAAAGAGACACTACTGTAAACATAGTGTTTGCATAGCCTATATTTTTTAAAAGAAAAAGCTGGTCCTGGTGAGAAAAATGTAAATCAAACCAATAAGAAAACCTGTATGTTATTGAAGGTAATAATCTTTCTGCGTTTTGCATTCATACAATGCCCTACAAATATATAGAGTTTATATGCATTATCTTTATACTAAAGATTGTGGAATATCTCTTTTTACAGATGAGAAAGTAAATATTAAAAAGCTAACAAATGTGGTCAGACCACACACCTGGCAGAGAAAATGTCTCCGGGGGAAGAAGCCACAAGGCCAGAGGACGGCCATAACCTGGAGACAAGCTAAGGCTCACTCTGAATGACTTGGGACTAGTCTTCCTAATTAAGAAGGATTCTGGGGAACTGAAGTGCTTCCCCATGAAACATTTAGATACAAGTCTTGCTCGTTTTGTGCAAATAAAGCAGGACTTCACGCTGGATGGTAAGAGAAGATTCAAAAGAAAGTCAGGAACCGGCAAGTGCAAGCTGTAGAGATTTCCAGATTCAGACCGCTTTTACAACCTGGCATTGTCAAACCAACATTACCACCCCCTTCCTCTCCATCCTCCCTTGACCCTGACCGACCCCAGACAACTTCCAAGACAGACAACAGCAGTAGAGAGTTCTAATTGAACTCCCACGGTCTTAGGGAAGTCCTGCAACCTACTGAGCTTTATGAAAAACAGCACCTGACTCAGAGGATCATCTCTGAGATCTGGTGTGAGAATTCACAAATGTCAACAGAAAAGTATTATTTCAAGATCCTGACTCAGGCAGTTGGAACTGCAGGGCCCGACGGCACCTGCTCCTCCATGAATGAAGGCGAGCGATCTCTCTGTGCTCCGACTGGCTGCCCTCACGGTTCCTGCGGCAAGATTGCCTGTCCTCCCGGGCTTAGCTTGCAGTGGAAAACCACTTCCCCTCTCTGTGGCCCTGAAAATCACAACCACATGCTGTTCCAGTCTTTCCTCTCAGTTTTATTTTCCAGGTCTTAACTCATAATTGCCCTCTGGGTTTCTGAAATGGTGAGGGAATGTTTTCAATTGAAACAAGAGTTCCTGCCAGAATGCATGAACATGGAAACACGAGTCTCGTCTCACATTTGGTAAATCCCCCACTTTCCGTTTGAATTCAGATCTGGAGGTTAAATTACAAGAGCACTTTCAAGTACCATTTTTTTTTTTTTTTTTTTTTTAAATCTGTGTTTATCTCAAATCGCAGGCAATCTTTGAATGAACCTGGGCACTTAAATTGTTTACAAGCAATTTATTGAGGAAAACTTTAGTGAAATGGACGGTCTATCAAAATAAACACATTAATTCACTACTGTATGACTATTGTGATATTAAAAGGTCCTTCCATTACAGCACATTGTGATGGCCGTCAGCCTTTTTAAAGTACGTTGTTGTTCTTTCCAGTGAGAAGAAAAAGATGAGTCTTGAGTTTTGTATATTAAGAAGTTTTCTTGCTGGTATCCAGGGAATGTGATGTTGTCGAACGATTTCTTTACCCCTCATCCCACTACTTGTCACGTATCACCAGCATGGCTCTCTATATTTAACAAAACTATAGTTTCCTTAGTCTCATTTTTATATTATCTCTTATCAGGGCTTAGGGTTTGAGTTGAGGTTAGTAACGGCTGGGACCACTGATTCTCAGGATCTCACCCTTGTCAAATGTCCCTTTGTGCTAAGAGATTTAAGTGTAGTAGCTCATTTGGAGAATTATAAAAGTAAGCAATATTATTATCCCATGTTTAAGGGATGAAGACCAGCCTTAGAAAAATCGAGAAGTTTGTTCAAGACCATGTGATATATTAGTGTCTGAGAGAAGATTAAAAGATTCTTTTCCCACGTTTCTTCAAGCCAGCCCTTCTGTTTTGGATCTTTACAAAACAGTTGAAAAACTTCTTATATTCAATTATAATCCTAAAGAGAAAAAGAAGCCAGATAAGTTATTAAATCTTAGAATGAGAGATGTTACATTTATGTACAACCAAGCCTTTGCTAAACTCCCATGGGTCCCTAAGGAGTCTTGGTGAACCATTTGCCCAAACAAGTTAGCACTTAAAAGGGAAAAAGCACTGAAGCCTCCTAAATCCCAGTGTAGTCCATTTCCCAATCATGATAAAGGTTTATGAGTGCATAATTATGTTTTAAGATTTCATGGAGATATAAAATACTACCATTATGTGGTTCTCAGAAATTAAATTGGAGTTTCTATCAACTAGAGCTTATTATTATGTTCTCAGGGACACAGAGAAATAAATGAAACACCAGGAACCAGGACTCATGGACAAAGATTAGAGTCAATATGTCTGTCTTAAACCTGAGATAGCTTTACTATTATTTAATGATTATAGAAGTCATTATGTGCTATTGAATGTGTTAACCACTCAGCAAACACACAAAAGAGAAATAAATTGTTTCCTAAATCTCAGAGACAATCTCTTTCATGTTTCTCCATTTGGGTGTAACAATTCCAAGCTTTATTTAATGAATATCTATAGATGATTTCTTATTAAATAGATCTACAGTATACATATTATTTGCAAGTGTATCATTGGCACTTGCTGCTTGGCTAGGAGTAATTTCCAAGTAAATGCAGGAGTTAAAGTGATAGTGGTAGTGTGTGTGTGTGTGTGTGTGTGTGTGTGTATGTGGGTGTGTGTACATGTGCATGTGAGTGTATGTGTGCATGTGTGCCCTCAGTAGCAAGCACTTTACTGATCGTGCTCTCTCCTCAGCCTCATTGTTTTTAATGGGGATAAAAATTTCCAATTTAAAATGGTAACAAAATTCAATTGATCCAGGAGTCGAAATTTATATTTTATTTCCCAATTATGAGTATTATAAATTCTTACTAATAGACATCACTACCATCTTTTCAAAGTGTGTCCAATAATTTATTTAGCAGAAAATTTTAGTGCAGAATCAAAAGGAATAAGCAGTTTAAAATCAGGAATAACCAAAAGAACAAATCAAAAGGAATCAACAGTTTTGACCTGCTATTGCCTTCCACAGCCATACCATTTGCTAAATATTTGGGTATCTCAAGCAATACAATCTGGAATCTACATTATTGTATATCTGTTTCTTTTTTTAGAATTAAGTTAATTTCTTTTTACTTATTTACTTCACACCCTGCTCACTGCCCCCTCCCGATCACCCCTTCCTACTATCCTTCCCCACTCCCCCTCCCCTTCTCCTCCGAGCAAGTGGAGCCCCCTGGGTATTCTCTGACCCTGGCTCTTCAGGAATCTGCGAGGCTAGGTGCTTCCTCTTCCATTGAGGCCAGACAAGGCGGCCCAGTTAGAAGAAACTATTCCACAAATAGTCAACAGCTTTTGGAATAGCCTCCATGTCAGTTGTTCCAGACCCACCTGAAGCCCAAGCTGCGCCTCAGCAGGAGGCCTAGGTCCAGCCTGTGCATGGTCTTTGGTTGGTGGTTCAGACTCTGAGATCCCCAAGAGTCCTGATTAGGTGTCTTCCTGTGGAGTTCCTAAACCCCTCAGGGCCCACAATCCTTCCTCCCATTCTTCCATGTGAGTCCCAAGCTTCACCCACTCTTTGGCTGTGCGTATCTCTATCTGTCTGAGTCAGCTGCTGGGTGAAGCCTCTCAGAGGACGACTTGCTTCTGTCTGCAAGCATAACGGAGTATCATAAATAGTGTTAGGGATTGGTGCCTGCCTATGGGATGGGTCTCAAATTGGGCCAGTTGTTGGTTAGCGGTTCCCTTAGTCTCTGCTTTATACCCTGTGCCTGCATTTCTCATAAACAGGATAAAGTTTGCATTGAAAGTTTTGCTGGTGGGTTAGTGTCCCTATCACTCCACTGGGGTTCCTGCCTGGCTACAGGAGGTGGCCTCTTCCCCAGTGTAGTGAGTCACAGCTAAGGTCACCTCCATTGGTTCTTGGACACCTCCCTATCTCAGGTCTTTGTCTCATCCTGGAGATGCCCCCCACTTCCTCACCCCTGTCAGTTGCAAATTTCCACTCATTTTCAAGGTGTTCTAGCTATCTCTCCTGTCCTTCCCACATCTGATCCTGAACTCCCCCATCTTCCCTCATCCTTGCTCCTTCCCTCCATCTGTCTCTTATGGCTATTTTATTTCCCCTTATGGCTATTTTATTTCCCCTTTGAAATGAGATTAAAACTTTCCTGCTTGGGCCTTCCTTCTTGATTAGCTTCTTTGGGTCTGTGGAGTAAAATATGGTACCTGTATTTTATGGTTAATATTCATTAATACAAGAGTACATACCATACATGCCATTTGGGGTCTTGGTTACCTCATTCAGGATGATATTCTTAAGTCTAATCTCTTTGCCTGCAAAATTCATGATGTCTTTGTTTTTAATAGCTGAATGGTATTCCATTATGTAGATATACCACATTTTCTTTATCCGGTCTTCAGTTGAGGGATATTTAAATTATTTCCAGTTTCTGACTATTATGAATAAAGCCGCTTTGAGCATAGTTAAGCAAGTATCTTTATGGGATGTTGGAGCATCTTTTGGTTATATGCTCAGGAGTAGTATAGCTGGGTCTTGAAGTAGAACTTTTCCAAGCTTTTTGAGAGACCGTCAAATTAATTTCCATTGTGGTTGTATAGGCTTGCACTTCCACCAGCAATGAAGTGTTCCCTTGTTCCACATCCTTGCCAATATTGATGTGGTAACAAAGCCAGTGATCTTAAACCAGACCAATGACTCATTGCAATGAACATTTGTGAGTGAAGATTGTTGGGGTCTTGGAATCACTGTACAAACCACACATACATCAAGCTCAGTCAAATAGGGATGGTTCACTGAATGCTGTACCCCAAGATTATAGATCAGGGCCATGCTCCAGTCTCAGGAGCTGAACTGCGATGCTGAGTTATGTCCTACAAGGCTTTTTAAACTTGACACTTACAAACATCTGTGCTAAGTTATTCTACCAATCAGGATTTAAGGATAGGGGATTCCCTTTAGCTATAGGGGAACTTGTCTTTGTTGTACACATATCCTGCTCTCATTGGTTGGGGTATTCAACTGCGGCAGGGGATTTGTCTTGTTTAACACTCATGTCTTAACTTGTCAACCTGGATATCTCTCTCTGCCAAGAAGGATGTCAGTTCCCAGGGAGGTCTTGGGAACGTATTTTAAATAGTTTCTTATATCTCTTATGTTGGGGTCCACCCCAGGGACAGCTTATAAAAACAAATATCATAAAAGCTTATACACAGTTACAGGAAGTATGACTGGGTGGTTTGTTCAGGTTCAGGCTTATTGTGAGTAACTATACAAATCAGTTTTACTGACTTGTATCATGATTGGTTTACAAAGGTACAGAACATAGCAGAATATGTAATCAATTTGGGCATGAGAGAGTTTCCTAGTAAGAGCAGAAACATGAGAAAGTTTCCTTATAATGGCAGGCTAGCCAGGTAACAGTTACAGAGATCTTAACATTTTACCTAGGTCTTAACAAAGATGTGTGGACAGAGAGACATACTGTGGGACACACTGTGACATACTACAGATTCCACTATGAGATGTTTCTATACTTTGGTTTTGTTGTTGTTGTTGTTGTTGTTGCTGTTTGTTAGCGTGTGTGCACGTGCATGTGTACGTGCGTGTGCACATTTTACTTGGTGCAGAGTTTGCAAGGGCATTACCCATGAAGGGATAAGGAGATGAGCAGGAATGGGATGTACAATGTGAAATTCATAGAGAATAAATAAAAATTAAGAGAGAGAGAGAGAGAGAGAGAGAGAGAGAGAGAGAGAGAGAGAGAGAAGAGCGCACTGCTATTCCCTCAGAGGATCTGAGTTTGGTTCCCAGCACCCACATCAGATAGCTTGCAAGGAATTGCCTGTAACTCCAGATGTATGTGATCTAATTATCTCTTCTGGCTTTTGTGGGTGTTGATATGCATGCACAAGTTCACACATAAAGATATATACACGCAAACAAGCAAACAAATAAATAAGAGGACAATTACTGGCCAATGTTAGCCCCAAATGCCACCTCTCCTTGATTGCCCTTTTCTCTGGGATCTTCCCTTTCTGTCATGTAGCTCATTTGTTCAAAAAAGCCAATTTTTATTTCAAAGCACACAAGCATAGATAATCAGAAAATCTGGCCAGTCTCTCTTGGGTCCATCTGGCATTTCTTTTTACTATTGTAAGTCGACAGCATGAACAAGCCAGGTGTCTTGCATTTCCTCTTGTAGTGCTTAGACCAGGAGCCACTTAGACAGGGAACCACTTAGACCTGTGACCACTTAGACTAGTAACCACTGTGAGGTCAGCCAGTTCAGGAACTAGATAGATGAGACATTAGCTTGAAAGGATATTCATCATTGTGGCCTCCTCCACTGTGTGTGTGTTGTGCACGTGCCTGTGTGCACACCTTAATGTTCAGTTTCCTTATTAGCTATCACAGCCTGGACTTCCAATACTGGAGTTTTTAAGTATCATTCACAATTTTCCACTGTTTTCAAGACACAGCCTGAGAGTGTGGATGACTGGGTCCATGTAGACCACACAGATGTCATGTTGTCAGCCACACAGATGCCCTGAAGGTATTTTGCCCATCTGCTGTGTAAGTCTGTTGCCAGCTTAGCTCCCTCCATCTCTCGTGGTGCAGTCCTGTAACAACCACTTCTAAGTTATGGAAAATTCCACTCTTTCAATAAGTCCCATTTTCACATAACAGGTTGAAGTTGAGCTTCCATTGCTTTCAGCTGAAAGATACTGAAGGTGGCTTCTGGGGTCCCAATCTGTCTTTGTGGGCCAGATGAGATGCTGCTTGGGAATAAAGGAGGCCCAATCAAGCTAAAAGAGACAGGAGATCCTCATTGTTTTTGTTCAAATCAGTCTAGCCACTGAGGTGGTGTGTCTATTCCTCCCACATTCATGGGTATTGGGAAAGGATTTGGCTCCATCCTCTATACTTTGGTAGCCCTTTTAAATCTCTGTGATATCCTTATCTTGCTGCTCTGCTCATTTTTACCTCTAAGTCAAGGCTCCCTGCAGACAGGCCATGTGTCTCTCTCTGATATTCTGAATGCTGTAAACTGTCCAGCACAGGTGTGTAGATTGTTAGGTGCATATATGCACCAAAAATGAATGATTTCTCTTTCGTCATCCATTTCTTCCACGTGAGGGTATTATTCCATACACAGTCTCCACTCACCAACTAGAGCTACAAAACGCTGACCTGGGAGGAGCAATCAAATGTAGGCATAAATATGATCTTGCTTTTGGTCTTTACGCAACACTGAAAGAAAATATCAAATTTTAGTTCACAGATACCTAGTGTACACTGTGACTGACATTTAGAGGATGTTCTGAGAAAGCTGTTATTCCCAGGACATTGTGACTCAGAGGCATAGTTAGTCATGTGGCCAAGGGGTTATATGCACCTGCCTGAGAACTCTTATATCACCTTAGAACATTGCTCCCATGTGAATGACTTGGGACATTTGTAAAAGATATTCCTGCTATTTTGGCTTCGTTGAGAGTGAGGGAGATCACTGATGGTCACTCATCAGAGGCAAAATCCATTTTATGTACAACCAGTTGAGTGACCATCGAAATAAGAAGGCCATGTGCCATCAGGGTGGTACACAGAGGGGGCCTCTTCCAGTTCACTCAGGCTGACCAATCAGAACTGTGAACCGTTCTCTGTGTAAGTCCTTCTACTATTACTTTCTTTTTGGATTATCACTACTGATCTAATAAGTAAACGAGAGAAAAATGAATAAGAGGAGAGAGAGGAGGAGAGGGGACATCATGAGAGGCTTTAGACTTGGTGAAGATGTTGTCACCGGTGAATAAAATAATGCAGTTATCACAGTTTGACTGTCCAATATTCTTACTCAAAGCCTTTAGAAGGCCTTTGGCTCTGGAATTCCTAAAGTACTTAGTTTAGGAGTTATCTGTGATTTTCCTTCCCCATATTATGACCCAAGAAATGATAGAACTTCTGAAGATGGAGGAGTGCCTGTGTCTGTATCACTGTGTGTGTGTGTGTGTGTGTATGTGTGTGTGTGTGTGTGTTCACATACATATGGCTGTTCACATACATTCACATGGCTGTATAGGGAATGTGGTCAACCCGGAAGTCTAGTCCAGTGTGAGGCACAAAACCTATTGAATTTTTCATCTGGAGGCTGAGCTTAGGCAACAACATCTGTTGAATTGTGTGATGAGAAATGATGAGCTTATTGGACAGGGAGTCCAAAGGCAGGAGTCTAGGTCATTGTCTCATTCTATAAATATATATTTGATACCCATGGACACAGAATTTTGTTGCCTAAACAACGGAATTATCATATTGCTATTCTAAACTACATAGAATACAATAAGTGTTTGTTCTATCCTGGACTTCTTAAAATTCTTCTTTGGCCGAGGGATTGGGTTCTTTGTGGTAAACACCACTGTATTTCATAAAGAGAATAATGTGTAATAATTTCCCAAAGAGAGGATGGAGTGTTACCGAATGCTGAGCATCTGCTGCACACCAGGCATAGTTTGGGAAACATTTCACAAGTAGCAGATGATACATGTGACCGCCCACTACACTTTCCTTACATATACTTCCCAAGCAAACAGGAACTTGGGGTGAAACGAAAGGTTTAAAATGAAGCAACTTGGAAGAAAGAAAACTATTTTCCATCAGAGAAACCACCAGAATATGGCTCAGAAAGCATGAGCTCTTTGAGTTTAACAAATCCAATTAGGCCATAAAAATAAAAAAAAATTAAATAAATAGAAATAGAAATAAAATGAATCCCTCATGTAGACCATATTTATTACTTTAAGGGTATGGCTCAGGACCAATATTAAGCTATGAAACTCAATGCTATGTCAGAGTTTAGCAAAGATCATGTTGCACCCTGCAGAACCCCTCCCTGAATCGGCCTGTCTTTCCTCAACTGGTATCAAGATTCACACTACCCAACAGAGACAGTTGGTCCCAAGCCCTGTATTTTAAGCTATGTACAGAGTTGATGGCAACCATGGGAAAGGGGGTACGGTACTTTTAGCATCTTTTGAAGAGCTCTGTGGCACTTGAGTTGTTTGTTTTTCAAAATGAAACCAGATGGTTTCATTGCATCATGTTGAGGAGCGTCAGTGTAGTCTGTGCTCCAGTTTCCTGCTGCTGCAGATGGAGGAAGCCTAAAGTGACCAGAGGAGACTCTCTGGGCAAAACCAGACAGAAGAGTAGACACACGACGTGATGGCCAGGGAGAAGATGGATGCTGTCTCCTCCCTGTGCTACTGCTTGGGTTGTCTGTTCACCACCCACATGCTGAAGTGTGAGTCCCCAATACTTCACCACTTTGACCTGTGAAAATAGGGTTGTTGGAGGTAAATTAGGATGAGTCTTGTTGCAAGAGGGTGGGCCAAGAGAAGTACTACCCTTGTATAAAGGAAGAGATTGCGGGACGCATACATACACACAGGGAAAAACATGATGGTGGCAGAGATAGAGTGTCAGCAAACCTCTAGGAGTTAGGAGAGAGGCATTAAAGATCTCACAACCCCTAGAGAGAGGGCCCCTTCCAATACCTTGCTCTCGGATAGTTGAATAGTTATCTCCAAGGACTGTGGGGCTGGATGTTTCTGCTTTTCTATGCTATTCAACTTGGGGACTTTGCTACAGCAGCCTGGAAATCAGATACACCACCTAGAAATGTCACCAGCATTGAATGTGTGCAGGTGTGAGATGGGATATTAGGCAGAACTTCCACGGCCCTATTGGGTATAAAGAACACATGTTCTTTACAGCCAGTTGAAAGTTGGGTGACATCCTCCATGGACTGGGAAGGCTTTCTACTGTTACTTGGAAAACAACTGAAATATAATTGAAGCCATGCCCCGTGATGGTTTAAAGTTCTGGAGTGTCTCTGCTGCGGAGGCCCCCTGTTAGCATTCTTGAAGGCTCTGGGAACATGGGGATTATTGAGCAGTAGCATCAACTGCTGCTTCTGGTCTGATAAAGAACTGCACTTTCAGTCTCTTCAAACGTTGGCAATCTGAGAGTGGTGGTACTGCATTATGCGTGTGAAAAAGGGAAGCTCAGATGAAAGCTGAGAGATTTACAAAGACCGGATCCAGTGATACATGTCTACAAACTCACCCTCAGGCTTGCTTCAGGCCACCAAGTCCGTGTCCCAGCTTCTCAGTATCCTCTCTATTTCCCAATCTACCCAAGGCTCCTGTTCCAGTGAAGCATGATCACACCACTTAAAAACCCAGCGTGCTGGGCCTTCAGCATGCACCCCAACTTTAATTTTCAGCTCCACTTTTTCCTGCTCTGACCCAGTTCCTGCTTTCTTGTAGCACACCACACTTCATGACGTTTCCTGATGGTCTTTGCCCCCTATCTTTTCATTTAAAATGTTAGTATGTTTTCAAGTCCTAGTTCAAATCTCACTTTCATAAAGTCTGTTCAGATCCTGTCAGATAGAGGGAGTCCCTTTCCGCAGGGTTTCTGGAGGAAATTGTTCATTGTTAGAATGGCATTTATCAAGTTATCAACTTTAGACCTATTCATCTGTTTCCTTCTGGAAATGAGCTTCTTGCGTAGCGTGCCTGTATCTGCTTATCTGTGTGAGCTCAGGGCTGACACAGCATCGGGCATCGCTTACACTGCGGAAATGTTGGTAGACTTTCATTGAATGATAGCTATGTTCTTCTACTACATATTATCTGAATAAAAAAAAGAGGTCAGTTAAAGTGAAAGCCCCAGACATTTCTTTAGGTGTTCTACTGTACCCCAAGTTAAAATATTCAGTAGGGGAGACCTGAAGGTTGTTTCATTAATCCTTGGGTTTGCTTATCACACAAGCATCAGCTCATGGAGGAGGGGTAAGGAGTGGTCCAGCCAGGCATGAGTTAGAATTCCTCTCTATACTTCGAAAGGTAGGCCTATGAGTAATCCTCACAACACTTGGGTTATGCTGACAGATGGGGCCTTGCCTGGGTCTGTAGTTTTCTAGATGATTTACAGCCCCCTTTGCTATTTTCAGACTCGTGGTGTAAACATACTGTGAGATTTATCTGCTTCAGACACAGCTTAACAGTATTTTCATGCATGTGTCTTTCCCTCTGCTGTCCTTTGAGCTGATTTTCTTTAATCAGGCCCGGCATAGAAGGGCACCACCTAGAGGCCAACCAAGCACAGACTGCAAGCTGGAAGTGGCAACCCGACCCTAAGAGTTAACAATGGCCACTCCCTGCTAGTGTTCCTTCCTCCAGCACCCAGGCATGATTTTGGCCTATTCTATTATTTCCTATTTGGGGAACACACGTTTATTCCCAATTAGTGTTTGTGGGAATGAGATACTATCAGGGGCTCAGGCAGGACAAATGTCCAATCACAGAGTTAGGGGCCTGCCCGACTCTCCCGGGAAGAAGCGCTGGCACTGATGCTGTTTGTCAGAAACAGGTGTCTGGTACTATGTGGAAAGTGCCCAACCCAAGTCAGATGCCACACAGGATGTCGGCGAAGACTGGCTCTCCTTCCTGCCCATGCTTCCCCACACCTGAGTCCATCTGTAGGCCACACACTTGAAATAACTGGCCTTGATTTTTAAGTAGCCACGTATCGAAATTGGAATTCCAGGGAAGCATTAGCCATGTGTGTTATCACACGTGTTCAGTAAGTGAATGCTTTCCCAACATTTGCCATTTTGGTAAAAAGTGACACGTAGATTCCATTGTGACAACAATTCTTCATCAGCAACTGATTATTTGGGACTTGATTTTAGGAAGGATGCTCTGGAAAACACGTCTAATTTGATGTTAATCTTTGTTGGCTTTGAAGTTAAGCAGTGGACATTTTCTATTGGTTCTGTGCTGGACTGAATCAGACAGCCTCCTGGTTTCTCACAGCAACCCTGAAGAGCTTCGCATAGGGTCTGATTTACATAATGTTTCCAATGCGATCCACTTAGCGACTGGCTGAGCCCATCAGCTCCCAGGTTTGCATTACCCCATACTCCGGGCTTTTTGTCAACAAAGTATACCCAGCTTTTCTTTTTTAAACATTTGAAAGTTTAAAATTATAGTTTCTAATTCATGCATGAAGATTAGTAGGTTATTTTCTTCTTTGAAAGTTGTCTGACCTCTCTGGATTTTCCTGCAAACAAAAATGTGCTAATTTATTAAAAAAGCGAAGGGAAAGAGAAATGTGTTGTGTCTCTCTCTCTAGGGAACAGCACAGCCCATTCTCATTCTTCAGCATTCCTATGAGATAACGAAAGCAGCATGGGTAGGACTTGAAAAGGAAACCGCACGCAGAGGTTTCATGCTTGTGCAGGATAAAACTGGCATGGCTGAAAGAAGGAAATACAGCTAGCCAGGGAGCGTGATGACTCAGTGCAGTTACCTCCAGAACCTTCAGAGTGGAAGCCGAGTTGGGGGCGGGGGTGGAGCAGAAAGAGATGGGAATTTCTAGCTCTCATCTCTAGAGGAGGAGGGGAACTGCTCTTCTGAGTGGGGATGGAAGCAGCCCCTTCTGTGATGGGTCCTACAAGCCCCTGTGTTCAGTGTAACTCTTGGCACAAAGCCAAGGGCTGTAATGCTGCAGTGTGAGCCCCTGACTTGGAGGTAGACAGTAGCAGAGTGTGACCTCTGGTTCCATGATGCCTCTGCTTTTTGCCAGACTATGCAGCCTGCTGGGCCACACTGGGCCTCCCTTGGTTTCTTTATGTACAAAGATGCCTGAAAGGGTGTCAGGAAAATTATATAAAATGGCCTATCTGATACCCCCTAAGTCATCTTTCAGCAGAATCCACTGCAGAAAGTAATTCCTTAAGAAATCTATTTATCACTGTTACATTTGCATCATGATGAACTTATATGATCCAGCAGTTTTCCTTCTGATCATGTATTGCAAAGAAGCAAAAGATGGGACTTGGACTAATGTTTGCATGCTCATGTTCGTAGTAGCAGTATTCACGTTAACTAAGAGGAGGGGCAGAGACTGAGATAGACTGAGAGAGACAGAGAGATGATGTTTGTCTAGATAAATACAATGTGGTTGGGCGGTGTGGGTGTGTGTTTATGTGGGGTGGTGTTTGTGTGTCTGTGGTGTGTATGTGTAATGGATATGGTAGTTTTTCTGTGTTTATGTGGTATGAGTGTATAATGGATATGGTGTTTTCTATGTTTATTTGGTAAGTATGTGTGTGTTGTATATGTGTGGTGCGCATGTCGAATATGTGTATGCTATTTGTGTGTGTGGTATATGGTCTATAGGGTCTATAGTGTGTGTGGTTTGTAGTGTTTGTGTGTGTTGTGTTTGGAGGGTGTGTTGTGTCCGTAGTATGTTGTGTGTTGTGTCTGTGCTGTGTATGTGTAGCATATGTGTGTTTGTAAAAATGACACATTGTATATGTATCTAAGACAAATACATTGTTAAGTTTTGATGAGCACGAACTTTCTGAAACCATTCCCACAATTGAGCTGGTGGCCATCTGTGTTCCAAGCTCTTACTGTGTCTCACATAGTTTCACTCCTTGATGCCACTGCCCCAAATCCCCAGGTAACCACCAGTCCATTTTATGTCATGTAGATTAGTTTTTATTTCTAGAAATAGATTGATACAGAGTTTATTCCTTTTGGACCACTTTCTTCTTAAAAAATAATATTGTGTTTTTCCAAATTCCATATGAAGTACTCTGAGCATGTCGACTCCTCTAGCAGCTCTCAGACCCTGCTGCCCTAGCTGACCCAACTTTGTGTCCTGTTTTTAAGAACTCACTCTTTGGTGTGGAGGCCTCCCTGGAGTGCGGTCAACTGTCTATTTAGACAACCCTTTTATATTCAACATTATTATTTAGAGACTCATTCATGTGGCTGCATGAATCTACTGGCGATTCATGGTTTTTGTCCCTGCTAAATAGCATTTCATTATATGGATCTACTTATTCATCCATTTGTGATGTGGTTTGCTTATTGCTAGTTTCGGATTATTATAAAGCTCCTAGAATATTTATATGTAATTCTCTGTTAGATAAAGCATTTATTTGGGAAAGGAGTTGTTGAATAAGATATTTGATATATATGTGCATACATACTTCTATCTATCTATCTATCTATCTATCTATCTATTATCTACCTACCTACCTATCTTTACCTTAAGAAACTCCCAAATGGCTTTCCAAAGCCGCCTGAAGTTCTTATTTGGGATCAGTGAATGAGAGTTGCTGCATATTTTTGTCAACACTTAATTCTTCTTTTAACCTTGGCCATCATAAGAAGTCTGCAGCGGGCCTCTTGTGGGTTAGATTGAATTAACTGAACCTGGTTCAGTCTCACACCCTCTTGTACGTGCCAAGTGTCTTCTTTGGTGAAGTGGTGGTTCAAAATCTAGCTCATCCAAATTACCCTATTAAAAATGGGGTACAGAGCTAAACAAAGAATTTTCACCTGAGGAACTTCAAATGGCTGAGAAGCACCACACCGTAAGAAATGTTTAGCATCATTAGTCATTAGGGAAATGCAAATCAAAACAACCCTGAGATTTCACCTCACACCAGTAACAATGGCTAAGATTGAAAACTCAAGAGACAGCAGGTGTTGGAGAGGATGTGGAGAAAGAGGAAGACTCCTCCACTGCTGGTGGGAATGCAAGTTGGTACAACTGCTCTGGAAATCAGTCTGGCGGTTCCTCAGAAAACTGGGCACGACACTTCCAGAGGACCCTGCCATACCACTCCTGGGCATATACCCAGAGGATTCCCATGCATGCAATAAGGACACATGCTCCACTATGTTCATAGCAGCCTTATTTATAATAGCCAGAAGCTGGAGGAATGAATACAGAAAATGTGGTATATTTACACAATGGAATACTACTCAGCAATTAAAAACAATGAATTCATAAAATTCTTAGGCAAATGGTTGGAACTGGAAAATATCATCTTTTGTGAGGTAACCCAATCACAAAAGAACACACATGGAATGCAGTCACTGATAAGTGGATATTAGCCCAGAAGCTCTGTATACCCAAGACACAATTCACTATCAAATCATTCCCAAGAAGAAGGAAGGAGGGGGCCCTGGTTCTGGAAAGACTTGATGCAGCATTGTAGGGGATTACTAAGACAGAGAAGTAGGAGGGGGTTGATTGGGGAACAGGCGGAGGGAAGAGGGCTTATGGGACTTATGGGGACGGAGGAACTGGGAAAGGGAAAATCATTTGGAATGCAAACAAAGAATATAGGAAATAAATTTAAAAAAGCAAAATCTTACTCATATTTTAGTGGGTCATATTTGTTTTCTTACTAATGAATTTTGGGAGTCCTTATTGGTACAAATTGTTTGTTAGCTATATGCGACTGGAAGATCTATTCTGGCAGTGTGCTTTTTCTTTTTCTTTTTGAGTGAGCTGTATTTGCTTTAAGTTAACTGTGATGGAACATGATTTAGACTGTGTTTGGGGACATTCTAAGAGCACTTGCACAGGGATTTGTGCAATGGTAGGGGATTTTGAACAAAGACAACTGAAACAGAGCGTGCTTTGGTGGAAACACAGTCCTGGAGCACTCTCCATCAAAGCAATGAATGAGGTAAGTAATTAACTTGATCCTATTAATTAGGGGACAGCTGTATGGCACTTCTAGTTCTGCACTGGTGTTTGCTTAAAACTATTAATTCTAGGGGATTTAAGCCAATTAAACCGGTGTTTTAAAAACAACATGAAGGAAGAAAGGATTCAGGGAAAAGCTCGTTTCGCAAGTCAACTGGCATTGCAACAGACTTAGAGGAAATGTATAGATGCAGCATTTATTTGGGAGAGGACTTGTTGAATCAGATGTTTGGCATATATTTACATTTTTAGGAAACTTCAAAATGGTTTTCTAAAGCAGCATATAGTTCTTAGTTGGAGAACAGTGAATGAGAGTTAACTGCATTATTCTTGACAATACTTGATTCCTCTTTCAACCTTGGCCATCATAAGAAGTCTGCAGTGGTCCTCTTGTGGGTTAGATTGAATTACCTGAGCCTGATCAAGCCTCACACCCTCTTGTTCAACTTTTCAAGTGATGGGCAGGGGCATAGTTCTGACCTACTTCCAACGGCTTGCTACCTCTGCAGGTCACACAATCGGAGAGAAGAGACGGAAGTTCACATTGGTTAGGACCTTGTCACCCCTACTAGGCAAATCTGCCAACTTCACACAGATACAGCCAAGCTGAGGTGAAGTGACAATGGCAGGCTCTCGTGGTGCAAATGGCCACTTCACATTTCCTTTCTAGCCTGGTCCACGCCAAGCCTCCAGGTAAGGCCTTACTAGCTCTATGTACTTATCTGATTCTCATACATCTTAATTGATGGTACCACCTTTTAAATACACTAATTGTTTTATTGGCCTATTTGCGAACTATGAGTTTTCAGAGTATTTTAAATATATATATATATATATATATACAAACGTTATATCAGATACGTTATTGGCAAATATTTTCTCTCAGTCTATGACACACTCCTCCTTTTCTTAAAGTATTTTGTGAGTAAATCTACAATCAGGTGTTATCTGAGTACCTGGAAGTGCTTAATGCCACTTGAACATCTAAATATCATTTTTTTTGTTAGCTACAAGAAAGGCAATACCAACATGTGCTTATGCTTCACTGCATGTGCATGCCTACACGGCCCACGTGTCTAGGCAACACTTCGTCTATATCTACACATAGCCCATTGCTTTCGAGGATCTCCATACAACTTGTGAGCTTGAGACGGCTGCCCTTGCTAATCCACATCTGTAGAAACAATGTCTCCATGTTTCACTTGGAGGTCTGAGGGAGTAGAAGGAAGAAACAGGACTCTGGTACTGCTTGGTCTTTTTTTTTTCTCCCAAGTTTAGTTCATCACAAAGGTCTGGCCGTCCACCATGCTGTTTACCCACGCTATTTGACATGTGGACCTTTCTGTGGTTTGTATGTACTCTGCACACAAAAGGACTTTGAATAGTTTTATTTTGAGATGAGATCTCACAATGTCACTCTGCCTGGCCACATGCTCAGCTTGAATAGCTGTCTTTGCTGGAGGTTCGGAGATGACAGAGAGCTGCCTGATATCAGCATATACAATGGTGAGTTTTGAGTGACACCATCTGTTCTGAAGATCTTGGTTTGTCTCCACCAGGAAGTTCTTACTTTCTGACTGACTTCAGGGAGCATCACATGTCCGGGTACTTTGTAGGGTTGTTTCCTCTGTCTCTCTTCTCAGAACAAATTCACACCTCCAAACATGCTATTCTAAGTCATTTTGTGTTTCTGTAACATAATACCCAAGGTTGAGTAATTTGTAAATAAAAGAGGTTTATTTTGGTTCCCAATCAGGTGGCCACTTGAGTCTCATAATGGGAAGCAGAAGAGAAGATTGGTATGAATATGAGAAAATGGTTCAGAACATCCACTATACCTGACTCATACCTTCAAGAAACACATTAATTCACACATGGAATCACTAGAACTATAAGCCAAATCCTAGGTCCTACCTCAGAACACAGCTGCATTGAGGAGGAATTGAAGTCCCATTCATAAAGACTCAAATATGCTGATTCTCAAATAGCACCACACAGATGCCTTTCTGTCTTTTATGATGCTGCATTTAAAACTTCTAGATCAACCCTCTATATCAAGTCTTTGTAAGTATTTTCCTAGACTATTATCCTTATGAGTGTTCTGATGCCAGCTAGAATAAGATTACCTTACCATAGCTTCCATGCACAGTTGCCTGCTTGAGTTCTTTTGGGAAGCACTTTGCTCTTTGGGGGATTTTCACTTACTCTCTACTGGTAGTGGACATACTTATGGCATTCTGGATAGCTAGTAAGCTCAACCAGGACCATATTTTAAATTATGTAGAAATAGCTTCCTCCCAGTTTATCTGTATGGCCCAGAGAAGACAGCAAAAATACACCCATCGCATAGTCGTTGGCATCATTCTCTTGGCTGTTCTAGACACTGCTAGCCTATGCATTTCTATAGGCTAAATTTGTGCTTGACTCCCAGGCAGAAGGGAGCCCTGCTGAAGAAGAGGTCTGGGAGGACCGAGGTAGGAAGTTGCAGAAGACAAGATCTGTTGTCAGGGCACTTCATTGCTTTGGGCCCAAGGGTACATACAGGTTTGTTATAATGACCCTTCTTAGTTTCACCCCATGCTGCCAGTGCAATAGTAGCTTGTCCCCTGCCAGAATTCTTCTGTAAGGGAATCACTCTTTTAGGTGAAACTCTCATTGTTTTGTAATGCACTCAGAGAAAATGCCTCAACCCAGTAATAACCTCCATGATTTTTCACATTACACTGCCTCTGGAAACACTCCACTTATTAGTAATAAGAAGTTAGAGCAGTTACTAGATCTTTTTGAGACTTAGTTTCCTGTTTGCCCTGGAACCTGAAGTAACACAATTATTTCACCCAAGGGGTATATGTGAAGGGGATTAAATCAATTGTGTCCATGGCTGCTCTGAACAATGCACATTTCATTAGAATCTCTTAAGTCATAGCTGTTGCACGGGGCAGTAGGCATCATAAAAGCCCAAGCTTCTAAGGGTTGGGACAAAAACCTAGCCAGTTGGCACATGCTGCCAGAGACCAGAAGCATTCCTTAAAAGTTTGACTTTTCTCAGGACAGTTGTTGGAGACATTGGTGTTGTCCATCTCCCCTGAATGCCCCTTTTGCATATACTTTCTTGCTTCCTACTTAGAGATCAGGTTTGATTTGATCCATCCATCTTGGATTTGGCTCTGAGAGTTGCAAAAAAATAAAGATGGAAGTCAGAAGGATGAACCCAGGATTCTGTGTGAACAAAGTTGAAGGGCCAAGAGCAGATACTTCTGGGAGGTGGATGAAGAACAAGATGATGCGTAAAGAAGGGACAGATACCCTCAGCTTCCCAGAGAAATCATGAGGAGCAAGATAAAGGCATTTAGTAAGGGTCGGGGTGCTTAGGGGCTCCCCATCTGTAAGCTCGGACACACATACACATTTAATAAACCTGCTGGAGCAGATCATTTCTCTGATAGCAAAGGTTTGGGGATAAATAAAAAGGTTCTAACTTTATAAGCACAGAGCCCAAAGAATAGAGTAGAAGCAGAAGTTACCCCAGGTTCTGGCTTTAGAGCCACCTGCTTGCTACTTCCTTTATCAATCCCATAGCAGGTGATGTCACAATCTTTTCCCTAGAAGTTCTAGGTTTCCCATTATCTCTTACCTTGTATAATGCACATGTCTTCCTTCCTTCGATTTTAAGTTCCTCAAAGGCAGGATCCAGAAACTACACTACTTTCTTTTAGGAGTACTTTACTAAGAACCCTTTATAAGAAGCGTCCAGCAATTATTAACATAGATGGCTATAGAAACCAGTAGAAATTAAACTGCAGTGTTGACATTTGTATTATAAATATTTTATTTTCTGAGGTTAAAAAGTTTAAATAAAGAGTAGAAAATAATTTAAATTATAAATTAATAAAAAAAATCAATGTTTCCCCTTGACCTTTCAACTGCAGTAGATTCACTACCAGTCCCAGACTCAGTCTCTGATGCTTAAAGATTGCCTGCAACCATCACCTGCTCTCAGAGGCATAGGTTGACAGGTCTTCTTCAGTTCTGGAAGTTTCTAGTAAGTCCTAGAATGATGAGAAAGTTCCTGGAGACTTCTGCTCGGACCACTGCCCAGGCATCGCTGTCGTACTTGTTGTTTTTAAGGTACCTTTGCACCTTCCAGTAATAGTTCTTCAAGCGTAAAGTAGTCGGGGATGTCTCCCAAGTCAGTCTTTCCTCTTGCTTTTCCTCTAGTATCGTCTTCAGAAACTCTGCCTGCCGGTTGAGTTCATCCATGAGGCGTTCAACAGTAGACTCATTCCACCCAGTGCTGGAGAAATTGTTTCTGAAGAGAAGAAAGACATTCTGGAACATCACTTTGCTGGCAAAGGCAGTGTAACTCTTCTCCATCTGTGATGGGTGCATTATCTCCACTGGGATCTTGAAGTCCATCCTGTAGCTGAGGTTGATCTTTATATTCAGCTGCTTCAGGAGCTTCTGACAAGTCCGAATGCTCCTGCTTTGTCGAAACTGGAGCTGCTCATAGTTGATGGAGAGGGCTGTGGTGGAGAAGCACAGCAGGAACGCAGCATAGAGGATCCACCTGTTGGTCATGATGGAAGCTGGGCTGGTGTTGGCTGCTACCTGCACGATGAGGCAAAGGCTGCCAAAGGCTGCAGTGAGAATGATCTTCCTTCATGGTCCGGGCTATTTATAAGGGATGGTCCTTTCTGCCTCAGAGGAATTTCCCACTTTCAGTTCTCCCTTTCAGTTTTCCTCTGTCATTTTTTTCTTTTTCTAACAGCTTCTAATATTCATTCCATTCAAGCTCCTGGCTATTTTATATGCTGTGTGGTGGGTTAAAATATATACAAACTGAAAGGATTTGTAAAACTTTATGCAGTTTCACTAATTACTGGAGCAAAAGAAGAGAAATATCCAGAAGAGAAGAAAGGAAAGCAGACAGCCCTGAAGATAAAAGAACTCTCAAGCAGCCAAAGTGTCAAATGAAAGACCAAGCAGAGTAACTGCTCATACAGGATGACGGCAGCTTCTGCCTTTCGAAGTGGTGGGCTGGTGGGAGAGGACCTGTGTGGGCTCCGAGGGGGCTTACGATAGTGCACTATAGGAGAAATGTCCCATCGATAGGCCACAGCTCCCTTTGGGAGAGAACCCCAGATCATGGAGAAACTGCTTAAAGTGGGATCCAGTTTGAGCTGCGTAGAATCAAAAGAGACCAGGGAATGAAGGGCTCTGTGATGGACAACAGAAAGAAGCAGCCAAGTTTCCCAGCACTTCACCAAAGCAACAGAAGAGGGAGCTCTGGGAAGTGAGACAAACCAACTTGGGCCGCTTCTAAAGGAGCAAGGACAGTGGGGCCACAGGAGAGAGTAAGTGTTGACAGGACCAAATACAGAGATATGAGTAGCGTATGGCTCCAGAATAATGAAAATATTCCAGGATATCATGCATATAACACAGACCACAGATGCAATGCCCTCATCTAAGAGCTTGGCATAGTAAGGAACTATGTAGAATAGTAAAGAACAGAGTGGGAAACTCTAGAAATGAAGTAAACAGAAAGGTTTTTTTTTTGTTTTTTTGTTTTTTTGTTTTTTTACATAGGTTTGGTTAAATTAGACACAGTCACAAAAATGAGTCCTTTGGGAGGAATCTCCATTGGATAAAAATCTCGAATCTTGAAAAATATCAGCAGCTACAATCCAATAATACATAAGCATTATTATATATTGGTTAGGGGCGAAGTGAGATTTGTTCAATATTATAAGATACATAAAACATATGCAGTGGATTAGAAGGGCAAATGACCAAGTAAAGAAATATGAAGAATGACATTGGAAGAAGGTTGGTCTATTGTATCAATACATGAATCCCAAGGCATAACAGGAAATACTGATAGAGTGACTATAGACAAATTATACATTTCAGGATAGCAAAGCTACCCAGAAAGTCATGGAAAGGGCAGCGTCAGAACCACCCTGGTGATGAACAATGAAAAACATCGTTCCCCTCCCTCTCCAAGAGGTTCCCTACAGAAAAATTATAAATAGCCAGATGCCAGGAAGAGTAACTTGAAGGATTGATAAAGATGATACCTGTCCACTGTTACTGGGTTTAAAAAAACGTAGGTTAAACAAAAAAAAACGAAGTAGGCATTTTTATTTTATAATTTCAAATGTACAATTATTTGATAGGGGCAGGAATGAGGGGGTGTGAATGCCCCAGGGGGCAGATAGGAGGTAAGAAGACAACTTGTATAAGTTGGTACTCTCCTTTGATCATGCAGTATCCCGGAATCTGCTGAACCACCTCATTGGCCAAGGTAACCCTTTTCATTAACCATATCTGCAAAGGGAACAGAGAAGTAAGAGCTCTCAGGTGCCATTGACTCAAAAGTTATAAATTTATTTAAATATTCAACGTACAAAGATTTTGTTTTTCAAAACTAGCTGAAACAGGAATTCTTATTCTGCATGACTTTAGGTTCACCCACTGAAAAGTGTATGTGGGATGCCTGTGTCTCCTCTTGGTTCTGGACAGACTTTTTTGTTTAAAAACCAATGACAATTTTGGAGGCTGGATCAGAAAGGTGAATATAACTTCGAATTTGTTTTCTGGGATTCTTGCTCATGAGGTATTCAACAACTTAGAATAAGCTCTTGAATAAGAAAGCCCCAAAAAGCTGTCCGTGAAAGCACAGACCTATAGTCTCAGTTTCTGAGAGGCTAAAGCAGGAGGATTGCAAGTCCAAAGCCAGTCTGGGCTACACAGCAAGTCCTGAGGCCATTTGTGCTAAGTAGGTTTTTTCTATATTCTTTGTTTACCTTCCAAATGATTTTCCCTTTCCCGCCCCCCCCCCAAGTCCCATAAGCCCTTTTCCCCTCCTGCTGAATAGTTTTATGTCACCTTGTCACACGCTATCTGAGAGAAGGGAACCTCAATTTAGAAAACACTGCCATAAGACACAGCTGTAGGATTTTCTTAATTATAATTGATGCAGGAGGACCCAGCCTTTGTGGGTGGTGCTAACCTTGGTCTGGGTTCTATAAGAAAGTAGGCTGAGCAATCCATGGGAAGCAAACTATTAAGCAAACCTCCATGGCCTCTGCATCAGCTCCTGGCCCAAGCCTTACTTGAGTTCCTGTCCTGACTTCCTTTGATGATGAACTGAGATGTGGAAGTATAAGCTGAATCAATCTTTTCTTTCCCAACTTGCTTTGGTCGTGATGTTTCATCACAGTAATGGAGACCCAAACTAAGACACCAGCCAAGGCTACATTTTCAAAGAAACAGATAAACTAAAAAGATCAAACAAGCTCACGAGAAAAAAATGCAGAAATTGCTAATTTATTTCTAATTTAACAATTTTAAGCCATATCATACCATGGCTGTCTTTGCAGAAGTGTGTGCCACATTTGTACAACAATGACACATTCTCATTACATTATTCATCTAGTTAAAAAATCAAATATTTATCTTTGGGAACTAGTTAAGTAATACTATATTACAAACAAAATGGAAACTATAATGCCACCCAAATGGATGATTAGCTGATATGGGACTATGTCAAAAACCTTTAATGAAAACACAACAATGCACACACTAATGAATACAGCCTTGCTTAATTGGTAAATTAAGAGAAAAGTGTATGAATATGATTTTTTGGCAAGTACACACAATCAAATATCATAGATGTTTTAATGTGAAAAGGATTAAAAAACATCTTTCCCTCTTCATTTTGTATCCATAGACCTAGTATCCAAGAGTGTAATGTCCTAGAGTTGCAGCTGTGTGCCACAGGTCACAACCTAGTCTATATTTTATGAAGAGCTAGTAGAGAGTCCCAAAATGAAGGCATTATACACATCTGAGAAGTTGTCTCATCATGGATGTTAAATGTTCTCTCAAAGATGCAGTCTCTATGGAGGGCCCATTGGCACAATCTTTAGGAGATAAGGTCCAATAATAAGTCATTTGGTAAGCCGGGCGGTGGTGGCACACGCCTTTAATCCCAGCACTTGGGAGTCAGAGGCAGGCGGATTTCTGAGTTTGAGGCCAGCCTGGTCTACAGAGTGAGTTCCAGGACAGCCAGGACTACACAGAGAAACCTTGTGTCGAAAAACAAAAAAAAAAAACAAAACAAAACAAAAAAAAAACAAAAAAAAACAAAAAAAAAAGAAAGAAAGAAAGAAAAAAGAAGTCATTTGGTCATTGCTGGGAGTTTGACTACCAGTTCCTCAGCTTTCTGGTTGTGAGATGAAGTTTGTCAAAGAGCTCCCTCAGGCCTTGGTTGGCTGCATTACAGCCCCAGAGCGACAGAACCAACCAGTCATGGGCCTGAGCAGCAAAAATAAAACTCCCCTCTTCGCAAGTTCATCCTCACAGGTATGTGTTGCAGTAATACAATGCTAACACCTATGAAATTCTAACTACCTTGCTGTAATTACTACACATTGTGTACACATACGGCTGCCACAGACTAGCCCATAAATATGTACAGATATTGTTCATATTAAACATCCAGTTATACTGAAAAGCAGGGCATAAAAAGCACTTATAAAAAGGAGCCATATAACCACACAGGGAGGAAAATGAGCAGAAGGAAGCTCACCCACATCGTTACAGCCCTTTGTCTGGCTTATAAATGGAATGGATGGACGTTCCTGATTTCGTTCATTGTGTGGTTCCCTACCTTTTCACTGGTGAACATGTATTTTTCTTAAATAGATTAACCTACACAAAAAAGGAATCAGGGAGCCTTGGCTTTTGAGTTTATTCTGATCCTCCTATAGGTTGCATTCTCTTTCAGCCTTTTAGCTTTTGCATGCTAGCTCTTATCTACTTCCTGATCTTAGGGAAAAAAAACTACCCTTGAAATGAGTTTCTAAAATAATGATTTTTTTCAAAAGCAAAGGTATCTGTGTGTTGTTGCATTTGTAACACCTAGTGACACTGGTGAGTCCTTAAGCCTGAGTTCTCTCTCTCTCTCTCTCTCTCTCTCTCTCTCTCTCTCTCCCCATACTTAAAGTAACCTGTAATATACATGACACAAGGACCAATGTAAGGAGTTTTAGAAGTCATTCAAGGTAGTTGGCTCATTCCTTTCAGAAAGAAAGAGACTTGCAATATCGTACAGGGTTGCCTTTCTCTCTTGCACAGAGTGGCCTCAGCTCTTCCTCACTCCGTGGTACTTGAAGAGCTCAGAGTCTGCTAGCATCGCAGAAGGAGAGGCAGTGGCAGAGGTGGCACAGTACTTTCTGTTTGTGGGGCACTTACTATGCCCTGATCTCTGAAAAGTTCTCATAGTGAATATTTGAGTGTATTTAGTAGTCCATATAATGTTACTATAAAAAAGTCTCAGAGGCAGGCTAGATTTTACAAAGAGAATGTTTGACTTACTAGATAGTTGAGGTTCAATGTCCAAAATTGCGTAAATGTATTGGTTTGACCATAGTGTGGCTGCTCAAAATTGTCTCTAACTCCACTTCCAGGGCATGTGACACCGTTTTCTGGCCTTTACTGCATGCCCAAGGTTCACATGCATACCTGATGGTAAAATCCTCATAGATGTAAGTTAAAAGTAAAAGTCTTTATAAATATAGTAACATTATACATGAAATACAATGTGGAGCTAAATGTGCCAAATTTTTACATATGACTGAAGTATGCTGTTAACAGGTTAAAGTACCTTGTCCTGTCTACATTTTATACTTGGTGTGGTGGTTTATGCCTCTAATCCCAGCACTTGGGAAGTAGATTCAGGATGAATGCTTGAGCTCAATAGTTCAGGGTTATCAGGACAATGTAGCATGAACAACTCTAAATGCAAAAACAAAAAATGACACCCAGATAACTCAATGGGTTCTGACCTGAGTCTGATCCCCAGGACCCATGTGATGAGAGGAGAGAACTGACTCTTGAAAGTTCTTCTCTGACCTCTGTATGTCAGCTGTGATGTAGACATGCCTTGGAATACATGTGTGCATGCATACATATATACGTACAAACGCATATATACACACATACACATACATGTATCTTTAAAAGGTAATAACATAAGAAGTAATAGCAAAGACAGTAATTCTCATGATTACTACATACAGGGAAAAATCTGCATTACCTACATAAACTATAAAGACAAGGTAATAAAATGTAGCATCAATGTAAATCACTGAAAAAATTGAGATAAGAGGAAGAAAAGAACTAAGAAAAAGTCTTTATCTACCAATGTTCATTTTAAATGTATATGGTCTAAATTCTCAAAAACAACAAAACAAAACAAAACCCCAGCATGGCTGAAAAGGGTTTTTTTTTCTATATTCTTTGTTTACATTCCCAATGATTTTCCCTTTCCTGGTTCCCCCTCCCCCTAAAGCCCTAAATCCCATAAGTCCTCTTCCCTCTGCCAGTTCCCCAACCAACCCCCTCCCTCTCCTCTGTACTGTCAACCCACTACAATGCTGCATCAAGCCTTTCCAGGACCAGGGCCCTCTCCTTCCTTCTTCTTGGGAATGATTTGATATGTGGGTTGTGTTTTGGGTATTCAGAGCTTCTTGGATAATATCCACTTATTAGTGACTGCATTTCATGTGTGTTCTTTTGTGATTGGGTTACCTCACTTAGGATGATATTTTCCAGTTCCAACCATTTGCCTAAAAATTTCATGAATTCATTGTTTTTAATTGCTGAGTAGTATTCCCTTGTGTAAATATACCACATTTTCTGTATCCATTCCTCCATTGAGGGACATCTTGGTTCTTTCCAGCTTCTGGCTATTATAAATAAGGCTGCTATGAACATAGTAGAACATGTGTCCTTATTGCATGCCGGGGAATCCTCTGGGTATACGCCCAGGAGTGGTATAGCAGGGTCCTCTGGAAGTGTCATGCCCAGTTTTCTGAGGAACCGCCAGACTGATTTCCAAAGTGGTTGTACCAGCTTGCAATCCCACCAGCAGTGGAGGAGTGTTCCTCTTTCTCCACATCCTCGCCAACACCTGCTGTTTCCTGAGTTTTTAATCTTAGCCATTCTGACTGGTGTGAGGTGAAATCTCAGGGTTGTTTTGATTTGCATTTCCCTAATGACTAATGATGCTGAACATTTCTTAAGGATTTTTCTCAGCCCTTTGAAGTTCTTCAGGTGAAAATTCTTTGTTTAGCTCTGTACCCCATTTTTAATAGGGTTATTTGGTTTTCTGGGGTCTAACTTCTTGAGTTCTTTGTATGTATTGGATATCAGCCTTCTGTTAGATGTAGGGTTGGTAAAGATCTTTTTCCAATTTGTTGGTTGCCTTTTTGTCCTTTTGATGTGTCCTTTGCCTTACAGAAACTTTGTAATTTTATGAGGTTCCATTTGTCAATTCTTGATCTTAGAGCATAAGCTATTGGTGCTCTGTTCAGGAACTTTCCCCCTGTGCCTATGTTCTCAAGGGTCTTACCCATTTTCTTTTCTATTAGTTTCAGTATGTCTGGTTTTATGTGGAGGTCCTTGATCCACTTGGAGTTGATCTTAGTACAAGGAGATAAGAATGGATCAATTCTCATTCTTTTGCATGCTGACCTCTAGTTGAACAAGCACCATTTGTTGAAAAGGCTATCTTTTTTCCACTGGATGTTTTCAGCTCCTTTGTCGAATATCAAGTGGCCATTGGTGTGCAGGTTCATTTCTGGGTCTTTGATCCTATTTCATTGATCTACATGCCTGTCACTGCACCAATACCACGCAGTTTTTAACACTATTGCTCTGTAGTACTTACTGCTTGAAGTCCAGGATACTGATTCCCCCAGGAGTTCTTTTACTGTTGAGAATAGTTTTAGCTATTCTGGGTTTTTTGTTTGTTTGTTTGTTTGTTTTTTTCGAGACAAGGTTTCTCTGTGTAGTCCTGGCTGTCCTGGAACTCACTCTGTAGACCAGGCTGGCCTCGAAATCTGCCTGCCTCTGCCTCCCAAGTGCTGGGATTACAGGCGTGTGCCACCATGCCCGGCTATTCTTGGTTTTTTGTTATTCCAGATGTACATAAAAAAACATTCACCGAGAGCAATGAGAAAAGCTATTCCCCGCACATAGCAATCAAGAGAGAACACACATTACATTTTAGAAAACAACTGGGTTTTAAATCTAAATCTCTACATGGAAGATCATTACACAGTGTTAAAGGGACAGATTCCTCAAATGTGTGTGATCATTGCAAACATATACTCACCAAACACAAGAACATCAAAAGCGTGAAGACTCTAGCAGTAGGTCTGAAGGGAAGATGGCACATGTAATAGTACAGGGGGCTACACTATTTTGGACAACATGTTAGGGAAAACTATAGTGAGGAAGGAAATAAATAGAGCTATAATAATTAGAAATTTAAAATATACATGAAGATAGTCATGATAAATAATAAAATCATGATGAACATCTGCTACATTTTGGCATGAACTGAATTAACATTCATTTTTTAAAGAAATTTTGTCGCACAATAATTAAACAAAGAACATAGAATATCTTCTGGGAAGAGTATATTTTAGGCTACAAAGGAAGTCTTAATAGACTTAGGCAGAACAAAACCGCAATATTAAATATCACTTCTAATGGTATAAAAGCCAAAGTTAGTAACAGGAGGGAACCAGGAAAAAAGGTTGAAATCGAAGGGCAGACTCCTGCACAAATGAGTCAGCAAAGAAATAAAAAAGAAAGTAAAAAACTGCCTTGAGGCACAAATGGAAACAGCACACCAAGCTCATCAAGTGTGGCAAAACTGGTTCTAAAAGGGAAGTTTACCGCAACAGATGTGACAAGAAAAAGAGAGGGGGGGCATCTCAAACATTAAACCTAACTTTAAATTCTGGGTAGGTGGGACAGAAGAACCAGTTAATTCCATAATTATAGAGCAGAGAAGATGACAAGGATCAACGTGTCATACATGTAACAGAAACTACAAAAACAAGAGAGAGAGAGAGAGAGAGAGAGAGAGAGAGAAAGAGAGAACAATCCAACCTTCAGTTGGTGATCTTTTGAAATGGACAACCTGTGTGTTGTCTGTCTAAGAAGAAAAAAAGCCCCAAAGAAGTGAATTCAGAAATAAAAGAAGAGATATTTCAACTGCTCACAGAGGTACAAAGGATGCTGAGAGACTACTGTGAAAAATGGAAATTGGCAAACAGGCAGAAATGAAAGGGTCAAACGGCTTGAACACACCACGTGCCCCGTGATGGGTAAGTGGTGAACAAGCAGAAACATGGAACAGATAGATCCCGACAAAAGAGACTCCAATCACAATCCAAAATCTCCCAGGGTGGGAGGGGCTTTGCTGGAAAACCCCATGGATGGTTAAAGAGCAAACTCAGCACTTGTCAAGCCTTTTCAAACACTAAGAGGATAGAACATTTTCAATGTATTTTATGAGGCCAAAAACACTGTCCTGGTTTGCTTCTCCATTGCTGTGGTGAACACCATTGCTAAAGGTGATTTTGGGTAAGGAAAGATTTATTGGGTTTATAGTTTGTCATCCATTAATAAGGGAAGCAAAGACTGCTGGAACTTAAGGTGGAACCCTGGAGGCAGGCAGTGAAGCCAAGGCCATGTTTACTGGTGGATAAGCTACCTTTCTTATACAGCACAGGGCTGCCTCTTCATAGTACCACCTATGGTGGTCTTCAGCCTTCCTGTGTCATTTAAGAAGTAAGAAAATGCCCCAGAGACCTGGTCCCAGCTCACTCAGGTGGAAGCTATTCCTTGGCTGAGGTTCCCTGTTCTCAGGTAATTCTGGGCTGTGTTAAGTTGACAGGTGAAAATCTAACTATATGATAAAAATGAAAAATTAATGACTAACATACTTAATGAGCAAAAATGCAAAAGTACCAGCAAACCAAATTCAGCAACATGGCAGAAGGGTGGTGTACCTCAGTGAAGTGGAATTCTGTAATGTGAAAACCAGATGCCTATGACAGATTCTCTGGTTTGTACTGCTTGAGAGTCTCTCTGGACTGCTTGCAATTTGATTTGATGTCTGACACTAATTTGGGAAGATTATGTCAGCGTTATTCTGTTTCTTCTTTCTTTCCTTCTCCCCACTTCCCCCTTCTCCTCCTCCTTTTTTTCTCTCTCCCCACCTCTCCTCCTCATCTCCCCCCCCTCCTCCTCCTTTGTCCTTTTCTCTGGTATCCCTGTTTCTATGCCTTAGCTTTTATAATGGTTGTAAATTTCTAGCTAGTCCAGTGTGCTTCTTCCTAAGCAAGGCCTTGTCTTCTTTGTTCTTTGGTACTACAGTTTCTATGTCTTTCTGTTCAGAGATTCTTCCTTTGGCTTTGTCTACTCTCCTAACATGTTCATGGAAGACACTCTTCATTCCCCAAACACTGTTTTTCTTTCTACCCCACACCCCATCTTGGGTTTCTGTTAATCCTGCTCTTGAACACTACTTTATCCACAGACGATGAACCTTTGTTGTTCAAATTTCTAGTCCGGTAATTTCAACATTACAGATATTTGTGTTTCTTTCTTTCTCTTCAAATTCTTTGCCTTCCTTTTGTTTGGTTTTGCTTTCTAGTATGCCTTGAAGTTTTTCTGCTTTACTTAGGACTTGAAATCTGGGAAAATATGTTGGTAGGTTGGGCAGGGAGTGAGTGTTATAGTCTTTTCAAGACTGTTATTTGTGACTGCACCATTTTGTAAAGTGTTCCTGATCTAATTAAACAACAATGATTCCTGAAACTAAAATAATTTGCTTTGTCCCAACTCTTGCCTGCCTGGAGCTATCATCTTCCAGTAGTGGTTGGCCACGAGAGGGGTGTGTCAATCACCTGACATTTTCTAACTCCCATTCTATTTATTTCCCTGGGTATTCCAAGCAAGAGCCAACCATGGGACAAAGGAGACATTTTCATTCCTCTCTCCCCTTGCTCCCTTACTGCCATATAACTAGCTTATAAGCACACTGCAGGACCTCTGGTTTCTTTGAGTAGGGACCTAGCCTCTGTAGACCTCTTCCTGAATACATGCTGTCACAGAATCAATGGTCCTCTCTCTATCTTCTTACTAACTTTACTAGGAGGCTGTGCTGAAAGCCTGAACTTAGAAGAACTGCCCCATCTTCATCCCACTAGATAGAATAGGGTGGTCAGAGTGCACTGGGGGTGGGTGGTCAGAGTCCATTGGGGGTGGGTGGTCAGAGTCCACTGTGGGGGGTGGTCAGAGTCCACTGAGGGGGTGGTCAGAGTCCACTGGGGTTGGGTGGTCAGAGTCTACTGTGGGCGGGTGGTCAGAGTCCACTGTGGGGGTGGTCAGAGTCCAATGGGGGTGGTCAGAGTCCACTGGGTGTGGGTGGTCAGAGTCTACTGGGGATAGATGGTGAGTTGACTGTGGAAAACTAGGACAAGCTGGAATCGGTATTTCCCGTTTGCCATTTTGAAGGTCGGAACTGGAAGCAGGTGCCCACTTCTCGCATCCAGCCAGTCAGGGCTGTGGTGAGGCTCCAGCATGTCAGTCTCCAGGCAACTAGTTTCTCTCGAGGGAAGGCCTTAAGAAGAAAATGGAATCCTACAAAATAGTTTCTTTTCTCCTCCCCCAACCAGAAGCTGACATTTACTACTAAGAATCAAGAAGAAAACCGTGTGGGCCATGCTGAAATTTTAATTCTTCGTCATCTCTGTTTCAATCATTTATCAGCTATGGTCTCGTCTTCCTACCCCAGTGCTGATCCACAGCGGCTTCTCCACACTGGTGCTTGGCAAGTTCTCACCCAGTGCATTCCACCTCAGTCTCTCCATTTGGTCAGTTTAACCTATGCTTTCATTTCTTAGCCACTGAAGGGAGCTGTTGTGCATCTATTCAGCATTTACCTTTCAAGCTTTTTATATACATGGCTGTCTTCAGAAGTTCCCTGCCCAGAACAAAGTGTTTCCACTGTGGTTCCCAAGGTTCAGAAGCCCTCTGGGATGCTGGGAAAAATGCTCTAGAGTGAGTAGGGCTTGTTGAACCAGCACTGATTGCTTGGAGGAACTTAATTTGTTTGAAAGTAAGATGATCAGAAGCCATGAATACTGCTATGTTGTTCTTTAAGTTGGAACAGTTTTCCCTTCATCTTGATGACCAACGAGGATTAAGCAGCTTATTTATTCTTTGAAGATTTCACACTTGTGCAATATATTATGACCTCCACCCCCTTTGTCTTTTGCAAGGTCCTCAGGAAACCGCTTTCCAACTTTGTGTCCTTGTGTGTGTGTGTGTGTGTGTGTGTGTGTGTGTGTGTGTGTTCTAATGTCCAACTAATACTTCCTGGATGTGCATGCTTGTGGTTCATTCCTTGGAGCACGGGGAGACCACTGTCATTTTAAAGTGTGTGAGGGACGTCTAAGGATATGGTGACAGAAGAAGATCATTGAGAAAAACCAGACATTGGCGGAGGTGCCTGCAAGGCCAAGGCAAAGCAGCGGCCTTGTTACCTGAGAAACACACATTGATTCATTGAAGAAGCACTTACTACTTACTCACTTACCGATCAATATTTACTGAGTATTCCATAAAGAAAATGCCTGTCTTATTAGTTGAATATTTAATAGCTTATATTAAGTGTAAAGATTAGTCCTGCCACTTTATGGGTTTCCTCTGACCATATCTCCTAATAATGTTTTGCTGTTGGCTTGATTGTCATGTATCTGTGCCAACTTCCTGGGATTTATTCCACCATATTTTCTGCTGATAGTTTTTACACTTCAATATTGTGCGTATGCGCAAAGTCATGTTTTCAGTACATACCCTAATTTTGAATGAAAATGATTTTTTCACTTCATGTATATAATGAATATTTAAAACATTTTAATTTTAATTGTAATGTGAAAAATATACACACGTAGAAATACAGAGGAGTAATCTGTGTAGGTTTTGCAGATGACTGGGATGCCTCCCACTTCAGGCCATCAGAAAAGTGGCTGCGAGTTATCCCAGCCTGGCCCTCACAGACATAGACTGTGGGATGCCTTGAGACTATTTGCTTTGCTGTTGTTTGTAAGTGTCTGTAGTCACAATAAATTAGAGATGAGTACTGTGGGCTTATAATATTAATCTCTTTTTCCTTTACTGACTGCCTTTTCTTTTCTTTTTTTTTTTTTCATTTTAAAGATTTAGTTATTGTTATATGTAAGTACACTGTAGCTGCCTTTAGACACACCAGAAGAGGGCGTCTGATGTCATACGGATGGTTGTGAGCCACCATGTGGTTGTTGGGATTTGAACTTAGGACCTCTGGAAGAGCAGTCGGTGCTCTTAACCGCTGAGCCATCTCTCCAGCTCCACTGACTGCTTTTACAAAACAGGGAGAAATGTCTGTGTGTTTTTGCTTTTGTTTTGCTTTATTTGTTTGGTTTGGAAAAGGTAGCCATTATGGGGCAGTTCCAGACTGCAAATGAAAGAAAAATCATTGGGGGATGGGAGACAAGAAGGACAAATAATTGGAAGAACATGGCTGAAAATCAATGCCCCCACCCCTGCTACCAGTGATGACTTCCCCCCAAACCCTACTCATACTAGAAAGCCTTGTTCAGCAACTCAGATAGGTTGTGAAACCAGGGAATCCCTCAGGGTCTACCTGCTCCCTCCTGGGGTGCCTGAAAGTGCTCCTGTCCAGGCTTGGGGTTTTCCTGTAGCCACAAGCAACATCTGGTAGAGAGAGATAATCTAGGTTTATCCTTGCCCGCCCTCCCCCTGGCAGCTGATGCAGCCACCGACCACATGTTGATGACTCCAGAAACTTTCTGTTCTTTGTTTTTTCTCCCAGCAGGGATGTCTTGTCATAAGCCCAACACCAGACTTATCTTTTGGGTTTCCCTCCTGGTCATCCCAAGATCCAGCTGTTCACAGGCTACTTTACTGTGGGTTCTGCCCAAGTCTTCTCTTGTTGATGTTCAAGATGTGTTATGCCAAACTGTCACAACTTGGAACACCACAGAAGAAACATCACACACATTTGGTATGTGATGACCATCAAAGAAGTTTTCACTTTCCTCACTTAAATTAGGAGGTCAGAAGATGTTAATGTGAGAGGAGTGCTGGTCCCCCCCATCCTTACCCCATGGAGGACAGGAATGAAAACAGGAAGGCCTCAAGAGGAATCTCAACAAGGTGCTTTGCTGAGTCCCCCCCCAACCTACTTGTTTCTTACCACTAGGTCACTACATCCACTTACCTGATCATAGTGCTATATAAAACTGTTGTTTGTGTGTCTTGTTTGTCTTGTTTTGTCGAGGTTAGGTTTCTTTCTTTTTTTTAAAAAACTTTTTATTGGTTATTTTGTTTATTTACATTTCAAATATTATCCTCTTTCCCAGTTTCTTCTCCAAACCTACCCCCACCCCCCACCCCCTCCCCTGGCTCCGTGAGGGTGTTTCTCACCGACCTGCCCACTTCAGCCCCACGGCCCTAACATTCTCCTAGTCAGGGGCATCAATTCTTCACAGGACAAAGGACCTCCCCTTCCTTCGATGCCAGGGAAGGCCATCCTCTACTACATCTGCAACTGGAGCCATGGGTCCATCCATGTGTATTCTTTAATTGGTGGTTTAGTCCCTGGGAGGTCTGGGGATTTCTGGCTGGTTGATATTGTTCTGGGTAGCCAACAGAAAATCCCAGATGCCATTAAAGCAAGAGGCTCCTAGGAACTCAACAGGGATGACATTAGATGAAATACCCAAGAAAGTGAAGAGAGAACCTGTAGAGACCATATACAGAGGTTAGGCATGGCCTCCGGTTGAGGGGGTGGTCTCTGGATGGCCTTTCCTTCCGTCTCTGTTCCACTCTTTATCCCTGTATTCCTTTAGTCGGGAGCAATTCTGGCTCAAGAAAATTTTTTGAGGTTAGGTTTCTTCGTGTAGTCCTGGCTACCCTGCAACCAGCTCTGGTAACCAAGCTGGCCTCAAACTCAGAGATGTGCCTGTCTCTGCCTCTGGAGTGCTGGGATTAAAGGATTGCCGGCATGCCTAGCTTGAACCTTCCTTTTTAAAGGCTCCCAAGCGGCAGACCCTCACTCAAACTTTGCTTAATCTTTCCTTATTAGTCTCTTATTTCAGGTCATTGACCACAAATGTGTTACTGGTAAGAACCTTTTCCTCCCCTCCTATATACAAAATAATAGTAATAGTAATAGTAATAGTAATAGTAATAGTAATAGTAATAGTAGTAGTAGTAATACCAGATAGCCCTCCAGCCTGCACTCCTTCCACAGTTGGAATGTTCCCCATCAGTGGGTTAAGGATCCTGAGACACACAGGACTGCTCACCCAATATCTTCCCAACATGTTGTCAGGACACTTGCTGGTTATTGGACCATCCAGCCTGTCCCTGACAGACACAAGTTGGCCCCGAGCCTAGGTTTACTTTTTCTTTGGCATAGCAGACTGCTCTGTGCACAGCTTTCACATTCATTGTTAGCGATGGGTTTAGGGACTTGCAAGTATCAACCTGACTGGATGATTAAATATCAGGGTGTCATTTCTGTTTATTCTGTGATGTGTTTACAGGGAAAAATGATGGGTGAGGTAGTGAACTGGATTGGAAAGACCAGCGGAGGCACCAATCACTTGGGGGGTTGTACTGGCCGGTTTTGTGTGCCAACTTGACACAGGCTGGAGTTATCACAGAGAAAGGAGCTTCATTTGAGGAAATGCCTCCATGAGATCCAGCTGTGGGGCATTTTCTCAATTAGTGATCAAGGGGGCAGGACACATTATGAGTGGTGCCATCCCTGGGCTGGTAGGTAGTCTTGGATTCTATAAGAAAGCAAGCTGAGCAAGCCAGGGGAAGCAAGCCAGTAAGGAACATCCCTCCATGGCCTCTGCATCAGCTCCTGCTTCCTGACCTGCTTGAGTTCCAGCCCTGACTTCCTTTGGTGATGGACAGCTGTGTGGAAGTGTACGCTGAATAAACCCTTTCCTCTCCAACTTGCTTCCTGGCCATGATATTTGCAGGAATGGAAACCCTGAGACAGGGGTCCAGGTAGAACGCGCAGGTCAAAGAGCAGGCGCCTTCCTCTATTTTCTCCTGTACTTGGACAGGTGTCCTTTTCTGCCTCTGAGCACAGCTGCCATTGTGCCAAGGGGTCTGTCAGCCCTTTTGATTCTGATGGCATCCTAGAGTTCTTGTTCTTTGTCTTCAGATAGAATTATATTCCAGTCTTTCTGGTTCTGAGGCTTCTAAACTTGGACTGAGCTCTCCCCAGGTCGTCAGCTTGCAGGTGGCCTGTCCTATGACCTCTCAGCTACCAGAATCACATGAGATGATCTCATAATTAAGCCACTCCCCACTCCCCCTTTCTCTTTTCCTCCTTCCCTCCCAGGGTGAGCATAGTTGAAGAAGACACAGCCCCCACCAAGCCCACACCCCCGCTAGTGTACACACGCATTGTCTATTCTCTGTTCACTTCCCGTCTCAGTTTCTGGCCTTCGACAGAGAAACAGCCAAAGCAACACTCTCTGCATCGCTAAATTTAGAATTCAACCTAGGGATTTCCTCACCAAGGGTTGTGTAATGAACTATGAACCACGAGCACAAAAATAATAAAGAGGGTGACGCAACAGGCAAAAGGGAAACTAAACACGTTAGTTGTCAAACTGGATTTGAAGAACGGGGGCCAGGAGTCTCCTCCAGCCAGGCTGAAAGAAGTCCAGCAATCTTCTCAGAACAGGGGATTTTTTTGTTCTAATGTTCTGGCTGCCTTATGCTTTTCTGGTGAAAACTTTAATCTGCTTGAACACAAAGAGAAAAAGGAAAGTGCTGAAGAAGGTGTGGCCTGGTAACCAGGACTCGGAAATTTTGGCGGAAAGCTTGGTGCAGGCATCTGGCAAACGGCTCTGCTGTTCCTTTCCTTGTGAGAAAGGACGTTAGCCTGACAAAGTTCCTGACCAAGTCTCTTGGAATGGCTTTGCTTCAGCTCATAAACCTAGAATGTTCTAATGGTTATTAACATTTCCGATAGAAGATCCGAGGCACAAGGATCACTTACTAGCAGCCAGGTAGCATTCTAAGCAAATCAACTCAACTCGGCAATGAACCGAAGTTTTATGACATAGTACCACATACTCGTTTAAAAGTTACAGCTAAGGAAACTGGTTGCTTCTCTCCCTGTGTTAAAACACTAAATGTAGCCATCTAGTTTAGATGTCTAACAGGAACATTCAATACTTAGTGGACTTCCCATCTGTCGCTCCTTACCAAAGGAAGAAATTTTTCATTTCATCCCAACCCTTATTCTTTACTCACAAAACCCTTGATGGTCAGCTTGTTGCCTTAGCTCTCGGTTGCACACTCCAACCCATCTTCCAGCCCATTCTCTTCACCTCTCGCAAACTTCCATCAGTTCTAATGTGAGGGTTACGTGCGGATACCTCTCCATCTTACTCTCTGTTTTGGACCTGTGCTTCTTTGCAAATATAATGAGTCTGTTAGCAAAATCCATTGTTCTGCGATTTGAGTCTGAGCTCCCAATCATTAGCACAGCAGTCTACCAGGAAGGTAGGATTCCCATTACTCCACATCTCCATTGATGTGTTATCTCCTTATCTAATTCTAGTTTTCTTTTAATGTGGGTCTGACGTGGTACCTCATTCTGATTTTGATGAGAATCTCTCTAGTAATGCTGAACACATCCAATTTAAACTTTCTTGCCTGTGTCTTATGATTAGTCAGATGCATTCCTTTCTCCCCTTCCCTTCCCTTCCCTTCCCTTCCCTTCCCTTCCCTTCCCTTCCCTTCCCTTCCCTTCCCTTCCCTTCCCTTCCCCTCCCTTCCCTTCCTTTCCTCCCTCCCCCTCCCTCCCCTCTCCCCTCCCTCCCTCCTTTCTTTCTCTCTCTCTTTCCTTCCTTCCTTCCTTCTTTCTTTCTTTCTTTCTTTCTTTCTTTCTTTCTTTCTTTCTTTCTTTCTTTTTCTTTCTTTCTTTCCTTCAGATAAAGCCTTTCACTGACCTAGAAACACCCCAGAGATTTGTCTGTCCCCAGCTTCCTACAACAGGGAGTATACGTGCAAGTGGTCACACTGGGCTTTGTAAAATGTGGGCTCTGGGGATCAGATAACTCATGTCTTCATGCTTGTGAGACATTCATGTGCAGAGTGAGCTATGCTCCGAGTCCCCCATTCGCCTGTCTTTGAAATTGGATTTTCTCCTTATTACTGGGTTCTATTAGTTCCCTCTGTAGCATTCTGGATTCCTTGTGAGATACATAATTTATACAAATTTCTATAATTCGACCTTTTCTTTTTTTTAATTACCTTAATGTTTTTTATAGTCCAGTTGTTAATCCCCTCCTGGTCTGCTCTCAAACAGTTCATCTCATTTCTCCTCCCGACCCCTCCTGTCTTCAGGAGGACCCCCCCCCCCCCCGCCAACACACACAACACCAGGCGTCCCCAATCCCTGGGGGTTCAAGATTTTTGAGGGTTAGGTACATCTTCTCTCACTGAGGTCAGACCCGGCAGTCCTCTGCTGTATATATGTCCGGGTCCTTAAATCAGCTAGTATATGCTGCCTGGTTGGTGGCCCAGTGTCTGAGAGATCTCAGGGATCCGGGTTAGTTGAGACTGCCTGCCATCCTATGGGATTGCCCTCCTCAGCTTCTTCAAGTCTTTCTCTAATTCAACCACAGGGGTCCCTGACTTCTGGGTGTATGTATCTGTGGCTGTCTCAGTCAGGCTTGTTGGGACTCTCACAAAACATCCAAGCTACTAGACTCCTGTCTGTAAGCACACCATAGCCTCAGTAATAGTGTCAGGTCTTGGAGCCTCCCCTTGAGATGGATCTCAAGCTGGGCTGGTCATTGGACCTCCTTTCCCTCAGTCTCTTCTCAATTTTTGGCCCTATTCTTTTAGACAGGTACAATTCTGGGTCAGTGTTTTTGACTGTGGGATGGTAACCCTGTATTTCTACTGGAGATGGATTCTACAAGTTCCCTCTCTCCACTGTTGAGTATTTCATCTAAGGTCCCTCCCTTTGAGTCCTGAGAGTCTTTCACCTCCCAGGTTTCTAGCGGGTCCCTCCTGTCCCTCACCAGATCTCATCCCTCAAGGTTGCATATTTCCATTCTTCCTGCTGGCCTAAGGGCTGTTCCACACCCCCAACACCTGATAATGTTTTCCCTTTCCCTTCCTCTCTCCCACCCAGGTCCCTCCTTCCCTCTGCCTCCTGTGATTGCTTTCTTA
This sequence comes from Apodemus agrarius, assembly GCA_964023405.1. Lineage (NCBI taxonomy): Eukaryota > Metazoa > Chordata > Mammalia > Rodentia > Muridae > Apodemus > Apodemus agrarius. Next base: position 65,996,447 of record OZ030009.1, on the reverse strand, counting down.
ACCCTCCCAAGTGGGATTGAAGTATCCTCATTTGGGCCCTTCTGCTTGTCAACCATCCTGAGTTCTGTGAATTATATCCAAGGTATTCTGTACTATGTTGGCTAATATCCACTTATCAGTGAGTACATATCATGAATGTCCTTTTGGATCTGAGTTACCTCACTCAGGATGATATTTTCTAGTTCCATCCATTTGCCTGCAAAACTCCTCCTTTTTAATAGGTAGATAGTATTCTATTGTGTAAATGAGTTACATTTTCTGTATTCATTCTTCCATTATGGGGCATCTGGGTTGTTTCCAGCTTCTGGCTATCACAGATAAGACTGCTATGAACACAGTAGAGCATGTGTCCTTGTAGTATGGTGGGGCATCTTTTGGGTATATGCCCAGGAATGGTATAGCTGGGTCTTTTGGTAGATCTAATTCCAATTTTCTGAAGTACTTCCAGATTCACTTCCAGAGTGGTTGTACCAGTTTGAAATCCAACCAGCAAAATGTTCCTCTTTCTCCACATCCTTACTAGCATTTGCTGTCACCTGAGGTTTTTGGTCTTTGCCATTCTGATTGGTGTAAGGTGGAATCTCAGGGTCATTTTGATTTGCATTTCTCTGATCACTAAGGACTTTGAACACTTCTTTAAGTGCTTCTCAGCCAATCAAGATTCCTCTGTTGTGAATTCTCTCTCTAACTCTATATCTCATTTTTTGATTGGGTTGTTTGGTTTTTGGGGGGGTTACCTTCTTGAGTTCTTTGTATATTTTGGATATTAGCCCTCTATCAGATGTGGGCTTAGTGATTTTTCCCAATCTGTAGGTTGCTAGTTTGTCCTATTGACTGTGTCCTTTGCCTTACAGAATCTTTTCAGTTTCATGAGGTCTCAGTTCTCAGTTCTTGATCTTAGGGCCAGATCTATTAGAGTTCTGTTTAGGAAATTACCCCTTCCCCCCACTCATGCCAATGAAGTTGGAGGCTCTTTCCAATTTTCTCTTCTATTACATTCGGTGTATCTGGTTTTATGTTGAGGTCCTTGAACAACTTGGACTTGAACTTTGTGCAAAGTGACAAACATGGATCTATTTTCATTTTTCTACATACTGATTGCCAGTTAGACTAGCTCAAATTGTTGAAGATCCTTCCTTTTTTTCCTATTGTATATTTTTGGCTTCTTTATCAAAGATCAAGTGTCCATAAGTTTGTGGTTTTATTTCTGGGTTTTCAATTCTATTCCATTGATCAACCTATCTGTCTCTGTACCAATATCATGTAGTTTTTATCACTATTGCTCTGTAGCACAGCTTGGATAAGATAAAACATTGCAACTTTCTCCAGAGAACTTGAAAACAACACCAAAATCCTATGGAGCACAGAAAATCAACAGAGAAAGAAATTGTAAGCCAGGATGGGGAGGGTGGGCAATGCTGCTGCTATTGCTGAACCTGATTTCAGGTTGTCCTGCAGAAGTTTACTAACAAACCCTGTGTGGAGACAGCACAAGAGGAGACACAGACACAGTAGACAGCCTAGAAGCCCACACAACCATAATCACTGGATCAAATGTTTTCTTTTGCTTGTTTGTTTTAGTATTTATTTTGTGTGTGAGAGTGTTTTGCATGTATTTATGTATGTGTAACACATGTATGTCTGGTGCTCACATAGACTAGGTGAAGGTATTGTATGCCCTAGAACTGTATTTTCAGATGGCTGTGAGCTTCCATGTGGGTGCTGGGAATCATCTTATTTTTTGATAGAGTCTCTTCCTGACCAAAAAGCCCTGGGGAATTTTCTGCTTTGCTGCCTGGTGCTGGGATTTTGACATGTACCACTGTGCCTGACTTGTAATGTGAGTGCAGGGGGTACAAACTCAAGTTTTTATGCCTTTGTGACAAGCCTTTTACTGATTAAGCCATCTCCCTAGTTCCTAATGTTTTATATTGTCTAACTTATAGGTATTCCCATTATAATTTAATTATGGATTTTATTTGTCCATAAATAAAGTTAACTTTCCTAAATTTAATGCATTTCACTGGACTCTCATCAATATTAGTATTGATATTGGTTATTGGCATCTCATTGATATCCATATCTCCAATGTTCCTTTTTTCTGTACTTTCTTCCTCTGTAGTTGCATATATGTTTATTTTATTCTTGCTTAAATTTAGGCTTCTCTCTATGCAGAATAATTATAAGATGTGTGCTTTAATCCAATAAAGAACTCTTCAGTAGGGGGTGTGTAAACATTTATGTGAATTATTTTTCCATTTGTGTTTGGCTCTGACTGATGCATATTAGTGCTTTACCATCATGGTTTTCATACTCAATACCATCTCTTACTCTGTGATGGTTCTTAGAGACTTTTGAGTAAAGGACCCCTTTACTGTCTCAACGTCTTCCATGAGCTTTTCCTGCTTTTCCTAGTCTCACCAGGATGGTTTGTTTTGTAGTCAGCTCAGTGCTTAAGAGACAAGATGAGGGTAGTCGTCCATAGAGAGTCCATGCTCACATAGCCAGAGATGAAGAGCTTTAAGGAATTAGTGGTTACAAACTGATGCTAGGTTTCAGAAGACAGAGGGACTGGCCTAGCAGTTCTTCAGAACACAGTGGATGTAGTCTCTCAGATCAGCTACTCTAGTCCAAATGTAATTGTGTGGTCATCGGGATGGTAATCAAGATGAAGCCTTTTTCATTTTAAGATCCAACACATAATTAAAAATTTATGAGCCTGACATTCATGTCCTGCTTGTAAACTCTCTCTGAGGATAGTCTCACTCTGCATTTAAAAGCTATAACCCTGTTTCTGTGGAAGGTCATGGTAGCTCTGGCATCTTCAAGGCAGACTTAAATTGTAAAAGCAAGATGCGTTTACAGTAGAAAACTTAGTGAAGGTTGTATTTGTGCATCACACCAGCTATTCCTTTAAGCTGCCTCAAGCTTTATGTAACCAAGAAGGCCCTGAGGCCTATTGGGTCTGAGTGCTGAGCTTAAGCAGCTTTTCCACCATCTGTGCAGGCATCTGATGTGCTATCTTTCTCTGGTGATGTAAGTCTAATGTCAAATTGGATCAACCTAAGACAGTGAGAGAAGAGCTTTTAGATGACTTTCTTTCTCTGTCCTCCAGACTCTCCACTTTTGTAATCTTCCTTTGACAGGCTGGCAAACAGATATGTAACCCTGATGTCATACTACCATCTACTGGAAAGAAAGGGAAATACTGGCTTTGAAAACATTAATCTACCACGACTTCCAGCAGGGCAGAATGTAGAAAGCTAGCAGTAAACAAAAGGGCATGTTGGTGTCCTGTGCATCTAAGAACAAAGAACAAGATGAATAAAGGAAAAGTGACTTCTGATAGTTACCTATATATGCAAATGTATGCAAATATAAATCTGAACTTTACATTTTCAGTATTGATCTTTTTACTCCAAAGGTCAATCTTGTCACTTTTAAGCTTTGTTAAAAAAGCTCCTACCACCAAAGAAAATAATTGCATAGAAACTGGTGAGAATAACAGCATGGATGCATTTGAATAGCTTTTAAGTGAAAATTTGATGCTCAGAGATGTCAAATCTTGACAGCATAGCCCAGTCCTAGAGTGTCCTGGAGGGTCCAAACTTGCAGCTGGTGACTAGTTTCTTGGGAAACTTGTCATTAAAATGTGTGGGGCTTGTAATCCCAGGAGGATGCAGAGGAGACGTTGAAAAATTTATACTCTACAAAAGCGAAGGAGGACAAAACAAAAATTTTTAAATTTTTTTTTCCAGAATATTGGAAATTAATCCCAATTTGCTTTGGGGGAGCATGTATTTGAGAATAACAGGTGGATGTCGGTGAGTATGTGGAGAGCTGCGGTGTTTCACTTGTACTAGTCTGACACATATTTTCCGCTCGTCAGGCCTTGGAGGGTGACATCCCTCTTTCTTGGTACCGGCAGGAAATGAACGAGGCTCTAGTATTGTATTCACGTCCCACTGCCAAAGGTTGCTGTTGCTTGAGCAATTGTTGTGTGACCGCGAAGGTCCTCACTTGCTTGTTATGTTTTTGTTTGTCTTTTAATTTTGTTTTGAGACAGTCTCTCTCTCTGAACCTGCAGATCACCAATTTGAAAGTCGGGCTAGTCATCAAGTTCAAGCGGTCTGTCCACCTTTGCCACCCAGGGCTGTGAGTTGGGGCATTCTCTGCTCTGCCTGGCTTTTATGTGGGTACAGAGGAGCCCAACTCAGTTCCTCACAGAGGTGCTGCCAGGATTCTACTAACTGAGCCATCTGCCCAATGCTTGCTTTAACTACCTAAATAACAAAGCAAACCAAACACAGCAAGCTAACAAAATCCACTCCTTATACCTATCTACAATAAATCATTAGCCCTACTCTCTTTTAGTAAATGGTAACATTTATTTATATCATATATAATTTGAGTAAGTGGGGTATTTCTATAATATCCTTCAAGAATGAAGAGTGTATAGGCCAAGAGTTTCTGAAGTCTTAATACAGGGCCAGAGACCAAAAAATAGTACCAACCCTTTCAACTATTATATGAAGTGTGTGTTTGTATGTTTGTGTGTATGTGTGTATATGTGTGTGTGTGTGTGTGTGTGTGTGTGTGTGTGTGTGTGAGGGAGAGAGAGAGAGAGAGAGAGAGAGAGAGAGAGAGAGAGAGAGGAGAGAGAGAGAATGCATGCATAGTATGTAGGTAGATGGAAAAGGTAGATCAAAGAAGGCAACTTCCTTGATGGGTTATGGACGATTTAAATAAATGAAAGTATGTTTAACTCAAAAAGGAAGCTTGCATGATGGTGTCTAGTCAGGTAAGAGTAGACACTTACAGATAGTGAATGGAAGTGTAAAACTTTTAACAAGGTGATTAATTTGGGAAAATTAATCCAAATCTTTAAGCAAAGACTTGATTGTTACAACATTATTTCATCAAGGTTAAATGAAACAATATTACTGTGCAAAGACTATGTTTATGGTTAAGAAATCTTTAAGTAAAGGATCATTCCTTCATATTACACAACTGTGTAGTCGGCCAGTTCACAGCTGTCGATTCAATGTGGTAAACTATTCCATGCATTTAAGGCAGGGAAAGGGGAATGGGCATATTTGTGAAGATATGACCAGGAAAGTATTATGTATGCTGGCAAAGGAAAAGAGTAAAACATCAACCCAGCTACACAGCCTTTGATCTATGGTGTCTTCCAGCAAGCCTTGTTAGTGCAATGGTGGCAAGAGCTTGTGGGAGTAACCAACCAATATCTGATTTGACTTATGGACCATTCCACAAGACAGAACTCATACCTGTCATGCTGCTTGGGAGACAACCTAACACTAAATTGACCAGAGACCTAGAGTAAAACCAAGTAGTGCTGTTCTATTAAAAGAACAACAAAGCCATAAAATGACTCTCCTCTGCCATGCTCATGATCAGTGCCTTGCTCAGCCATCACCTCTGAAGCTCTCTCCTGTCGAAGATGGGACCAAATGCAGAGATGCACAACAAGACAACATGGAGAGAGGGAGAGAGAGGGAGAAAGAGGGAGAGAGAGGGGGAGGGAGAGAGAGGGAGAGAGAGGGAAAGAGAGGGAGGGAGAGGGAGGGAGAGAGAGGGAAAGAGAGGGAGAGGGAGGGAGAGAGAGGGAGAAAGAGGGAGAGAGGGAGAAAGGGAGAGGGAGAGAGGGAGGGAGAGGGAGAGGGAGGTGAGAGGGGGAAAGGGGGAGAGAGAAAGGGAGAGAGAGAGGGAGAGGGAGAGAGAGGGAGAGGGAGGGGAGAGGGAAGGGAGAAGGGGAGAGGGGAGGGGAGAGGAAAGGATGAAGGAGGGGAGAGGGGGAAAGGGGGAGAGGGAAAGGGAAAGATGGGAAGGGAGAGGGAGGGGAAATGGAGGGGAGAGGAGGAGAGGGGCAGAGGGAGAGGGAAAGGGAGAGGGGGGAGAGGGAGAGGGAGAGGGAAAGGGGAGAGGGGGAGGGAAAGGGGGAGAGGGAGAGGGGAAGGAGAGGGAAAGGGGAGGGAGAGGGAGAGGGAGAGGGAGAGGGAGAGGGAGAGGGAGAGGGAGAGGGAGAGGGAGAGGGAGAGGGAGAGGGAGAGGGAGAGGGAGAGGGAGAGGGAGAGGGAGAGGGAGAGGGAGAAGGGCGCCTTGGACACCCAGCTCTGAATGGGATGCCAGCATCATATCCTTCCTGTCAGGCCTTAAGGAACCTCTTGGAAGAAAAGGCGGAGACTGTAAGAGCCGGAGGGCACGAGGACACCAAAGAAACAGGGTCCTTGAAATCCACTGATCAGTGCACACATGCACTCAGAGACTGAGGCAGCATGCACTCAGAGACTGAGGCAGCATGCACTCAGAGACTGAGGCAGCATGCACTCAGAGACTGAGGCAGCATGCACAGGGTCTGCACCAGATGGAGTCTCGAGCTGAAAGGAGAAGTAGACGCATGCCCCTGTCCTTAATGAAGAAGCAATCTCCAATTGATAACCACTTGAAAATGCAAATTTGTTTTTTTCCAAGGGAGATTCACTGGGAAAGCCAACTACTCCTAAGGGCAGGCTGTGTGCCCAGCAGTAGTTGGCCAACAGAAAATGGACTCAAAGGCATCTTTGGAGGTCCCTTGTCTCATAATGTTGTATAATTTGTTTTTTTTATCTTATTTTAAATTTAATTTACTTTTTATTTTTATTACTTTATTTTTATCCCATGGAAGCCTCTTTGTTTTCTAATGAGAGACAGAAACGTGGTCGACCCAGAGGGGAGGAAAGGTAGGGAGGAACTGGGAGGAATAGAGGGGGAGCCATCATCAGGGTATATTATAAGAAAATATGTGCTGCCTGAAGATGTATTCTCTTCTGCAACAATACAATCTGGCTCCGAGATGTAGGCTCAGCCCGTGATGTGCGGTCAGCAGGGGGCGCGCTCCCGCGCACTGCTCAAGGATCCTGGAAAACCCCATGATCTCTTTCACTTTTGGATCCTCAGGTCACTCAGACTGAGCATTCACTCCACCCCTAAGATATTCCCCGAGACACAAATTCAAACCTGTGTAGAGCAGTTTTGTAGAACGTTTGCTTTTCATTCTTCATAGAGACAGGAAGCTAAAACCACAAAGAGAAGCGGAACACCTGTGGACCTAGCAGAGAATGGAGGCAGGGGAATTATTGAGGCTTTGGCAGAGGAATGGGTTCTGTGATGCTGGAGGGGCTCAGCTGGGAGGGAAAGCGGCGCTGTGATGCGGCTCCCAGCGGCTCCTGTGACAGAGGAGCCTTGTTTCATCTTTTCCAGGACTTGTTCCCAAGGTCTACGGAATTTCTCTTTTGGACAAGCAGAACAGACTGCAATGCTCCACCAATAAGCACTGCTCTGGAGGTCTGAAGAGCTCAGTACATTGACTGCCACAAGAGCATCCTACGTGTGCCTGGATTGGCCTTGAACTCTACAGCCAGTGTGCTTGCTTCAGACTCCGAGGGCTGGAAATAAGGTGTGTGCTGGCATAGCCTGCCTAGGTTTCTGTTCCCAGTTGCTTTAAGCCTGAATGTGCATGGTTATAAAGTGATTTCTCTTGACAGTCTTATTTGTCAATGGTTGCTGTTATATAGCGTAATATAGTAATATATAGCGTAAATAGTATTTCTGGGCGTAATATGCTGTTTTGTTCTGCATTCTGTGAGGAAGATCCTTTCTCATTTCTTACTTTCCTTTGACCATGTATCTCACTCCTTGATTTATCTTACAATTAGCCAGGTGCAATTGTACGATTGAATGATTAACTAAATCTCTCCCTTGCCCACCAGTTCTAAAGTCACAGTGTAAAGAATATAGAAAATTTAAAAAAAAAGAGAGATCTTATATCTAAAATAAAGGTTTTATCTATTTAAAAAAAAAAAGGTGTCTTAGTTCAGGTTACAGTTGCTGTGATAAAATATCATGACCAAAAGGAACTTGGGAGGGGGAAGGGGGAGGGGGGATCTGGCTCCTGTATCCTGAATCTGGTGAGGGAAGCTAAGGCAGGAATCTGGAAGGAGGAACTGATGCGGCCCATGGTGGAGTGCCCCTTACTGACTTGATCCTCACAGCTCGATCAGAATGACTTCCTATAGAACCTATAGGAATTGTCAGACACCTTTGGTGATGAGCAGTAAGTGAACAGAGAGAATGTTCGCTAGCCACACTAACAAATGAGAGAATGTGGCAAACAATGTATTATCAGCAGGAAAGATGTACCAGAGGATACTAAGACATGGGGGGAAAAAGATTCCAGCGATGGCGGTCACTAACAGCAAGTAATTTCCATTATCCTATCCTAGATGGAAAACCCTGGTAGAACACAGGATTGAATGCTGAAACACTTGTACTGAATGTCCTTCAAGTCAGAAAGAAAGACGGTTAGGGAGAGGCTTAGTCCTCTGATCTAGACATTCCATCACCAAAAGAAGAAACAAATTCAGAACTAAGAACCACACAGCTCAGTATACAGGTAAAGTAAAAACAAAACAAAACAAGAACAGCAAGAACAACAACAACAACACCAAAAATAGGCATCAGTCAAAATACCACTAGATTTTAGAAAATGTATATAGCAATGATTAGAAATTACACTCATGAACAAATTATGCAAAAGAGTAACACAAAGTCTAGAATGATTTATGAGGAGCCTGGCAGTAATGTTTAAAAACAGAACTGAAACTGAAAAGCAAATACTTATTGATGCTTATTGTAGAGTAATATTAACTAGAATATCAACAGATTAACTCTACTTTTGAAATTAAGCAATTATTTAAATAAAGTGCTTTAAATGTTTGTACTAATATGCCTGATCTTTGTTTTCAGCAAACATATCTAAAGACAAAAAAGGAACCTCCTGGAGACATTAGTCCACAATTCTTTCTTCCCTCAGATCCCCTCTCCTACCAAGTTCCCTCCCTCCATCTGCCTTCCATGTTCTTTCCATTCCCCCTTTCAAGTGGGACTCAAGCGTCCTTGCTTGTGCTCTCCTTACTGTCCAGCCTCTGGGTCTGTAGAGTGTAGTATGGGCATCGTGTACTTTGTGGCTAATACCTACTTATACATAAATACATACCATGCATGTCCATTTGGGACGGGGTATCTACACTCAGGATGATATTCTCAAGATCCATCCATTTACCTGCAAAATTCTTGATATCTTTACTTTATTATGTAGATGTACCACATTTTCTTTATTCATTCTTCAATTGAGGGACATCTAGGTTGTTTCTAGTTTTGGGCTGTTATGTATAAAGCTGTTATGAGCATAGTTGAACAAGTGTCTTTGTGGGATGTTGGAACATCTTTTGGGCATATGCCCAGGAGTGGTGTAGCTGGGTCTTGAGGTAGAACTAGTCAATTTTTGGATAAAACACCAAATTGATTTCCAAAGAGGTTGTACACATTTGCACTCCCACCAGCAATGGAAAAGGTCCCCCTCGCTCCACATCCTTGCCAGCATGTGCTGTCACTTGAGTTTTTGTTGTTAGCCATTCTGACAGGTGTAAGGTGGAATTTCACAGTTCTATTGATTTGCATTTCTCTGATGACTAAGGATTATGAATGTTTCTTTAAGTGTTTCTCAGGCATTTGAGATTGCTCTGTTGAGAATTCTCTGTTTAGCACTCTGCTCCATTTTTTTTTATTGTATATATTCTATATTTACAATTCATTTCCCTTTTTCTGGTTCCCCACCCCCAAAGGTCCCACATGTCCTTTTCCCTCCCCTTGCTCCCTCATCCACCCCCTCCCACCTTACTATTCTTGTACTCTCCCACAATGATGTTTTGGTCCATTCTAGCACCAGTGTCCACTCCTTTCTTCTTGTGAGACATCACTTGATATGTGATTTGTGTCTTTGGTGTTCCAAGCTTCTAGGCTAATATCCACTTATCAGTGACTGTATACCATGGGTATTCTTTTGAGACTGGGACACCTCACTTAGTATGACGTTCTCCAGCTCCATCCATTTCTCTAAGAATTTCATGAATTCATTGTTTCTAATGGCTGAATAGTACTCCATTATGTATATATACCACATTTTTTGTATCCATTCCTCTGTTGAGGGACATCTGGGTTCTTTCAAGCTTCTGGCTATTATATATAAGGCTGCTATGAACATAGTGGAGCATGTATCCTTATTGCATGCTGGGGAATCTTCTGGGTATATTCCCAGGAGTGGTATGGCTGGGTCCTCCGGAAGTATCACGTCCAGTTTTTTGAGGAACCGCCATACTGATTTCCAGAGTGGTTGTACCAGCTTGCATTCCCACCAGCAGTGGAGGAGTGTTCCTCTTTCTCCACATCCTCGCCAACACCTGATGTCTTCTGAGTTTTTAATCTTAGCCATTCTGACTGGTGTGAGGTGAAATCTCAGGGTTGTTTTAATTTGCATTTCCCTAATGACTAGTGATGTTGAACATTTTTTAAGGTGTTTCTCAGCCATCCGAATTTCTTCAGGTGAAAAGTGTCTGTTTAGCTCTGTACCCCATTTTTGGATAGGGTTATTTGGTTTTCTGGGGTCTAACCTCTTGAGTTCTTTGTATATATTGGATATTAGTCCTCTGTCGGATGTGGGGTTGGTGAAGATTTTTTCCCAATTTGTTGGTTGCCGATTTATCCTTTTGGCAGTGTCTTTTGCCTTACAGAAACTTTGTAATTTTATGAGGTCCCATTTGTCTATTCTTGTTCTTAGAGTATAAGCAATTGGTGTTCTGTTCAGGAATTTTTCCCCTGAGCCGATGTCTTCAAGGGTCTTCCCCAGTTTCTTTTCTATTAGTTTTAGTGTGTCTGGTTTTATGTGGAGGTCCTTGATCCACTTGGAGTTGATCTGCTCCATTTTTAATTGGGTTGTTTGAGTTGTTGGTGCTTAACGTCTTGATTTCTTTATGAATTTTGGATATTAGCCCTCTGTCAGGTGTAAGGTTGGTGAAGATCCTTTCCCAATCTGTAGGCTGCCTTTATTGTCCTATGGAAAGTGTCCTTTGCCTTTTAGTTTCATGAGGTCCCATTTATCAATTGTTGGTCTTGGTTCTTTCTTTTCTTTTTTCTTTCTTTCTTTGTTTAAATGGGGTCTTGCTCTGTAGGCCTGGCTAGCCTGGCAGTCAGTGTTGGAGCAGTGTGCTTGGACTCACAGAGATCTACCCGTCACTGCTTCCTGAATGCTGGTGTTAAGGGCAAGTGCCATCATGCCTGGTCACGTGGGGCTTTTCACTTGGCAACCTATGGCTTCTGGGAAAAATAATTAGTTCTTATGTAGGGTAACTCTAAAAATTTAACATAGGCACACACACACACACATATTGAATAAATAAGAAAAATTTAAAGATGTAATTTTGGTTTTACAAACACAGGTATCTAAAGGTAAAGCATGGAAACTGCTAAGATGCTGGCTTGCCTGTCTGTGTTCACAAACACATAACACATACAACATCACACAGTGATTTTCTGTCTGGTTCTACACTGCTTGCTCACCTCCTGTGTATGACAAAGACTGTGGTGCTTAGGCTCCATGACTGTCTAGGGTGTTGAGATAGTTCTCCGGAGGGTAGCATTGGAGATGCCAGCTTTTCACATAACCACAGCATGGCGAGATTGTGGTGAACATCTAGGCCTCCACTAGGGTTCTCTTTATGAAACAAGAAATCTGAGTCTCTCTTTCTCCCTCTCCCTCTCACTCTCTCTCCCCCTAGCCCCCCCTCTCTTTTTCTCTTCTCCTCCCCTTCCTCCCTCCCCTTCCCCCTCTGAGTATTTAGATGTGCTTGCCTGTGCATATGCATGTGAACACCCAACATGGATGTCAGGTACCTTCCTCTATCACTCTCTACCTGATGTGTTCCTGACGGTGCCTCACACTGACCTTCAAGCTTACTGATTTGCCTAGACTGCTGGCCATGTCACTGGGGCTGACTGCCTGACTCCACAGCTCTCCATCAGTGCTTACGGCCACTGTAACTCAGGAATCAGCAGACACGGAGAACAGGATGTGGCCACGTTAACACCATTAATCCTGAAGCTTGACAACCTTGCCCGTCTCCAGTTTGCATTGTGTTAGTGTACACAGCTGTGTCTGGTGGACAGTTGCATGATGCGCCTTTGCCACTTAGGACTGTTCTCTCCTGGACCAGATGTTCCTGTGTGGACTGGGCATGTGCTGGATAGTCTGCTCGTGTGTGCAGGAGTGATAGCTCAGGACTTGCTCTCCACATCCCATGCTTCTGTCTCAGCTCCTCCATCTTGTCTCTTGGTTCTCAAAATCTGTTGTATGAAAGCAAGTTTTTACATCTAGTTGCGAAACACAATATGGCCATACATATTTTCTGGGCACGATGATAGTTCATAGCATGTTTTCCATTACATAAACATAAAAGTGATGGAAATTGCATTAAAAATTATCACCAGGGAAATAATATAGGAGGTCATATATGAAAGATGATAAGAAGTCACACTGAGAGACAAGTTTATCAAATAATCACAATCTCTCCACCCAGAGTCTGCTCTAGTTAAAAGATCTTGTATTAGTCAGGGTTCCCTACTGTCACAGAACTTATGGGTAGTCTCTATATAATAGGGGAATTTGTTGATGACTTACAGTCTGTAGTCCAACTCCCAACAATGGTCAGCAGCAGTTGTGAATGGAAGTCCAAGGATCTAGCAGTTGCTCAGTTCCATAAGGAAAGCAGGTGAAGAAGAGAGAGAATGAATATTCCGTCTTCCAATGTCCTTATGTAGTATCCAGCAGAAGGTGTGGCCCAGATTAAAAGTGTGTGCTATCACGACTGGATCTGGGACTTGATTTGTCCCAGATGACCTTGAACTCAGAAATCTCCCTGTCTTAATCTTCTGGGATTCATAGCCACTATGCCTCAAGATCTCCAAGTCTAGAACCAGGTCAGAGTTCATTCCAAATATAGACAAGTTGACAACCAGGAATAGCCACTACAGATCTGAAGGTGACCTTGGTATCATTAGATTTTCCCCAAGTACACAGACCACACATGTCTGTCCCTATAAAACCTAAAGGTCTGTTACCAATTCCTGTGATCCCCTGAGGACTCAGACACAGGAGCACTCATATAAACTCATCTAAAGTGACAGTGACCTGACCAGGAAGTCCAGAGACAGGACCTGGAACCAGAGAGGAATTTGCAAGTAACAGCTCACTCATAGTAGGAGCTGATAAAGCTCTAGGATTTCCTTGGCAACTCTATATACAGATGCCCATTGTCTTCCTCCCTTCAATGTCCTGCTGATTCAAAGGAGATAAAAGGTCAAGTGGTCCTGGATATTGAGCTATGCCCTCTATAAAGCACAGATCTTACCCATATTGAATAAGAACTAAGTGATTCTGCACCAACTAATAGTGACATGGGTTTGTGTTACTCCACGTGGCAGGGCCTATTTTGAAAGAGGTTGCCTGAATTCTTGAAGTCACAGATCGAAAGACAGTCATAAATCAGTGCATTTGCCAGACCCATTGTCCTGGTATCAACAGGTGGAGGTGCTGTGGGTTCAGAGGCTATTCCACAGCGCTCCTACTCAGGGTTGACTTTCCTCAGATTTAGGAGACATGCCACATGTTTTACCTACTGATCAAAGAGATATAAGGTCCAATACAGGGCTTGGTTACTGATCAAGTCAGTGTAAGCCTTGTTGTGAATCTCTACTGTGGGGACTGCACACAGACTCTCCCATCTCCAGAGAACTTTCCTATGGAAGCCTAGAGGGAAAGGAAACACGGTGACTTTTTGGGCACATTTATTGGTCCACTCTTCAGAAGACATGACCTGTTGGATCTGAGAGGATTTTCCCTTTCTCGGCTGAGAACTGAAGGGAATGGAGTTTTTCACTGAAATAGTTTCTTCTAGGGAAAAAGCCTGTTTTAGTGCTGAGGAAACTTCCAGGAAATTGAATTCTGTAGAGAACTTACCAGAGTTGGACTCTGTTTGTTCTTTGCAAGCCAGGCCAGCAGGGGGTTCTCTTCTTCTCTAATTGTTTCTTAGAATTGAATATTTGGCCCCACATCCCCCCTTTCCTTTCTCTTTTTTTCTCTTTCTTTTTCTCTTTGGCACAGCATTTCTTCATTACAAGAACATTCTCTAAGTTACAAAAATAGGAATCAATTCTCATATTAGAGTTTTTTTTTTTAATAAAAAGTAAACCTTAAATTACTTCCTTTTTTTTTTGTTTCAATTGGTGGTTATGCATTTTCAGGGGGAAAATCCAATCAGGAGTCAAGGTGTAATAGAAAGCAGTTGTACAGTAAGTAGAACGGGTTAATGCGAAGCAAATGAGCAGCATTCACTGGAGCTTTCTGCATCAGGGAGGGGGAAACAAGGGATGAGAGATGGAAAGATGGGATCTGGGGCAGCAAGGAGGTACTGGGAGTCTATCAGAGAGAAAGCTGTGTGTGTGTACATAAGAACATAATTATATTTTTGTGGAGAGCCCTGGGCTTGTATTTTGATGCTAATTCCACTCCTCAGAGGGGCTGCAGATAAGGAGTTGCCTTGTGAACCTTCTCCCACCTTAACTTTTCAAATAAAGACTTGAGCCAATGATTGGGCAGGAAGAAGTGGGAGGAGCTGAGTCTAGGGGAGGAGCGACGGGGGATAAACAGGAAGGGGAGGAGCTACGGGAGAGGAACAGAGAGGCAGTAGAGGGAGAAGGTCATGGCTTGGAGAAACTGCAAATTATATGAGATAATATAGCTGGAAATAGTGTAGTGTAGTGGGAGCTCTTCCCAATCTAGGCTTGTAGCTTGTTTTGTTAACTGATTGAGTTGAGCTTTCTTTTACCAGGGAATTGGGTTGGAAACAAAGTAGCAGCATTATATATGTAGTATGTACTGCTATTATACACGATACACTTATAAATGTAATTATAAATATAATTTTATCTGTGATACCACTTCCAGTTTCAGTCTAGGACACAGATTCCTATATGAAGTATTTGTCACCCATCAGTTCTTATTGAATATTCAACTCAATGATTAATATCTACTGTCCAGTGTTGTCTAGTGGCTGAGATGTTCAGGCAATAGTGACAGAGAGCAAGGGCTTTCAAAGCTTCAATGTCTGTAATTTTCCAGTTACTCTTTCATCTTTCCTGAAGTGTTGGCTTGATGGTCAAAGTCTCCAGTTCTGTTTTATTTCTCTTTTGCTACATTCCAAGAAAGAAAGCCCTGATGTTGGTTTGTGGCACTAAACCAAAAATATGATGTTATTGAAAATAAGAGCTAAAAAAGGAGCTGATGTGTCATCTGAACAACAAAGTAGTAGCAACAATATTAGATAATTCAGTAAAATGGACAAGATCTATGATAATCAAATAAAATAATGCTATGAAAGTAACTATTTGCTAGTGATCTTCAGGTTCAATGCAATCCAAATAAGTTTCAATAGTGTTTCTCTCAGAAGTATTACTTTTAAAATATATATAAAACCATGTAGATACCAAAGAACCAGTATTGTTGTATTTAGAATGTAACAATACCGATTTCAAATTACAGCTTACATCTAAGAGAAGGTCTGCACTGGCCAACCCTTACTACAGAAAGCCTTTGCAGCCCATGCCAATAAACACAGAGACCCACAACTGCTCACCAAGCAGAAGGCTGATTACCTGGTCTCCAGGATCACTGCACAAGAGAGAGCAGAAGAATCGAAAGAGAGAGAGACAGCAAAGCTGTGTTACTGGACACAACATGACACAAATGATCTGAGAGTGACTGTAACTGCGTGAACATGACCAAGTCAGACAAAATATTAGCTTGGAAAATGGAGGCAGTCCCCTGTCACTGAGGAACGATGGCAGCTGGGAGCTGCTGGAGGAGGGAGATTCAGTTATCCTCAGGGAGGGGCCCTGAGAGATAGAGGCTACTCATGCTCCAGAAGATGGCACTGTACCATGCACAATCGAAGGACCTAGAAGGAGGAGCAAATGGAGTAGGAGAATCAGGGGGCAAAGGAGAAAGATGATGATGATGAAGTGGGAGAGAGAGGAGGAAGAGGTGGAGGACTAGGACAAGAACTAGAAGAATAAGGAGGAAGAGAGGACAAGGAGGAGAAGAAAGAGAATAAGCAGAGAAGGAAAAAAAGAAAGAAAAAAACGTGAAATGCAGTGTGAATAGTGGGTGTTTCAATTAATTGATTTTTAAAGGCATTTCACTCCCCTGTTGGGATTTATTCTAAGAGCTAGTTCTTGTGACTATTATGGATGTGGTTAAGGCTTCATTATTCTTGCTTTGTTTGTCTGGGCCACATAGGCAGTCTAGTCATTTTTGTTGATCTGTTCTGTAGATGGAAGGTGTAATGGGTCAGAGAGGACTGAGACACAACTTGGCATGAGCAATACTCTCTAGCTTTCTGCCTCACAGTGATATCCAGAAGACATCGTATGCTGGAGAGAAAATAGAGGGGAAGCTTCGGGGTTTGTCTAAAGGCTGTGCAGTGTGCGTGTGTATGCAGCATGATCCTTGGACACAGTTCATTTCTACAATTTTAATGGTGTAGAGTATATTGTTAAGAACATTGGAAAATGTTGAAGAGATACCAAATTAACAAGCAAAGTGTTTTATAAAGCAAATTTATTTGAACATGTAATCATTTTAATTGCATATGATGGCTTGCTACATTAAAAAATATATAAGACTGCAGGATTGAAAATAAATACCTTAAATTATATTAATAAGAAAATAAATATATAAATAGATATGACAATATTACAAAACAAATGCTTTTATGTACAAAAAAAATTTGCACAGTTTTGCTGAAACATATAGGCAGGTTGATTGCATCCATACCAAAATAAATGAGACTTTATAAGGAGAGCTTATGAAGTGAGGTATGGTGTCCTCGTCCAGAAGAGTCCTTTCTACTCTCAAACCTCAGCACTCAGGACTCACTCCTCCTCACTGAGTCTTGTGAGCAAGTTTGCCGAAGAAGACAGGGCTCTCCAGACTTCTTCTCTGACCACCTCCCAGGCACAGGGGCTGTGTTTCTTCTCTCTCAGGTACACAGTGATCCTGTGGAAGTATTTCCTCACAGCCAGCAGGGAGTCTTCCTGGGACAGGGAAGGTTCTTGTGTCCCTACCTGCTGCATCAGACAGGCTTGCAGGTCATTGAGCTGCTGGTGGAGGTCATTGCAGAATGAGTCTAGGAGGGCTGCATCCCAAGCAGCAGATGAGTCCTTTGATGTGAAGAGGGTCAGGACCTGCTGGATCAGCTCACTCAGGACAGGGATGGCTTGAGCCTTTTGCATCTGCTGGAAATCCACCTTCTCCTGGGGGAATCCAAAGTTCTTCCTGTCCTTCAGGCAAGAGAGAGGGGAGAGTGTCCTCATTTGTGACAGGAACGTCAAGGCTCTCTTGTTCCTCAGGTTATGAGTCTGAGGCAGGTCACATTCCAGAGAGCAGGTTGGCCAGTAGCTCACCACTGCCAGGATCATCAGGAAAGCACAGAGCCCAGCCATAGTGAATGTTGCCAATGCTTCTGGTCTTCTGGGCTCTTTGGTCCTGATCCTCCCGCTCTAGGTTTTCTGAAGACCATCCTGTGTGGATGTGTCTTAAATAGGGCAAATACTAGTTTTCATTTTCTGAATGTTGTCCTCTCTCTTTCCAATTGTCTTTTCACTTTCTTTAACTCATTCTCTGCTTCTCTCTGGGCATTTGTTCTAATTCATTTTGGATTTTCCCTATTGCTTCCTCTTTCTCTGCTACCTTCTGAAAGTTGTTTTACAGGTTTTCATTTTCTAATTAAAATTTTCATTAATTGTTACACTTCAGGTAAACATTGTTTGTCTGAAATTTATACATCTATTGTAACAAAAAAATCCCTGTAATACTTTCCTATAAGTTTTTGAAATTCATTTTACAATTAATTTTGTTTCATCTATATCATTTACAAAATATTTAAATCATAATGTAAGGTACAATAAAAATTTTATAAATTGAAATATGTTGAAATAATGGTATAGTTTAAACTATTTCAGTATTTAAAGTTTTAAAATTTAGTTCTTCATTTTGCCTTAAGTGTAATATAAACTTATATAAAAGTTTAATTTAATTATCCCTGTATTTTAGCTGTTGACCTGTGATTGTCACGCAATCCTCTGGACTCAGTGTATAAAATGGTTTGCTGTTCAAGCTTGATGAGCCAAGTTCGATTCCTGGAACCCCTGGCTACAGTAAGGTGGCCTCTGACCACAATTTTCAGAACATTGTATTCATTGTTTTTAATTGCTGAGTAGTAGTCCATTGTGTAAATATACCACATTTTCCGTATCCATTCCTCCATTGAGGGACATCTGGGTTCTTTCCAGCTTCTGGCTATTATAAATAAGGCTGCTGTGAACATAGTGGAGCATGTGTCCTTATTGCATGCCAGGGGATCCTCTGGGTATATGCCCAGGAGTGGTTTAGCAGGGTTCTCCGGAAGTGTCATGCCCAGTTTGCTGAGGAACTGCTAGACTGATTTCCAGAATGGTTGTACCAGCTTGCAGTCCCACCAGCAGTGGAGGAGTGTTCCTCTTTCTCCACATTCTTACCAACACCTGCTGTCTCCTGAGTTTTTATTTTTTTTTATTTTTAAAAAAGATTTTAAAAAATGTTTATTTAAAGTAAATTACTATAATACTATAACTTTTCATAATATGTAAGCTATGCTTTAAATATTATGAGTTATACATTAATATAAATTATTGGACTCAAAATAATTTTGGAAAGTATAATCAAATATATAATTCTAATTGTAATATAAATGGCTATTATATGCATTGGTAAATATATCATAGTTGAACAATTTTGATTCTCAGAGATTTTTCTTGGATTTTCTTTGTCCTTTATCATTTTTTTTATTTTCTATATTCTTTGTTTACATTCCAAATGCTTTCCCCTTTCCCAGTTCCCCCCCTCACCATATGTCCCATAAGTCCTCTTCCTTCTGCCCATTCCCCAATCACCCCCTCCCATTTCTCTGTTCTGGTACTCCCTTACAATACTGGATCAAGTCTTTTCAGGGCCAGGGCCCTTTCCTCCCTTCTTCTTTGGAATCATATGATTAGCTAATTGTGTCTTGAGTATTCAGAGCTTCTGGGCTAATTAATATCCACTTATCCGTGATTGCATTTCATGTGTATTCTTTTGTGATTGGGATAGCTCACTTAGGATGATATTTTCCAGTTCCAACCATTTGCCTACAAATTTCATCAATTCATTGTTTTTAATTGCTGAGTAGTATTCCATTGTATAAATATACCACATTTTCTTTATCCATTCCTCCATTGAGGGGCACCTGGATTCTTTCCAGCTTCTGGCTATTATAAGCAAGGCTGCTATGAACATAGTGGAGCATGTGTCCTTGTTACCTGCAGGGGAATCCTCTGGGTATATGCCCAGGAGTGGTATGACAGGGTCCTCTGGAAGTGTCATGCCCAATTTTCTGAGGAACTGCCAGACTGATTTCCATAGTGGTTGTACGATCTTGCAATCCCACCAGCAGTGGAGGAGTGTTTCTCTTTCTCTACATCCTCGCCAACACCTGAGTGTTTAATCTTAGCCATTCTGACTGGTGTTAGGTGAAATCTCAGGGTTGTTTTGGATTGCAATTCCCTAATGACTAATGATGTTGAACATTTCTTAAGGTGCTTCTCAGCCATCCAAATTTCCTCAGGTCAAAGTTTATTTCAAATTAATTTTTTATTTGCTTAAACTGATATGCAAAGAAGTAGGAAAGTTTAAGTAATAACTAAGACAAAAGCAATTAGTTGAATCATATCCATACTAGAAAAATGCAAATAACAAACACACACTGAGACATGTGTGCCAGCATTTGGTTTGCATTATAGTATTGATAATTCTTTTTCAACCTTAGTGAGAGCTATTGGTCTGTAGTTTTTATATGTTGTCTTTATCTAGCATTAGTATTAGATCGATACTGGATTCATAAAAGATTATAAGTATTCTTTCAATGTTTTCTGCTTTCATAATTTAGGATATAGCAGAAGTTTTTCCCAATGGCGTCTTGCTGGCTTAGTAAACCACGTGTAAGTACAAATGCTCAGAATTAAATAGGCAGGAAAACAAACTTATTGGTGATTCTATTGCTACTTTGTCTCATATTTCTTTGTATATCTTTTTAACTTACTGGCCTTCTCCTTGATTTGATGATTTCCTATTTGGTGGTTTTCTGAGTTTTGGTTTTTGTTTGTATTTGTGTATATTTCCTATGAATTTTTGTTTGTTTACTTCTGGGCTTATTCTGTTATTATTATTATTACTATTATTTGCTCCTTTTGTTTTCTAAAGTTAGAGAAAGAAGAGTAGATTTGAATGGAGAGGATATCTAAAGGATCTGGAGGGAAATGGATGTGGGGAAAGAGTTATGAAAATATATAAATTTTCAATAAAATATAAGAAATATTGGTTGTGATAATCTTTGAAAATCTGAGAGTTCTGCTCATATGTAGCTGTGCATTTTTCTTTTGAAAGCTTTTATATTACTGAATTAGTGTCCTTCTTTACAATGAGTCTTTTCTACATAATGTGGCTGACTTAATCTTAGTCATTTGGATGAAGAATCATCCATTTTATTTAAGGTTTCTACATTAATGCACTACAGATTTTAACATTATTCTCTTATATTCTTAATTTTTCTGGTGTCTATTTTAATGTTTCCCTATTTACTTGTGGTTATGTTAATTTGAATCTCTTCATTCTGATTTTCATGCCATTTTGAGGACTCATTGGGTAAAACTTTTTGCATATCTTGGCCCACAACTTAGGCAGAAGCCTACTGCTCTACGGCATCCCATTAGGCAATCACAGCCAAGACCCCTACCCTAACCCTCCAACACTCTTTAGAGCCAAGGTAGTTTACCCGACAGTCTCTCATCCCCTGTCTCCCTTCCCCAGCCTGCAACACAGGCAGAAGCTCCCTGTCCTACCAAAAGCAATGCTGGTACCTGGAACCCCAGAATCTACACCTGTATCACAAACTCCTGAGGCCATGGCAGAAAACAGAACTCCAGAAACCCAGAACTTCAGAGGCAATGCTGGCACCCCCAAACCTAGCAGAGACAGGGACCTTGTTGGTCACCAGAACCACAGTGCACTTGGGCCATAAAACCAGAAAGGAAACAAGGGGAAATCATTCATCCAACAAAGATAAACTCAGAAATCAGTAATATTACCTCAAATCCATAGGAATAAAGGCCACCATAACAACTCAATCAATGACATCCAGGGCAATATCACGTCACCAAAGTCTAGCTATCCTACTCTAGCAAGCTCTGGATATTCCAACACAGCTGAAGCACAAGAAAATGACCTAAAGCCAATTATATGATGATGATAGAGGCTCTCAAAGAGGAGAAGAATGCATCCCTTAAGGAAATCAGTAAAACACAAACAATGAGAGGAATGCATGAGTCCCTTCGGGAAAGCCAAAACAGAAACAGACAGGGAGGTAAAGCAGATGGCTCGAGGCTTGAAAATGGAAACAGGCACAATAAAGAAACCCAAACTGGGTGAATTTTTGAGATGGAAAATCTAGATAAACTAACAGAAACTACAGATGCAAGCATCATGAACAGTATACAAGCAAATGGAAGAGAGAATCTCAAGCGTGGAAGATATCATAGAAGAACTTGATACATAATTCAAAGAAAATGTCAAATCTAAAGCATTCCTGACACAAGCATCCATGAAATCTGTTAAAATAATGAAAATATCTACCTTTAGAATAATAGTAATGGAAGGAGAAAAACCCCTTCTCAAAAAACCTGGAAAACATATTTTTAGCTGTTTATTGATTCTTTGTGTGTGTCACATCATGCATCTCAATCTCATTCCTTGGTATCTGTCTACTACCCTTGTGACTCCTCCAAAATAAAATAAAAAACAAACTCAAAATATAAACAAAAAATCCTAAGCACCATCTAATCACAGAATACGCCATGTGTCATTGGCCCTACCGTATATACTTTTTTCACAGATCTTTACATGCAAATGTTCATTGAAGTGAGTCATTGGTCTGGTTTGAGGCCTCTGGTTTCCACTACACCGAGTGCTCAACAGATATCCTCTCAGATATCTTGTGGCACCCTCTGTCATGGAGATCCTACAGCTTTGGAAGAGCAGGACTGCTGCTTTCCAGATGTTCATAGATGAGGTAGATGTTGGAGTAGTCCAGCAAAAGACCTGGATCTGGACCCAGGTGATAGCTGTGTTGGCCAGCCTGCCAGCTCTCATATACCCACACCAGCAAAGAGAGCTTTCCAGAATTGTCCAGACTAGCTCACCCAGTGCTGCAACCTGCAACAGCCAGGGAAAGCTCTCTTGTTTATGACCTGAAGCCCGCTCACCTGCACCCACACCACCAGAGCCAGCTCCACTGTGCTGTCCTGAGGAGATACCGAGAAACTCCCAAGTGCTGCAGCCAGCTAGGGTCTGGCCCAGCTCTCCAGCTCTCATGATTTCAGGGATGGCTGATCTGTGTCTTTGCTATCAGGGCCACCTCTACTGTGCTATCTAAGGGAGGCACAAGTCTCATTCCCCCGAGGGCTCCACCACTGAGGGGCATAGCATGCTCTCCGACTCTCCTGACCCCAGGGCCAACTCTTCCAACTGCTGGAGGTGGCAAGGGGCAGGAAGGCATCCCCACTGCACCCCCACTGCACCCCCACTACCTCACAGCCTGTGAGTGGTAGGGACATCTCTCCAATGTTCATACCCTTGAGGCTGGCTCATCTGTGCTGCTGCCATCAGGGCCAGCTCTTCTGTGCTGCTCAGGTGAGGTACAGGGCCTGCTTTCCTCTGACGCTGGAGACAGGTGAGATCAGCTCTGCACACCCTTGAATGCTAACATGGTACCAGGAGGCAGCCCAGACTAGGAAGGTACACACAGTCTTTAGTGATAATATGAGCCATAGAACATTACATCTTAAAACAAAAGAATATACCTTTTTCTCAGTATCTCTTGGTACCTTTCCACAATTGACCATATAATTGGTCACAAAACAGGCCTCAACAGATTAAATTATACGAAGATTGAAATAAACCTATGCATGCTATCAGATCACCACAGAATAAGACTGGTCTTCAATAACAACAGAAACAGAAAGCCTACATATACATAGAATCTGAACAATGCTCTACTCAATGATAACATGGTCAAGGAAGAAATAAAGAAAGAAATTAAAAATGTTCTAGAATTTAATGAAAATAAAGGCACATATAACAAAACTTATAGGACACAATGAAAGCAGTGCTAAGAGGAAAAAGTCATAGCTGTAAGTGCCTCCAAAAAGAAACTGGAGAGAGCATACACTAGCAGCTTGACAGCACACCTTAAAGCTCTAGAAAAAAGGAAGCAAATACACCCAAGAGGAGTAGAGGCAGGAAATAGTCAATCTCAGGGTTGAAATAAACCAATTAAAAACAAAGAGAATAGAAAGAATCAATGAAACTAAGAGCTGGTTCTTTGACAAAAATCAATAAGATAGAGAAACCTTTAGCCAAATTAACCAGAGGGCATGGAGACAATATTCAAATTAATTAAACCAGATATGAAAAGGGAGCCATAACAATGGAAACTGAGAAAATTAAAAAAAATCATCAGATCAGACTCCAAAAGGCTATACTCAACAAAGCTGGAAAGAATGGATGAAATGGACAATTTTCTAGAGAGATACCAAGTTAAATTGGGATCAGATAAACCATCTAAACAGTCCCATAACACCTAAAGAAATAGAAGCAGAAATTAAAACTTTCCCAACCAAAAAGCTATCCAAGGACCAGATGAGTTTAGTGCAAAATTCTATCAGACCTTCAGAAAAGACCTAATATTAATACTCTTCAAACTATTCCACAAAATAGAAACAGATAGAACACTACTCAATTCATTCTATGAAGCAACAATTACACTTGTACCTAAACCACACAAAGACTCAACAAAGAAAGAGAACTTCAGACCAATTTCCCTTTTGAATATTGATGCAAAAATATTCAATAAAATTCTTGCCAACTGAATCCAAGAACACATCAAAAACGATCATTCACCACTATTAAGTTGTCTTCATTCCAGGGATTCAGGTATGGTTCAATATATAGAAATCCATCAATGTAATCCATTGCATAAACAAACTCAAGGAAAAAAACACATGTTCATCTCATCAGATGCTGAAAAAGCCTTCGATAAGATACAATACCTCTGCCTGTTAAAAGTTTTAGAAATATTAGGAATTCAAGGCCCTGAATAAGGGTTTATTATTAAACATAATAAAAGCAATATACAGCAAACCAGCAGTCAACATCAAACAAAATGGAGAGGAACTTGAAACAATCCTACTAAAATCAGGGCTAGCAAGGATGCCTACTCTATCCCTAGCTATTCAATATGGTACTCAAAGTTCTAGCTAGAGCAATTAGACAACAAAAGGAGGTCAAAGGGATACAAATTGGAAAGGAATAAGTCAAAATACCATGATTTTCAGGTAATATGATAGTATACTTCAGTGACCCCCAAAATTCCACTAGAGAACTAAATCTGACAAACTTTAACAAAGTGGCCAGATATAACATTAACTCAAATAAATCAGTAGTGTTCCTATCCTCAAATGATAAACAGGATGAGAAAAAAATTAGGGAGATAACACCCTTCACAATAGTCACAAATAATATAAAATACCTTGGTGTGACTCTAACCAAGCAAGTGAATGATCTGTATGTCAAGAACTTCAAGTCTCAGAAGAAAGAAATTGAAGAACATCTCAGAAGATGGAAAGGTCTCCCATTATTATGGATTGACAGGATTAATTTAGTAAAAATGGTCATCTTGCCAAAAGCAATCTACTTATTCAATTCAATTCCCTTCAAAATACCAACTCAATTCTTCATAGAGTTAGAAAGAACAATTTGCAAATTCGTTTGGAATAACAAAAGTCCCAGGATAGCGAAAACTATTCTCAACAATCAAAGAACTTCTAGGGGAATCACCATCCCTGACCTCAAGCTGTATTACAGAGCAATAGTGTTAAAAATTCTATGGTATTAGTACAGAGACAGGCAGGAAGATCAATGGAATAGAACTGGAGACCCAGAAATGAACCCACACATGCATGGTCACTTGATCTTTGACAAAGGAGTTAAAACCATCTAGTGGGGGGAAAAAGCACTTTAAACCAATTGTCCTGGTTCACCAGGAGGTCAGCATGTAGAAGAATGCAAATTGACCATTCTTATATACTTTTACAAAGCTCAAGTCCAAGTTGGGTCAAGTACCTCCACATAAAACTAGATACACTGAAACTAATAGTGGGGAAGAAAAGTGGGAAAGATCCTTGAACACAGGAACACAGGGGAAAATTTCCTGAACTGAACACCAATGGCTTACCTTCTGTAATGCAAAGAAGACTGAAAATTTGAGTTTATGAATGTATAATTTCTCACTATGCAAAATATAATGATGCAATATGAATTATATGAGGAGATTTACAGATCTAAAAGAACAAAGCCAACTGCACTAATGTGCTAGCTTGCCAAAAAGATACAAAGGCAGGCAGATGTCTGAGTTCAAGTTCAGCCTGGGACAGAGAGAATTTAGATCCAGGTATGGTGGGAGTAGTGATCTCAGAGCTAGATCCCACCTAGCTAGCTTATTGCCTGTGCTTACAAAGGCAGGCGTCCTCTGAAATAATTTGCTATGTTAAAAAATGTGCTTGCTGTCTTTTTCTAACAATCAAGGGGTTAAGGTCATAAAATGCTGATTCATGGTATACGCAAAAGGAAGCCTATGGTAATGATTGAACTGATTTATAAATAAAAGACTGGGCTTTGGTCTGCAGTTGCTGAGCTATTAGCACATTATTCATGAAAAAAAAAAAAAAACGGCAACCGACAGATAGGGAAAGGATCTTTACCAATCCTGTATCTGATAGAGGCCTAATATCCAATATATATAAAGAATTCAAGAAGTTAGACTTTATTACAGTGTGCTGTAACTCCATACTTTATACATAACTTCACTGATATTTGTCATTCTAAATACTAAATTCCTAGAAGTTGAGAGTGGAACAATAGGAACCAAAGTCAGGGAACTCGGAGGCTGCTAAGACTGGGAAAGAGTTGGTCAAAGAGCACCAAGTCACAGTGAAGGGACCTTAGCAACTGGAGCATGGCAAACATGGCTCTGCCAGAACTTGCCCTTCACCAGTCCCTGTGCCTTGCTGAAAAGCATTAGATTATACTCATAAAGCTAGCCACCAAGGGCTAGTCCCTTATTCAGCTATTTTACTCACCTGAGGCTGACTACCAAGATCCAGCTATCAAAGAATCAAAAATTGGCAATCAAAAGCCCCCTAGTTGCTGTGCTAATTAAACTGTCCAATCAAGATTAAATCCCTTCGGACCTCATAAAATTACAAAGTTTCTGTAAGGCAAAAGACACTGTCAAAAGGATAAATCGGCAACCAACAAATTGGGAAAAAATCTTCACCAACCCCACATCCGATAGAGGGCTAATTTCCAATGTATACAAAGAACTCAAGAGGTTAGACCCCAGAAAACCAAATAACCCTACCCAAAAATGGGGTACAGAGCTAAACAGAGACTTTTCACCTGAAGAAATTCAGATGGCTGAGAAACACCTTAAAAAAATGTTCAACATCATTAGTCATTAGGGAAATGCAAATTAAAACAACCCTGAGATTTCACCTCACACCAGTCAGAATGGCTAAGATTAAAAACTCAGGAGACATCAGGTGTTGGCGAGGATGTGGAGAAAGAGGAACACTCCTCCACTGCTGGTGGGAATGCAAGCTGGTACAACCACTCTGGAAATCAGTATGGCGGTTCCTCAGAAAACTGGACGTGATACTTCCAGAGGACCCAGCCATACCACTCCTGGGAATATACCCAGAAGATTCCCCAGCATGCAATAAGGATACATGCTCCACTATGTTCATAGCAGCCTTATATATAATAGCCAGAAGCTGGAAAGAACCCAGATGTCCCTCAACAGAGGAATGGATACAAAAAATGTGGTATATATACTCAATGGAGTACTATTCAGCCATTAGAAACAATGAATTCATGAAATTCTTAGAGAAATGGATGAAGCTGGAGAACGTCATACTGAGTGAGGTAACCCAGTCTCAAAAGAATACCCATGGTATACAGTCACTGATAAGTGGATGTTAGCCTAGAAGCTTGGAACACCAAAGACATAAATCACATATCAAGTGATGTCTCACAAGAAGAAAGGAGTGGACACTGGTGCTAGAATGGACCAAAACATCATTGTGGGGGAGTACAAGAACAGTGAGGTGGGAGGGGGTGGATGAGGGAGCAGGGGGAGGGAAAAGGGCATGTGGGACCTTTGGGGGTGGGGAACCAGAAAAAGGAAAATAAATTGTAAATATAGAATATATCCAATAAAAAAAGATTAAACCCCTTCTAACACAGGGTTTCATCTTTATCTATATAAATAGAGATTTTCTTACGGGCTACGTCTGTTTTCTGTCTACCCAAAGGCGGTCCTTTGTCCCCCTCCTCACGATAAGTGTCATTCCCCTTCTCCCTTGCGTTCTTTCTCATCTCCCTAGTCCTGAATGCCCTGTCTTTCTCTCTTATTCTCTGCCCTTTGTCTCTCAAGGTCAAATAAATTTCCTTTGTGCTGAGAACTTGTTCTTGAAGTATTTGGTGCCAATACCAGTCTCTTTAAACAGATTAACAGGAGCAAGGCGCTCTGGCTTTCTACTGCACAGCATGCTGTCTGGGCGTACAGAAGAATATGACACACTGGAGAAAAGGAAAGACTTTACCATCAGTGAATGAGAAGCATGTCATGAGTGTATCTTCTTGTCTAAACACTATGAGATGTCACAGGAATCAACAAGATGTTGCAGCCTGGGTATGTATATAATTGACTTTACTGAAGAATACCAGTATAAACATTAAAAAGTTAAAAAGAAGTAAAGAATGAAAAATTTTAAAATGAATCATTTAGTAATGATTTATAGAAAAACTATTCCAATAATGGGCAATATGTTACATCACAGAAATAGTTAAATAATAAGGGCTTAAATAAACTATAAATAAATAAATAAATAAATAAATAAGCTGAATGGAAGCAGAACAAATGCCTTTACAGATAGACACAACATTGATCATTGTTGCTGAAATATCTCAGCAACTTTCCCGAATTATTGCCAAACTGAGTGATGTTTTTGAGTTGGTAGAGTCTGAGCCCTGAGGTGCTATGTCCTAGTCCAGGAGAATCCTCTCCACTTTGGCTCAGGACTCACTTCCCTTCTTTCAGTCTTGCCAGCAAGTTGACTGAGGAAGACAGGGCTCTCCAGACTTCTGCTCTGGCCACCTCCCAGGCACAAGGACTGTGTTTCTTCTCTCTCAGGTACACAGTGATCCTGTGGAAGTATTTCCTCACAGCCAGCAGGGAGTCTTCCTGGGTCAGGGCAGGTTCCTCCATATTCACCTGCTGCATCAGACAGGCTTTCAGGTCATTGAGCTGCTGGTGGAGGTCATTGCAGAATGAGTCTAGTAGGGCTGCATCCCAAGCAGCAGATGAGTCCTTTGATGTGAAGAGGGTCAGGACCTGCTGGGTCAGCTCACTCAGGACAGGGATAGCTTGAGCCTTCTGCATCTTCTGGGCATCCACCTTTTCCTGGGGGAATCCAAAATCCTTCCTGTCCTTCAGGCAGGAGAGAGGGGAGAGTCTCCTCATTTGAATCAGGAGTGTCAAGGCTCTCTTGTTCCTGAGGTTTTGTGTCTGAGGCAGATCACATCCTAGAGAGCAAATTGACCAGTAGCTTACCACAGCCAGGATCATCAGGAAAGCACAGAGCCTAGCCATGGTGAATTTAGCAGATGCTGGTGGTCCTCTGGGCTGTTTTGTCCTAAACCTTCCCCTCTAGGTTTTCTAAAGATCATCTTGTGTGGATGTGTCTTAAATAAGGCAAACACTATTTTCACTTCCTGAAATCTTTTCTCTTACTTCCTAATGATCTTTTCACTTTCTTTAACTCATTCTGTTTATGTCTGGGCATTTTCTCTGAACTGTTTTTGTTTTCACTATTGTTTTCTCTTTCAGTACTCCCCTCTGAAAGCTATTTTACAGGTTTTCTTTTTCTACTTAGAATTTTCATTAACTGTTTCTTTGTTAGGAACTTACACATCCATTTTAAAGACAAAATTTCTTGTAAAAATTTCTCATAAAATTTATTGAACTTTATTTTACACTTAACTTTTTACATACATCTTTTACAAAAACATTTAAATCATAATATAAATTATAATGTGAATTTTTAAATTAAAATATATTGAAATAATTGTATAGTTTAAAAGTTTTCAGTAAAGTTCTAAATTGAGTTCTTTATGTTGCCGTCAAGTATAATATAAATTTATATAAAAGGTTAATTTAATCATCACTGTATATTAGCTTTTATCTAATGTTTTTCATGTCACCATAAGAACTTAAGGTGGAAAGAGCCTTGCTCTTCAAGTTTGATGACCTGACTTTGACTCCTGGAGCCTATAGTTGCTGTAGAGAACCAACTTTCTCTCCACCAGTCCCTCCCTCTCTTTTTTCCTCCCTCCCTCCCTCTCTTCTTCCATCTCCTCTCCTCTCCTCTCCTCTCCTCTCCTCTCCTCTCCTCTCCTCTCCTCTCCTCTCCTCTCCTCTCCTCTCCTCTCCTCTCCTCTCCTCTCCTCTCCTCTCTTCTCTTCTCTTCTCTTCTCTTCTCCCTTTCCCTCCCCTTCCCTCCCTTCCCCCCTTTCCCCTTCCCTCCCCTCTCCTCTCTTCTCTTCGTCCTCTTCCTCCTCCTCCTCCTTCTTCTCTCTGTCTCTGTCTCTGTCTCTGTCTCTGTCTCTCTCTCTCTCTCTCTCTCTCTCTCTCTCTCTCTCCTTTTCTTGGACATCGTCAGCATTAGACTCTTAGAAAATCATTCTCTAAGTTCCAAAAACAGAAGGAAATTCTTTTACATGAGTGTTTCTTTGAATCCTTGAACTGTGTCATTTTCAGTTCAATTAGTACTTATGCATTTTTAGGAAAAAATAAAGTCAGGAGTCAAGATGTAATAGAAAGCAATTGTACGATGAGCATAGCTGTGTAATGAGGAGAGAATGAGAAGCACACACTAGGGTTTTCTGCATCATGGAGGAGGAAACAAGGACAGCACAACTGAAAGATGGGATCTAGGACAGCAGGGAGGTACTGGGAGCCTATCAGAGAGAAAGCTGTGTGTGTGCACATATGTTCATAATTATATATACTATGTATTGCTATTATACATCATATATATAATACATCATTTATAATATAGAATTTTATCTGTAATTCCATTTTAAGTTTCAATCTAGGACACTTATCCTTGTAAGGTATTTGTCAGTTGTGAATTCTTATTGAATTCAGTGATTAATATTGAGTGTCCAATATTTATAATGGCTGAGATATTCAGGAAGTTCTGACAGACAGCAAGGGCTTTCAGTGCCTTAATTGTCTGTAGTTTTCCATTTACCCTGTTATCTTTCCTGGGGTGTTGGGGTTCAAAAAATCTCCACTTCTGTTTTATTTCTCCTTTCTGCTTTCCCAGAAAGAAAACTCCGATGTTGGTTGGTGGCACTGAACCAAAAAATACGATGTCATTGGAAATCAAAACTAAAAAATGAAATGATGTGTCATTCAAATGACATAGTAGCAAAAACGTTAGCTGCTAAGATGAAATGGACAAGATCTATGGTAATTAAATAAAACAATGTCACCAAGTGACTATTTTTTCCAAGCAATCCTCAGTGTTAGTGCGATCCAAATAAAATATTCAACAGTGTTTGTCTGTGCTATATAGGCAGACTAGTCATTTTTCTTGATCTATTTGTATTGCTGTTCGTGATCTCACATTAAGAAACCCAAGTGGTTGAACTCATTGATGATAAGAGTAGATGACAGATGCCAGCGGTCAGGGAATTTAGATGGAAGTTGAATATTGTGAATGTTAGGGGAATGAGGACTAAACCACATTGTGACAGGAGCAAGATTATCTGGCTTTTCACAGCACCGCGTGCTGTCTCTACATCTAGAAGAATACTATATACTAGAGAAAAACAGAGGAAAAGCCTTACGGTTTGTCTAAACACTGTGCAGTATACACATGTGTCTGGTTTTGTTTTTTGACATTTTCTTTCTTTGTATAATTTTTACAGTGTAGACTATAATGTTAAAAACATTGGGAAAAACTTAAAGAAATACGGAATTAACTAAGCAAAAGTGCTTCATAAGGCAAGCTCGTTTGAATACAACATAATTTAATTACATATAATGGTTTGCTATATTAAGAACATGTAAGATCACGATTTATCATAAATACATTAAATATATTAATAGCCAATTAAATAAATACATAAATATGACCAAATGGATGCAGAAACAAATGCTTTTACATATAGACAAAATTTGAACATTTTTGCTGAAACATCTAGGCAGGTTGTTTGTATTCATACCAAAATAAATGAGTTTTTAAAGGGGAGCTTATAATGTGAGATGCGTGTTCTCGTCCAGGAGAGTCATTTCCACTTTGACTCAGGACTCCACTCCTCTTCACTTAGTCTTGCAAGTTAGCTGAGGAAGACAGGGCTCTCCAGACTTCTGCTCTGACCACCTCCCAGGCACAGGGGCTGTGTTTCTTCTCTCTCAGGTACACTGTGATCCTGTGGAAGTATTTCCTCACAGCTACCAGGGAGTCTTCCTGGGTCAAGGGATGTTCCTGCATTCCCACCTGCATTCCCACCAGACAGGTTTGTAGGTCACTGAAGTACTGGTGGAGGTCATTGCAAAATGAATCTAGGAGGGCTACCTCCCAAGCAGCAGATGAGTCCCTTCAGCAGAAGATGTTCAGGATCTGTCGGGCCAGCTCATGCAGGACAGAGATGACTTCAGCCTTTTGAATCTGCTGGGCATCCACCTTATCCCGAGGGAATCCAAAGTCCTTTCTGTCCTTCAGGCAGGAGACAGGGGACAGTCCTTCCATTTGTGCCAGGAGTGACAAGGCTCTCTTGTTCCTGAGGTTATGTGTCTGAGGCAGGTCGCATCCCAGAGAGCCGGTTGACCAGTAGCTCATCACCACCTAGGTCATCAGGAAAGCAGAGGACCTAGCCACTGTGGATCTTGCAGATGTTGCTGGTACTCTATGCTGTGTGGTCTTGAACATTTCCTTTAGGTTCTCTGAAGACCATCAATGTAAATGTCTTAAAGAATGAAAATTAGTAGTTTCCATTTTCTCAATGCTCTCCCTTCTCTTTCCAACTATTTCTTCACTGTTCTTAATTCATTTTCTTCTTGTGTTGGGAATTTTTTCTCAACCTTATTGTCTTAATTATTTTTTCACTTTCACCTCTCATCTCAACAAAGGTATATTACAAGTTTTTTCTTTTTAATAAAATTGTCATTAACCATTACAACATAGACATTCATCCAATGATTACAATTTTCTTTCTTTTTTTTAAAATTTTATTTTATTTTCTATATTCTATGTTTACATTCCAAAGGCTTTCCCCTTTCCCAGTTCCCACCCACCATAGTTCCCATAGTTCCTCTCCCCCCCCATCTGTTCCCCAATAATTCCCCCTCCCCCCTCGGTTTCTTTACTAAACTGGATGCAATCTTTACAGGCCCAGGGTCCTCTCCTTTCTTCTTCTTGGGAATCATTTGACTTGCTATTTGTGTCTTGAGTATTTAGGGCTTCTGGGCTCATTAATATCCACTTATCAGTGATGGCATTTCATGTGCATTCTTTTGTGATTGGGTTAATTCACTCAGGATGATATTTTCCAGGTCTAACCATTTACCTACAAATTGCATGAATTCATTATTTTTAATTGCTGAGTAGTATTCCATTGTATAAATATACCACATTTTCTGTATCCATTCCTCCTTTGAGGGATATTTGGGCTCCTTCCAATTTCTGGCTATTATAAACAAGGCTGCTATAAACATAGTGGAGCATGTGTCCTTATTGCATGCAGGGGAATCCTCTGGGTATATGCCCAGGAGTGGTATGCCAGGGTCCTCTGGAAGTGACATGCCCAATTTTCTGAGGAACCGCCAAACTGATTTCCAGAGCGGTTTTACCATTTTGCAATCCCACCAACAGTGGAGGAGTGTTCCTCTTTCTCCACATCCTTGCCAGCACTTGTTGTCTCTTGAGTTTTTAATCTTAGCCATTCTGACTGGTGTGAGGTGGAATCTCAGGGTTGTTTTGATTTGCATTTCCCTGATGACTAATGATGTTGAACATCTTTTAAGGTGTTTCTCGGCCATCCGAATTTCTTCTGGTGAAAATTCTTTGTTTAGCTCTGTGCCCCATTTTTTGATAGGGTTATTTGTTTCTTTGTGGTCTAACTTCTTGAGTTCTTTGTATATATTGGATATTAGCCCTCTGTCGGATGTGGAGTTGGTGAAGATCTTTTCCCACTTTGTTGGTTGCTGTTTTGTCCTTCTGACAGTGTCCTTTGCTTTGCAGAAACTTTGTAATTTTATGAGGTCCCATTTGTCGATTCTTGATCTTAGAGCATAAGCTATTGGTGTTCTGTTCAGGAACTTTTCCCCTGTGCCCAAGTCCTCTAGGGTCTTCCCAAGTTTCTTTTCTAATAGTTTCAGTGTGTCTGGTTTTATGTGGAGGTCCTTGATCCACTTGGAGTTGATCTTAGTGCAAAGAGATAAGATTGGATCAATTCGCATTCTTCTGCATGTTGACTTCCAGTTGAACCAGCACCATTTGTTAAAAAGGCTATCTTTATTCCACCGGATGGTTGTGGCTCCTTTATCAAAGATCAAGTGACCATAAGTCTGTGGGTTAACCTCTGGGTCTTCAATCCTGTTCCATTGATCTGTTTGCCTGTTGCTATACCAATACCATGCAGTTTTTAACACAATTGCTCTGTAGTACTGCTTGAGGTCAGGGATATTGATTCCCCCAGAAGTCCTTTTATTGTTGAGAATAGTTTTAGCTATCCTGGGTTTTTTGTTGCTCCAGATGAATTTGAGAATTGCTCTTTCTAGATCTATGAAGAATTGAGTTGGGATTTTGATGGGGATCGCATTGAATCTGTATATTGCTTTTGGCAAGATGGACATTTTTACTATATTGATCCTGCCAATCCAGGAGCAAGAAATATTTTTCCATCTTCTGAGGTCTTCTTCGATTTCTTTCTTCAAGGACTTGAAGTTCCTGTTGTACAGATCTTTCGGTTGTTTGGTTAGAGTTACGCCAAGATATTTTATGTTGTTTGTGGCTATTGTGAAGGGTGTTATTTCCCTAATTTCTTTCTCTGCCTGCTTGTCCTTTGAGTACAAGAAGGCCACTGACTTGCTTGAGTTA
Source organism: Apodemus agrarius (assembly GCA_964023405.1). Classification (NCBI taxonomy): domain Eukaryota; kingdom Metazoa; phylum Chordata; class Mammalia; order Rodentia; family Muridae; genus Apodemus; species Apodemus agrarius. Next base: position 65,962,079 of record OZ030009.1, on the reverse strand, counting down.
ATTTTATACCCTGCCACTTTGCTGAAGTTGTTTATCAGCTGTAGAAGTTCTCTGGTGGAGTTTTTTGGGTCGCTTAGGTAAATTATCATATCGTCTGCAAATAATGATAGTTTCACTTCTTCCTTTCCAATTTGTATCCCTTTGACTTCCTTATGTTGTCTAATTGCTCTTGCTAGAACTTCAAGTACTATATTGAAAAGATATGGAGAGAGAGGGCAGCCTTGTCTAGTCCCTGATTTTAGTGGGAATGCTTCAAGTTTCTCTCCATTTATTTTGATGTTGGCTACTGGTTTGCTGTAGATTGCTTTTACTATGTTTAGGTATGGGCCTTGAATTCCTGCTCTTTCCAAGACTTTTAGCATGAAAGGATGCTGAATTTTGTCGAATGCTTTTTCAGCATCTAATGAGATGACCATGTGGTTTTTTTCTTTCAGTTTGTTTATGTAGTGGATTACATTGATGGATTTCCGTATATTGAACCATCCCTGCATCCCTGGGATAAAGCCTACTTGATCATGGGGGATGATCGTTTTGATGTGCTCTTGGATTCGGTTAGCAAGAATTTTATTTAGTATTTTTGCATCTATATTCATAAGAGAAATTGGCCTGTAGTTCTCTTTCTTTGTTGGATCTTTTTGTGGTTTAGGTATTAGCGTAATTGTGGCTTCGAAGAATGAGTTGGGCAGTGTCCCTTCTGTCTCTATTTTGTGGAATAGTTTGAAGAGTATTGGTGCTAAGTCTTCTTTGAAGGTCTGGTAGAATTCTGCACTAAAACCATCTGGTCCCGTACTTTTTTTGGTTGGGAGGCTTTCTATAATCCCTTCTATTTCTTTAGGGGTTATGGGACTATTTAGCTGATCTACTTGATGCTGATTTAATTTTGGTATTTGATATCTGTCTAGGAAATTGTCCATTTCCTCCAGGTTCTCCAGTTGTTTTGAGTATAGACCTTTGTAGTAGGATCTGATGATGTTTTGAATTTCCTCAGTTTCTGTTGTTATGTCTCCCTTTTCATTTCTAATTTTGTTAATTTGTATACTGTCTCTGTGTCCTTTGGTTAGTCTGGCTAAGGGTTTATCTATCTTGTTGATTTTCTCAAAGAACCAGCTCCTGGTCTTGTTGATTCTTTGTATGGTTCTCTTTGTTTCTATTTGATTGATTTCAGCCCTGAGTTTGATGATTTCTTGTCTTCTACTCCTCCTGGGTGAATTAACTTGTTTTTCTTCCAGGGCTTTAAGGTGTGCCATTAAGCTGCTAGTATATGCTCTCTCCAGTTTCTTTTTGGATGCACTTAGAGCTATGAGTTTTCCTCTTAGCACTGCTTTCATTGTGTCCCATAGATTTGGGTAGGTTGTACCTTCATTTTCATTGAATTCTAAAAAGTCTTTGATTTCTTTTTTTATTTCTTCCTTGACCAAGGTGTCATTGAGTAGAGTATTGTTCAGTTTCCATGTGTATGTGGGCTTTCTGTTGTTTTTGTTGTTATTGAAGACCACTCTTACTCCATGGTGATCTGATAGAAGGCATGGGATTAGCTCGATCTTCTTGTATTTGTTGACATCTGTCTTGTGACCAATTATATGGTCTATTTTGGAGAAGGTCCCATGTGGAGCTGAGAAAAAGGTATATTCTTTAGCTTTAGGATGAAATGTCCTATATATATATCTGTTAAATCCAATTGGTCCAGAGTTTCAATTAGTTTCACTGTGTCCCTGTTTAGTTTCTGCTTTCCTGATCGGTCCATTGAGGAGAGTGGAGTGTTGAAGTCACCCACAATTATTGTGTTAGGTGTAATGTGTGCTTTAAGCTTTAGTAAGGTTTCTTTTACGAATGAGGCTGCCCTTGCATTTGGAGCATAGATGTTCAGTATTGAGAGCTCTTCTTGGTGGATTTTCCCTTTGGCCAGCAAGAAGTGACCTTCTGAGTCTCTTTTGATGATTTTAGGTTGGAAGTCAATTTTATCTGATATTAGAATGGCTACTCCAGCTTGTTTCCTGAGACCATTTGCTTGTAAAATTGTCTTCCAGCCTTTTACTCTAAGGCAGTGTTTGTCTTTGACACTGAGATGTGTTTCCTGTATGCAGCAAAATGTAGGGTCCTGTTTCCGTATCCAGTCTCTTAATCTATGTCTTTTTATTGGGGAATTGAGTCCATTGATGTTAAGAGATATTAAGGAATAGTAATTATTTCCTCCAGACATTTTTGAAATTATATTTATTTATTTTATTTATTTTTTATATTCGAGAGGTTACCTTCTTTTGGGTTTGATGAGAGGAGGTTTCTATCTTGCTTCTTCCCGGGTGTAGTTTCCGTCCTTGTCTTGGTGTTTTCCCCCTATTATCCTTTGTAGGGCTGGATTTGTGGAAAGATATCGTGCAAATTTGGTTTTGTCATGGAATACCTTGATGTCTCCATCTATGGTGATTGAGAGCTTTGCTGGGTAAAGTAGTTTTGGCTGAAGTTTGTGTTCTCTTAGAGTTTGCATGATATCTGCCCAGGATCTTCTAGCTTTCATGGTCTCAGGTGAGAAGTCTGGTGTTATTCTGATAGGTCTTCCTTTATAAGTTACTTGGCCTTTTTCTCTTGCTGCCTTTAATATTCTTTCTTTGTTTAGTACATTTGGAGTTTTGATTATTATGTGACGGGATGTATTTCTGTTCTGATCCAGTCTGTTTGGGGTTCTGTATGCTTCTTGTATATTCATGGGCATCTCTCTCTTTAGGTTGGGGAAGTTTTCTTCCATAATTTTGTAGAAGATATTTGCTGGCCCTTTAACTTGTACATCTTCATTCTCGTCTATACCTATAATCCTTAGGTTTGGTCTTCTCATTGTGTCCTGGATTTCCTGGATGTTTTGGGTTACAGCCTTTTTGCATTTAGTATTTTCTTTGACTGTTGAATCAATGGTTCCTATGGTATCTTCAGCTTCTGATATTCTGTCTTCTATCTCTTGTATTCTATTGTTGATATTTGCATCTATGGCTCCTGATTTCTTCCCAAGGTTTTCTATCTCCAATGTTGTCTCCCTCTGCGATTTCTTAGTTGTTTCTACTTCTGTTTTTAGTGCCTGGATGGATGTGCTCAGATCTTTCGCTTGCTTGATTGTGTTTTCATGTATTTCTTTAATAGATTTTTGTGTTTCCTCTTTCATAGCTTCTACTTGTTGGCCTACGTTCTTCTGTATTGCTTTAAGTGATTTTTGTCTTTCCTCCTTATTGTCTTCTACTTTTTGATCCATCTTCTCCTGCATTTCTTGAAGTGATTTTTGTATTTGTCTTGTAAAGGCTTCTAACTTTTGATCCATTTTCTCTTCTATTTCTTTACGAGATTTTTCTATGTGTTCAGCTACCAGCATCCTGACCAGTGATTTTATATCCAAGTCTTGTTTTTCTGGTGTTTTGGGGTATCCAGGGCTTCCTGTTGTTGGTGAACTGGGTTCAGATGCTGTCATGTTGTCTTGATTTCTGTTAGTGACATTCCTTCGTTTACCTTTTGCCATCTGGTTATTTCTGGTGTTAGTTGACCTTGTTGTCACTGGCTGGTGTTTGAATCTCCTATGAGGCTGGGCTTACCTGTTGTTTCTCTACTGGTGGTTATGCGTGATTGCTGCTCAACGGGATCACGAGCTGGCTGCCACCCGCTGACTTTGTGCACGGCCTGAGGTCTCCGGGAAGTGTGGGGGAGTGCAGCAGAGCCTCGGCAGGTGCTGCTGGGCCTGCCTAGTAGCGAGAGCCTAGCAGATCCCCCCACGTGGTAGCACCTGATGGAATCTGTCTACCTGTTCCTTTCCAGCTGTGTTCTGGTTGCACTATGGAGGCCTGCTGCTATCGCTGGTCCGGGCTCCTGGGGAGCTGGGTGGTTCCGGCTGCCTCGGTGCACGGCCTAAGCTTGCAGGGACGTGCTGCAGAGCCTAGGCGCCTGGGCCCGCCTGTGGGCGAGAGCTTAGCAGCTCTCCCTGCTCTAGCCCCAGGCGGAGTCTCTATCTGCACCTTTCCAGCTGTGTCCTGGTTGCAATATGGAGGCCTGCCGCTATAGCTGGTCCTCACTCTTCTTAATAAACAAGAATTGTTGCTTATCCTGGTTCCGTGGGCAGGGTCTGAGCACCTGGCAAGCTGGCTAGGTATGGCTGACCTGCTACCGGCTGGATGGGAAGCTGCAGACAAGATGGTGCTGCCTGCAGGGGGTTCGGGTCTGGCCTGCGAGCGCAGAGCGCAGGCATGGCCGCTGTACTCCAAACCTCTAGGCTGTGCGCAGTTCCTGCCCCAGACCTGAGTCCCCGGAGGTCTTAAACTCGGGCTGTCTCTGGTACCTGGTTCCGCCGGCAGGGTCTCAGCACCTGGCAGGTTGGCTAGGTATGGCTGACCTCATGATTACAATTTTCACACCTAATGTTCAGACAAGTTTTATCTAAACATTAAATTTAAAAGTTATTGAATTTCATATTACAATCAGTTTTTGTTAGTATTTATATAGACTACATAATTATTTAAAGTATAATCCGATGTATGATGCTAATTTATTGTTTCTAATTTAATTGTATGCTTTTAAAATTTTCTGTTTGATGGTTAAAAATTAGCTTCTTTAAATTTCTTTTATTAATATTTTAATTATTTATGTAAAGCATTAATTTAGTAATTATTGCACATTAGCTATTTGTCATGCTGCTATGAGGGTTCAGTTTGTAAAATGGCTTTCTTTTTCAAGGTTGATGAGCTGAGTTTGCTTTCTGGGACCCATTGTTGCAGTAGACAACAAATGCCTGAAAGTTGGCCTCTGACCACCACATTCACAATGTGGTACAGTTGTGCTGCTCACTCACATTCAGTGCACCTATGTACACAAACGCATATTCACGTGCAGCATCATATACATTCACACACGTAATTTCAATGATACCCACTCACATAATACACACACAGATACACACTCACATACACTTATGCACATAATTACATATATGTATGCATACATACTACCCAGATATACAGACATACATTCTCATATACTGAGGCACACACACTCAAACACTCATTCACATATTTCTAAATAGGCACAAACTAACACACACATTATTGCACATATACATACCATCATTCACATATAAACACCTATACACACTCACATAGATACACAGTTGTACACATTTATGCACATAGGTGAATGCACACTGATTACACCCATACATGCTACACATACAAATGTAAAACACATACATACCCACAAACACACAACACTTATATGTAAACACATACCCACAAAAATCATATATTTATAGTTCCTACACATATGCTCACACTCATAGACAACTTGTACACAAAGGCAATCAATGCACTGAAACACAAGCACACTCAAAGACATAGAAGAACAGTAACAAATTAAAAATCTCAATGATAAAATTTTTATTTATTTTGTCTCACAATTTTAAACCCTATGGAATTCTGCATCCATTTCATATTTGGAAAAGCATGTGATCACAAAGTTATTTAATTTATACTGATCAAAATGCAGACAGAAACAAAGTAGGTCTTGCAGATAAAGTTTCATAACCTTATTGCAAAGGCTCATGACCTAATGGTCTGCTCATCTGAAATAGTTAGTGGGTTTTCATTGATAAAGTTTCTTCCTTGATGATGTAATGAAAGCTCACATTTTCTGGGAACTCTGCTTCCTAGCAGACCAACCCCCAACACATGGAATCTCCAGTGACATTTTATATCCAAACTTCAGGATACAAGTAAAGAATCTGAACTTTGTATTTCAGATGCTTAGGAGCTCAAATCCTATGACACGAGTAGTACTAAAATCACAGAAACTTTTGTAATTATTTTAATAGGAATGTAATGTTTATAATTACACATAGTATATTGTAATATCTTTCAGTACCATATGCAATGTTTCCATCAAATCACAAGAGAAGCAGTTCTGGCTACATAGCATCTCCTCAAAGCAGTCACTTTTGCATAGTCATTTCTGCATGTCTGCAGACTTCAAATACTTTTTCACTTATTTTGTAAATTATAAATCAATTTAATTTAATTAATGACAACAAATAATTATCATATTATTTTAAATTATATGAAAAGTGCTTCTGTGTGAGAGAACATTAGAGTCACTATTGATCTTGCTTCCAAAATGTGTCTAGCTGGAATGTTTGTCTTTCTGCTGTTAACAATTTTAGTTTCTTCTTCTTTCAGGGTATATCACTTTGGAAACATGTCTACTCATCTTTTTATGTCTACTATCCCTGGTGATTATTTCCTTGGCTATGCAAACCTTGCTTAGTGTCTTTATATCTTTTCAGTCTTTATTGCTTTTTGATGCCTCTGTTGTAGAATCCTTATCCAGGAAGTTTATATTTCTGTCATTTCTGTGGTGCCACTTAAGTGAAAAAATGTGTACATTTCAGATGTTTAGAAAGATGAAAGAAATGTAGGAATCTGATAACCATGATCACTGGGCTGGTGCATAGATAGCAGAGAGTTTTAGCTTGTGACTCTATCTAAAAAGTCATTATTCCTTCATTACTAAAATTTTCATTTATACAGGTTCATATAAACACACACACTACCATCACCAACATTTAAATAAGAATAATGAATAATTATTGGACATTAATAACTTTAAAAGTTAATGGACTCAATTCCATAATAAAAAATAAACAGGCTAACATAATGGATATGAAAATAGCATCTATCCTTCTACAGCATGCAAGAAATATACCTCAATATCAAAGATAGATATTACCTCAGAGTAAAGGGCAGGAAAAAGATTTTTCCACACAAATGATCACAAGAACTAAGCTAGTGTAGTCATTCTAATATCTAACAAAATAAACTTTCAACCAAAATTAATCAAATCAAAAGAAATGTGAAAGGACACTTCATACTCATCACAGGAAAAATCCACTAAGATGATGTCTAATTCTGAACATATATGTGCTTAATGCAAGGGCACCTACATCCATAAAAGAAAGATCACTAAAGCTGAAATCACACATCCAACTCCACATCCAATTAGAATTGGGATACTTTACCACTACATGCTCACCAACTGACAGGTCCTGTTAATAAAAACTAATAGAAGTTATGACTTGAATGGGCCCAATAGACATCTACAGAACATTTCACCCAAACACAAAAGAATATACCTTCTTTTCACAGCACTTCATAAAACCTTCTATAAAACTGACCAATGCTTGCTCACAAAGTAAGTCTCAATAGATAAAGAAAATTGGAATAGCCCCCTGCATCTTATCAGACCCGAAGTATTAACACCAGACTTCACAAACAACAGAAACAACAGAAAGCCTACAAACTCATGAAAACTGAACAATTATCTATTCAATGACCACTAGGTCAAAGAAGGAATAAGAAAGAAATTAAAGACTTTTTAGAACTCAACAAAAGTGAATGCATTATATATGCAAACTTATGGAACAAAATGAAACAGTACTAAAAGGAAAGTTCATAGCACAAAGTACTTTCATAAAGAAATTAGAGAGATCTCATACTAGTGATTCAGCTGAACACCAGAAAGATCTAGAAAAAAGAAAAATACGCACCAAAGGGGAGTAAATGGCAGGAAACAATCAAACTCAGGACTGAAATCAATAAAATAGAAACATAGAGAACTGTTCAAAGAATCAATGAAACAAAGAGTTGGTTCTTTAAGAATATCAACAAGAGCCGGGTGGTTAAATCCCAGCACTTGGGAGGCAGAGGCAGGTGGATCTCTGAGTGTGAGGCCAGCCTGGTCTACAGAGTGAGTTCCAGGACAGCCAGGGATACACAGAGAAACCCTGTCTCCAAAAAATATAAATAAATGAATGAATGAATGAATGAATGAATGAATATCAACAAGAAAGAAGATCTGATCCCTTAGCTAACCTAACTAAATGAGCCAGGGATACAATATCCAAATTAACAAAATCAGAATGAAAAGGGGTGTTGTGGATAGTCTTGGTGCTGTTTGTATTTTGGTGCTGATTCTGCTTTCCCAGGAGGAGCTGTGGATGAGGAGGTGATTTCTTGTGAATCTTCTCCCCATCTTAACTTGTAAAATAAAGGCTAGAGCCAGTGATTGGGCAGTAGAAGTGAAGGTGGAGCTGAAAAGTTTTGGGGAGAAGGATGGAGGGAGAGAGAAGACTAGGAGAGAGAAGTTAGGAAGGAAGATGGAGGAAGAACAGAATGATCCAGAGTCCATGTGACTTCCACGAGTAGCTATGATTATCTTAAAAGGGATGGATAATTACAGAACAAGTTGTCTTAATTAGGTGGGCAATTTATAACATTATCAATTGGCTCTGAAATCACTGTGTGGGCATCTTGCAAATTGAGAATTTATTGGTATATAAATCTGAATGGTTAATTATGAGCTTCCAGAGTTTTGATTTACTGGGTTAAGAAGATTTGTGACAAGTAGCTGCAAGGAGAAGATGGCTGAGAAGGTACACGCGGTTCTGAGACAGGCAAACAAGAGCTGGGAAGACTGCTGCATGGGGTAGAGGCTGCAAGACTGCTGGTGCAGAGAGTAGCTGGGTATAGCGCAGGATGGTGCAATTAAAAAAAAATATTTCCTGCAAATCCAAAATATCTTTATGTCATAGTTCAAAAACCTGTACTCCACAAAATTTGAAAGTCTAAAGAAATGGACAAATTTCCACATAAATGCTACTTACCAAAGTTAAATCAAGATCAGAAAAAATAATTTAAATAAACCTATAACTACTAAGGAAATAGGAGTTATTAAAAGTCTCCCAATGTGGGGGGAAAAGCCCAGTGTCAGAGTTTTAGCTCAAAATTCTACCAGATTTTCAAAAGAGCTAATCTTCATACTCCTCAAATTCTTCCATAAAATACAAACAGAAGAAACATTGCCAATTTCATTTTTTTGGGAGGGCACAGTCTCCTTGATACTCAAATTGCACAAAGGTTCAACAAAGTAAGAGAGTTGTAAATACATTTCCTTCATGAACATTGATATAAAAATATTAAAAATATTCACAAACAAATTTCTAGAACACATCAAAAAGATCTCATGATTAACTAGGCTTTCTCTCAGAGATACAAAGATGGTTCAACATATGGAATATGTCAATGTAATCTACTGCATATACACACTAAATTAAAATATTTACATGATCATCTCAATAGGTATTTAAAAGACCTTGGACAAAATTCAACAGCATTTCATGATAGGAGTTTGGAGAGATCAAGTATTCAAAAGGCATACCTACCTCTTTTAATACCTAGTGTGTTTAAACTCACAGTACATGTGAACTTTAAAAGAAAAACTCTTCTGGTTATTAGCACAGAGAGGAACATGCACACATTCACATTGTAGTGTGTTTTGTGTTGCATCTATGTTAAAACACTTTTCTTCCAGGTATAATGCATTGTACAGTTTTCTTTTAGAAATGAATGTGAAAATACAGTAGAGATATGAAATACAGTGTTGTAGAGTAAAGAAAATCACATACAAATAAGAATATATCCTAATTGCATTTGGAACACGACATTTATTATGCAAAACATTCTTGTTTTGTTCTAATCAACACACTTTTAATGCCTAGTGTGTTTAAACTAACAGTACATGTGAACTCTAAAAGAAGCACTTTTTTTTTAAAAAAAGGCATACTTATTCATAATAAAGGCAATGTAGAGCAAGCCTACAGCCAAATTAAATGGAGAGATGATAACAATTCCAATAAAATCAGGAACAAGCAAGGTTATTCGCTCTCTTCATATCTTTTCAATATAGTACTTGAAAGTCTATCTAGAACAATAAGATAGAGATCAAGAAAACAGAAACTGGAAAATAAGAAGTAAAGTTCTTTGAAGAAAGAAACTGAAGAATAAATTGGAGATTGGAAAGATATGCCATGCCAATAGGTAGAATTAGTATAGTGAAATTGGACATCTTACTAAAATCAACTTACAGTTTCAATACAATCCTCATGAGGATTTCAGCAAAATTCTTTACAGACCTTGAAAGAAAAACTCAAATTCAAAAGTAGAAAACAATAAACTAAGGGTAGCTAAACAATTATGTACAATAATAGAACTTCCAGAGGTATTTCTATCAGGGTTGTACTGGCTGGCTTTGTGTGTCAACTTGACACAAGTTGGAGTTATCACAGAGAAAGGAGCTTCAGTTGGGGAAGTGCCTCCATGAGATCCAACTGTGGGGCATTTTCTCAATTAGTGATCAAGTGGAGAGGGCCCCTTGTGAGTAGTATCATCCCTGGGCTGGTATTCTTGAGTTACATAAGAGAGCAGGCTGAGCAAGCCAGAGGAAGCAAGCCAGTAAGAAACATCCCTCCATGGCCTCTGCATCAACTCCTGCTTCCTGACCTGCTTGAGTTCCAGTCCTGACTTCCTTTAATGATGAACAGCAGCATGGAAGTGTAAGCTCAATAAACCCTTTCCTCCCTTACTTGCTTCTTGGTCATGATGTTTGTGCAGGAATAGAAAACCTGACTAAGACAAGGGTCTACTATAAAACTATAGCAGTAAAAACCATTTGATATTGGCATAAAAACACACAGGTTCATTAATGGAATCCAATCAAAGGCACAGAAATAAACATACACACTTATGGACACCTGATTTTTGATGAAGAAGCCAGAATTATACAATGGAAAAAATAAAGCATCTTCAAGAAATGGTGCTAGTGTAACTCAATGTGAGCAGGGAGGTGAATACAAATAGATATGTCCCTATCATCTTGCACAAAACTCGTCTAAGTGAATAAAAGGCTTCAACATAAAGTCAAATGCACTGGACCTTATATGAGGAAAAAGTGGCGAATAGCTTTGAATGCCTTGTCACAGCAGACAACTTCCTGAAGAGAACACCAACACAGAAGTACTAGGATTAACAATTAATAATTGGAATCTCATGAAACTGAAAGGTTCTAAAAGGCAAAAAATACTGTCAATAGGACAAAACAATAGCAATGTATTTTTTACTAACTCCACATCTGACAGAGGGCTAGTTTCCAAAATATGTAAAGAACTCAAGAATTCTTACTAGAAATCATAGCCCCTTGGTTTTAGTTTCATGAATCCTAAAAGATTACTGCTCTTATCTCTAGTTGTACATATGACATGATTTTGTTTTCAGATATGATCCACATGGTTGGATATCAGGGTGTCAAGAATTCCTAGACAACACTGGGTTGTCTATGTTGGTGGAGAAATATTATAATTTGTCTTAATATTATTTTAGTTGAAAAGTATTTGCTGTCTAGCTAAATATTTTATAATCAATATTTGATCAATGAATTCTTAATATGCCTGAAATTATCAGGTGAACATACAGGACACTCTCATAGCAGTACTGTTGCTTGACTATTATTTATCTGGAATTTTTTCTGACAGAATATCCCCATGCTTTGTTCATTGTCTAACTGCAAAAATGAATGGTAGTCAGGTCCATCCTACTCTGTCAGGAAGAAGAACTTTCCATTCTCCAACTATGTATGAGTTTTCATTTAACTTCTCTATTGAAGTGGTAGTACAATAGTGGATGCCTACCCATTGGTACTTTGTTTACATTAACTTCATGATGAAGAAAGGTAAGCAGAGTGAAATAAACACAAGATGGTCACGACCTTCCTATACAAATTTTCTTTGCTTCCCACATTTTGTTTCTCTTTTCTACTTTCGTAAAAGCAGATCCAAATGTTGGTGTGTGGCAGTGAGCTAAAATCGTGCCTCCACATGAAATGAAACCAAAGAAGTCTGTCATCAAAATAGGGAAACAATAGCAATAATGATATCAATGCTTGGTTTAGAGGGCCTACAGTCATTATAAAATAATATTCAATAAAGGTGATCACATATTTGAAAATCTATAAAGTCAGTGTGGGTGTGGTGGCACATGCCTGTAATCCCAGCACTTGGGAGGCAGAGGCGGGCGGACTTCTGAGTTCAAGGCCAGCCTGGTCTACAGAGTGAGTTCCAGGACAGCCAGGACTACACAGAGAAACTCTGTCTCGAAAAACTAACTAACTAACTAACTAACTAACTAAATAAATAAATAAATAAATAAATAAATAAAAGATTCCCTTCCCTGTATTATTAAAAAAAATCTTAGTAATGTGACTCCAACAACATCACTATTAAAACAAACGTGGAACAGAAAGTTGTAAATAGCAGAAGCACTATGGCAACAAATGAGCCACAGGAGAGGTATCCTAACACCTGATCTCAAATCATAGCTGTACTTATGATGGATTATTGCATCTCTCAACCCTCATCAGAGAAGCTTACTTTTGCATTAGGTAATTATTTTAAAAGAGGTATCAACAGCTCCAGAGACTTCCCCACCGGGGGATTTATCCCAAACCTGGACACTAATGTGGATGCTAGGAAGTGCTTGCTGATGGAAGTCTTATGTAGCTGCCTACTGAGAGGCTGTGCTAGAGCCTGCTCATGCTCATGGCCAAACATTGAACTGAGTGCAAGGTCCCCAATGGAGGAGCTGAAGTAGGGACTGAAGGAGCTGAGGGGATTTGTAGTACCATGGGGGGAGCAACAGTGTCAACTGGCCAGATCCACTGGAGCTTCCAGCAACTGGATCACCAAACAAAGAGGGATCATGGAGGGACCTGTGTTTCAGGCCACATATGTGGCAGAGGATGGTCTTGTTGGACATCAGTGGGAGGAGCGGCCATTGGGCCTGAGGGTGTTTGATGCCCCGGTGTAGAGAAATGCCAGGGCTGGAAGGTGGGAATGGGTGGGTGGGTGGGTAGAGAAGCACCCTAATAAAGGCAGGGGGAGAAGATATGGGATAGGGGGTTTCCAGAGGGGAGACCTGTAAAGGGGATAACATTTGAAATGTAAATAAAGAAAATATCCAATAAAAGAAACAAAACAAAAGACTAAAACAACAAAAAAGATGTAGTATCAACAGGTCACCACTCGGAAATGAACATTGAAGGAGTTATCAGTTCTAAATGGGACATTATTACACAATCTCCTCCCAAGGCTCAGAACTCAGGAGGTTTAGTGGAAAGGTTGTAAGAGCCAGAGGGAGGGGACAACTACAGCCAGGGTGTGTTCATGATACAAGAGGACACTTGCACACATGGATTGACCATGGCTGTGATTGCAGAACAGATCTAACTACTTCAAACCAGACAATATTCCTTTTTGAGAGGAAGTCAGAAGGTTCTACCCCCAAATGAGTACCTACTGGCAACTGAGATCCCTTGTCAGGCTCAGGCACTGGGTCACTCACAGGCTTCCCCTGCTCCAGTAAATGGCCCTGTGCTCATGCACCTACAGGCATTCATAAGTGGATATTGAAGATGTTCATGGATAACAAGTACTCACTTGTTTTCTCTGTTCTTAACTGGCTTATTTCATGCATTTCCTATGGACTTAATGGTCTTTCGTTTTGGTGAAAAACAGTGTGTGGGTCAATCATGTATGATATACCATATATACATATAAACATTACATTTTTCATAGTTCTATTTGGTTTATGGGTTGATATATTCACACTGAGTGTAAATTCTTTCTGTATCAGCCATACTGTGCATTCTGTAGATACAGGAGACAGGATGCAGACTGCTATTTTCCTATCATAACCTCTGTGGAGCATCGACACGGCCTTATCTACTGGAAATGGCTAGAGTCACATAGCTAGCACAGCTGTTTGACCCAGTTCCAGGGAGCTGAGCCTAATGCTGTGAATGCTGCCATTGTGTCTCTCAGTTTCGGGTTTTGGGCCCTGTGTGCTGCATTGTTAGGGACTTTCTGCATTGTGATTCATTTTATGTCTTTTCCTGAGAAAATTATGTTGGAGTCTTTTAAGGAAAATCCCAAAATAGACTTTATCTAGCCCCTTTGGAAGCCTACCTTTTGCCCTGGACATCATTAAGCACAGAAGGCATATAGTGAATGAGCCATTACTCCATGAATCTTCTTAGATTGTCGCCGCTGAGCAAACTCAAAAAAAGTATAGGATGAACAGAAACAGTTGACAAACTCTGACTGGCCAAGAGAATGCGTTCCAAATTCTAGGATTCCTTTTACACTACTCTTAGAGCTCTCTGAAAATTTAGTTTAAAGATGGTTAATCATACAGGATGCATCCTCAGGGGAATAGGACACAGTAAACAAGGTAGACTAAATAAAATAAATGTTACCTACTTTATAGTGTAGATGATGAAACATATTGTAAAAGAAATTAGGTATTTGTCTTTGCTATTCATAAAAAGACTAGTTCAGGTACTTTATGTTTGTTATGTCTGGAAGTGCTTCCAGACTGCACACCCTGCCAACTTAAAAGCATATTGTTATAATAAATGGGCTTGCTTTGAAGGAGACAATCTTCAGAATCTTTTATTAATCCTTTATTTATTTATTTATTTATTTATTTATTTATTTATTTATATGTTTATTCTTCTATCTTTCTATCTATCTATCTATCTATCTATCTATCTATCTATCTATCTATCTATCTAAGCTCCGGATTTTATTCCCCTCCAGGTTTACTCTCTGACTGTTCCACATCCCAAACCTCCTCCCTGCCCCACTGTCTGCATGAGGATGTCCCTACATGCCACTCCATCCCACAAGGCCTCTAAACTCCCTGGCGCCTCCAGTCTCTTGAGTGTTAGCTACATCTCCACTGACTAAACTCAGACCCAGCAGTCCTCTGCTGTATGTGTTTTGGGGGCCTCATATCAGCTGGTGTATGCTGCCTTGTTGGTTTTCCAGTGTCTGAGAGATCTCAGGGGTCCAGGTTAATTGAGACTGCTGGTTCTTCTACAGGGTCACCACCCCCAACCCCTGCCAGCTTCTTTCAGCTTTCCCCTAATTTGACAACAGGGGTCAGCAGCTTCTGTGCATTGGTTGAGTGCAAATATCTGCATCTGACTCTTTCAATTGCTTGTTGGGTCTTCCAGAGTGTTGTCATGCTAGGTCCCTTTTTTGTGAGCGTTCCATAGCCTCAGTAATAGTGTCAGGTCTTGGGACCTCCCCTTGAGATAAATCCCACTTTGATCCTGTCACTGGACCTTCTTTTCCTGGGGCTCTTCTCCATTTCCATCCCTGTAGTTCTTTCAGACTGGAACAATTATGGGTCAGAGTTTTGACTGTAGGATGGCAAGCCCCTCCCTCACTTGATGTCCTGTCTTTCTGCTGGATTCGAGCTCTACATGTTCCCTCTTCCCAATGTAGGGCATGTTATCAAAGGTCCCTTGCTTTGAGTCCTGAGAGTCTCTCACCTTCCCCAGGTCTCTGGCACATTCTGGAGGGTCCCCCAACCTTCTACTTCCCAAGGTTGCATATTTCTGTTCTTTCTGCTGGTCCTCAGAGCTTCAGTCCTTTCCTCCCACCCAATACCAGATCATGTTCCCCTCTTCACCACCCCATCCCTTTTCCTTCCAGGTCCCTCCCTCCTCCCGATTGTGGATGCTTTCCTCTCCATCCTAAGTGGGACTGAGACATCCTCACTTGGACCCTTTAGTTTGTTGACCATACTTCTCTTCTCTTCTCTTCTCTTCTCTTCTCTTCTCTTCTCTTCTCTTCTCTTCTCTTCTCTTCTCTTCTCTCTCTCTCTCTCTCTCTCTCTCTCTCTCTCTCTCTCTCTCCTTTTTTTGGCTAATATAGGCCTGATAATAAAAGTAAAATCTGTTTGGGTTGTATTTTCTAATTGGGACTGAAAATTTGACCCTAGACATGTAACGAAAGCTTCAAACCCATAATCTGTACTTAGAAAATCATGTCTCTCTGTGTTCTGTGAAACCCGTGGAAATAAAGAAGCAATCTGGTTTCTAGTCTGGCAGAGCTTCAGAAGTGATCTGGTTGCTAGTCAGTCAGAGCTAAGAAGTTCCCTGAACTACCAGGGCCTGACTTGCTCCCTCCACTTATGGATTCCTTATCTCCTCTGAGTGCTGTCCTGTCAGCAATACTCAGGAGGAGGTCCCCTACGGAGCATCCATCCTGCTATAATATTAAAGCCCAGGGGATCAATACAACCGAATGAGGATCAAACAACTAAATGAGGATCAATAAAAATGAATGAGGATCAATACAAATGAATGAGGATGTCTATTTCATCGACCCCAGTAGAGCCAGCGCTCAGGTGATGACCTTGAGCCTCTGCTGCTGGTTGCTTCTCACCGTCCTTAGCACAGTGTGTGACACGAAGTGAAGGACACTATCAGTCACTTTCTCACCATGAATTATCCAAGTCTGAAAGGCAAGGTAGCTATTTGCAGTGCATCCTGAGGCATTGCAAAAGAATTAAAAGTTCATTAAGAATTAACAAATGAACAAATAAAAGATTCATTTAGCAATAATTTATAGAAAAGTATAACTAGACAGCCTTCTGTGATCAGTGGAGCAGCTGGGATGGAAGTCTTCCCACCAGCATTTGCACCAGGGAGCCGGCAAACTCCACAACCTTTTGTGCATAGCCAGCCAGGACAGAGAGATCTCCCAGCAGTGCTTTCAGTTTTGAACTCAGAGAAGTAAGGACACAGGCTTACAGGCCCACAGGAAGAACAAACTCCAGCCAGAAACAACAATACCAACTAGCGCCAGAGATAATCAGATGGCAAAAGGCAAGTACAAGAACCCTACCAACAGATACCAAGGCCACATGGCAGCATCAGAACCCAGTTCTCCCACCACAGCAAGTCCCGGATACCCCAACACACAGGAAAAGCAAGAGTTGGATTTAAAATCTTATCTCATGATGCTGATAGAGGGCTTCAAGAAAGACTTAAATATCTCCCTTCAAGAAATGCAGGAGAACATTGGTCAACAGGTAAAAGCCTTTAAAGAGGAAATACAAAAATCCCTTAAAGAAATACAGAAAAACAAACAAAAACAAAAAACAAAAAAAAAACAAACAAAAAACAAACAAACAAACAAACAAACAAAAGCCGGGCGTGGTAGTGCACGCCTTTAATCCCAGCACTTGGGAGGCAGAGGCAGGCAGATTTC